>JADLZK010003421.1:0-64368 GCA_015847255.1 Hyparrhenia diplandra
TAAGATAGTGCCAATAATATGTCACCCCCAGAATAGCATGAGATGTGGAATTATGGAGGATCGCCATGCCCTAGGCATTATTCTTCAACCACAAAGACATCACATCCGGGATAGAAACATGCTAGACGGAGTCACCCGCAACATCGGGAATTAACCCGTGAGTACTCAATTGTACTCCGCAAGACTTACCCGCCTTTAAAACCGTAAAAGTGAGGAAAGACTCTAAGTTTTATGCTTGGCTTTATCTCGAGTCGGGTGACTCACATTTAATTTTCGTAAAATAAAGTTGATTAGTGCGCCTACACATACTACTCGTGTTCTTCCAAGTTAAAAGGTTGTTTATTAATATACACCATAAGTCTTGCATAGTCAAGGTTAAAACATATGCTCAGCTTATATATAAAAAATGCGATAAGTAACTGATCAACATTTTAACATCGGCAAAGATGAATAAGAGTAACCATTATTGTGATATTAAACTACGCATGTCGTGGAAGCATCCCGGTTCTCACCGGCCCAAGAGAGATGGCGATTCGAATCGACATCGACCAAATGGGCTAACACCCCGCCATAAAACTGTGCCTACTAGTACAAGGGTAGGACTTGATCACTTCCAAGACGCTAGGGGACGAAAAGTTCCTGGACGCCGGGCAACCCTCCTCCTCGAGCCACCAAAGTGAGCGCAACGAAGACGCCGCCTCGGCGCTCCCGCTGCGCCCGATCAAACCCAACCTACCACGCCTAGGGAGGGACGTTGCCGCACAATTATCGCCCCTAACATTCTCACAAGCTCGCGGGCTCACGACCGCGAGCCTACTATATGAACAGTATCGCTCAACTTCCGACTCGCTTCCGACAAAGGGATTAGTCCTTAGTCGACGATGGAAGACCACAATATCCATCCGATCTCACATGTTTTATTAACTTAAAGTTCTCGCCAGCCAGCCTTGTTAACCACCAACGCGGATTAACCCAACAACAATCCTCACAAGTGACCGGAAATCACCGTTTCACCGTAATCATGATAATCGAAGCATTTATTTAACCTAGACTCGCTGGTATTTGCTAAGCCTACGTAAATATTTATAATTTGTATAATCCGCAAGCGCAACGGATACCGAAGTGGAGCACTTCACCCTGAGAGGGTTTAAATATCGAATCCACAGGAAACGGGTGAGGGAGACTATGATCTAATCTTAACCCCGAGTAATACAAGACTTAAGAAGGTTGAGGGTATAGAGAGGATTACTAAGATAGCTAAATCTTAATTTGGTAAGTGATGTTGATAGTATTCTTATGGGGATGTACTCAAAGGAAAGTAAGGCCTAAACTTACTTATCTCCCCCAAGAACTTGTTCCTACTTAGTTCTATCCAACGGGATGGAATCCAAAGGAATCAATGGTACTGCCACTACTACTCTAACTACCACGCTCCTGAAGGTAGGGTGTATCCATGAGATACTCCCAGCCTAAGCACCACGCTTTACACTATGAATATTACCTTAACCTAATGCATTAGATTAAAGTACTCAAAAGAGAGACCTCATAGACCAATAAGAATAAATATAAACAATATAACTTACTAAAAGAAGAAGTAGATTACCGTGAGTAACTCCAAATGTAGATTAACTTCCATCGAGGTATTAAGTATGGAGATAGCACCGACAGCTCAAGACTTCCTCCGATTCCTTCCTCTCTCTATTCTTTTGTTCTAAAGATTAGAACTAATGAGTTCTAATCCTCTTTATACTAACTCTTCTAATTGTAGTTCTAATCTATTTTAATTACATTCTAATTCACTAATCCCTTAGAGAGAGATGATCCTTACACGGACCCCTACAACCGAGAGATAATGAGATAGAATGAATTGATAATGAATTGATGTTTAGCCCCCCGGGTCGTGGGGTCTTCTTATATAGCCCTTGGCATGAATCCATAGCCCTTGATCAAACCAACCTTGGCAACGGGTAGATACAACCTCAAAGTCGGGTTTGAAACCGCATCTAGAAGATGAGACCCATTGTGGACCCACGTGGCGCGGGCCTAATTTTCACCGGGCGCCGCCAAAGCCATGGTGGGCCCATGCCGTTAGGTCCTTCCCGGTGTCTTCGGGTGTTCTAGAATGTTTTAGTCCACAATTTGATTGAGTTACTTCATGGTCAAGTCTTGTCATCATATTGGGATGTATATATTCGAACTTTCTTCATTCTTCTCGCGATTTATCTATTAAGTCCCCCGAAAATGTATAAATCACCAAAGCTCGTGGAACGGAGATTCCTCTTGGCACAAGCTACTACACAACACACGGAGCGTAGAACGGAGATTAGTTCAAGGAAAATCACACGACGCCACGGGGGGCGTAGCACGCCGATACGGGCGCGCCATGGCGGCGTAAATGACGACCAAGAACGCTGCTCCCGCTCACTGATCCCTAACTTCCCAGCCACTTCTGGCCGGGTTAGTACACGCCTCGGCTGGGCTAGAACGCCAAAGAATGGGCGGTGAGCAAATGAGCGGGTCGCTTCCGGCCGCCGGCTTGGAGCGTAAGGGAAAGGAGAGGGGGATGGAGCGAGGAGCACGGATTTTAGGGTTTTCCTTCTTCACCAAGGCGCCGTGCCGCAGGGGAGGCGTGAGGGCTTGTATCGGCTCCACGCGATCGCGGCGTGGTCGGCGCGCCGTGGGCTGGTGAGTGGACCCGTGGGTTTCTTTTCTTCTTTTTTTTGAATTAAACCCCTACTCAAACTGCTTTGCGCCGCACGCCGAGATCCATAAATTAGCCAAAACTCTAATTGAACAAAATGTTCCCCTATGACCCTGAGCGCTTCAACGATAGAAACTTTTTTCCTAATTCGGGTTTGGTTTAGAAACTATGAGTAGTCAAAGGTAAACTATTCCGGGTCAAAGTAAACCCTAAATCAAGCTCAAATCGATCAAACTGGATTTTTTCGACAAGATCCACTCACTTCATGCAACCGCCTGCGTGACGCCTTTTTGTTCTACACAAAATTAGCTACACATTCCATTCAAGGAGCACCCACATGCAAAACCTCTAGCTATGACTTTTGAGCGAAAGAAGATAAATTGTTTTCAAAACCTAACAAGGTCAAAACCAAGTCAAACTACTCTAATTAAACATGATTAGAGAACCCCGACCAACATCAACCTTGCTCTAAAACATCCTATAAACATTTCTAAGAATAAATAAAGATTAAACAACTAATTATGCAAACATTTCATACATGAAATGACAAGGCAAAAGCGTGAAGAAAGCAAATTAAATACATTAAAACAAGCAATTGACCTCTATCATTTCATGTGCATGAATGCATATGACTAAATTATGATTATGCTCATGAAATGCAGATGCTAATGACATGCTTAAAACCAGGGTGTTACAAATCTACCTTCCCTTAAGAAAAATCTCGTCCCGAGATTTGGTAGTACTAACCGCTTGCTAAGAAACATAGATAGACTTCGCCAAGATACTCCTCGCTCTCCCATGTAGCCATTCTCCATGATTACTCCATAGAATCTTGTATAATTTCACAACCTTGTTACGTGTCACTCTCTTTTGGTGTCTAAGATTTTGACTGGCTCTCAAAAAAATAAGTCGTCGAATCTACTTCAAAGATCTCGACCGAATGTGTTCTTCGTGCACCTCAAACATTTCTTCAATTGAGATACGCGGGAAGACATTAAAAATGGATCTCAACTCATCGATAGTTGTAATCGTAGGCCACCTTTCCTTTGCTAGCAATGATACGATAAGGACCTACGAATCTAGGTGTTAACTTCCTTTTTAACTCCAAAGCATTGCGCCTTCTTCATTGGTGACACCTTGAGATATACAAAATCACCAACTCAATTTCAAAGGTTTACTACGCTTTTTATCAAAGATAGCTTTTTCTCGACGAGCTTGAGCCGTGGCTAGATGTTGCTGTTGCATTGTCTTAACCTTCGTTTCGCTTCATCAATTAGGTCAATACCGTAATAGGTTCTATCACCGTTTCTACCCAATTCAAAGGTGTTCTACACTTTCGCCATACAAAGCTTCAAATGGTGCCATCTTGGTGCTTGCTTGATAACAAGTATTATAAGAGAACTCGCAAATGGTAACCATTTGTCCCATGGGCGTTTAGCGATAAAACACATGCTCTCAACATGTCTTCTAGAATCTGATTCGCTTGTTCGCTTGTCCAATTGTTCATGGGTTGATAGGCCAAACTACTTAACTAGCTTTGTGTTTAAGGCATCCTGTAAACACTCCCAAAATTTATTGTTCCATGCCGATCCTCTACTAATACTATGCTTGGGGTAAACCATGCATTTAACTATATGAGAAATGTAGATCTCTACATAATGGTGAGGTTCATAGCTAACGTTCATGTGAATGAAATGTGCTACTTTGGTTAGTCTATCCACAATTACCCAAATTGAATCAAACCCTTTGCGGGTACGTGGAAGTCCAACAATAAGTTCCATAGTGATGTTATCCCATTTCCAATCGTGAGATTGGCAAAGGTTGTAGGAATCCCGTGTGTTTCATGTGAATGGCCTTGACTCTACAAATATTATCGCGACTTAGCTACATAAGCTGCAATTTCTTTCCTCATCTTGGTCCACCAAAATGTGACCTCAAATCTCTGTGACATTTTGTTGCCGCCGATGGTTTGATAAGGTAGAAGAATGTGCTTCGTTAAGATATGGTCTCTAAGTTCCTTGTCCTTAGGTACAACAAGACGATTATCATACCATAACACATCATTCTCATCAATTCTAAAATGCGCACTTGGTTCTTTTCTCGAAGTTTCTTCTTTGATGAAGGAGACACCTTTATCCGATTTCTCTCCTTCAATTATTCTCCGCTCCGTAGATTTTTGCACTTGTATGTTATGCAAAACCGCGGGTGCATTAAACTAATTTTTCTTCTAACAATGGTTTCTCAATAGTACAATGTGCCTTCCGGCTCAAGGCGCCTACAACGACATTCGCCTTTGCCCCGATGGTGATGTACCTCCAAATTGTAATCCTTGATCAACTCCAACCATCTTCTTTGTCTCATATTCGCTTGAGCTTGGGTGAATATATATTTCAGACTCTTATCATCCGGTAAATATGACACATTTCCGAAAGCAAATAATGACGCCAAATCTTCGTGGCATGCACAACGGCCGCTAACTCCAAATCATGTGTTGGTAATTTACTTCAGAGTTTATGCTAGCTTGTCGTGATGCATAGGCAATCACTTTCCTTCTTGCATGAGTACACACCCCTGCACTGCACTCACATGCATCGCGAAAAACACATTAAAAGGTTTCTCTATATCGGGTTGTGCAAGCACCGAGCGTTGTTAACAACTCGTCGTGTATGAAAAAGTCGTCTCACACACCCTGTCCACACTAACTTCTCCTCTTTCTCGCAATAACCTTGTCATAGGTTTGCGATCTTAGAAAGTCGTATGAATCGATTTATAATACCCGGCTAATCCAAGAAAACTCCCGAATCTGAATCGCAGGTCGGTGCCTTCCAATCCATGACTTCTTGTACTTTACTTGATATACTAAAATTCCATCTTCTCGATAAGACATGTCCAAGAAATTGCACCTTCTTTAACCAAAACTCGTGATTTGCCGAACTTAGCATAAAGTTTGTGTTCTCTCGCCCCGGCTAACATTACCTAAGATGCGCCGCATGGTCTTCTTTCATTCTCTCGAAAGTATACCAAAATGTCATCGATAAACATGACCACGAATTTGTTCAACTCGGGCATGAATAATGTAATTCATTAGGCACATAAAATGAGTCGAGCATTTGTCAAGCCAAAGGACATGACAAGATACTCATACAACCCATATTTGGTCGAGAAAGGCCTTTTGGAATATCTTGTGGTCTAATCTTGATTTGATGATAGCCGAACGAAGATCGATCTTGGAGAAAACCTTAGCCTTTGACAAACCGATCAAAAGAGAATGTCAATGCGCGGCAAAGGATACTTGTTCTTGATTGTCACCGCATTGAGTGGTCGGTAATCCACACACATTCTCAAAGATTGGTCTTTCTTCTTCACAAAGTGCAGGGCATCCCCATGGTGATGAACTTGGTCTAATCAAACCCTTTATCTAGCAACTCTTGAATCTGAACTTTCAACTCACCCAATTCATGGGGCTGCATCCTATAAGGCCTTGAGATATTGGTGCCGTTTCTAGGCAAAAGCTCTATGGCAAACTCTACATCTCTATCCGGTGGCAACCCCCGTAAGTCTTCCTAAAACACATCGGGGAAACTCACATACCATTGGTATATCCGAGATTCTAGTAACTTGTAGAGCAAAATTGAGACACCATTTAGATTGGGTGTTTGGGGAAGAATTATTTGATGTTCTTTTTCCATCACGGGATCTTTCAAAAGAATGACCCTATTTAGGGTGTCTATAATTACTCCCCATGTCTTCATCCAATTCATTCCCGTGATAACATCCAAACTCAACCTCGGTAACACTATCGTGGAGGTGACAATCTCTAAATCTCCAACTTTAATCTCACATTTTCTCACAACCTTCCCCGGTAAGTTGATCAGCTCCCCGCCGAAGCTAATATGATAGCCATAGCCCAAATCGATATATATTCTCATTATATTCTTGGGCAAAAGCTTGGCTCATGAAAGAGTGAGATGATCCGCAGTCAAACAATACCACAACATTGTGATTGTTAACTAGGCAAGTGCCAAGAGTTACGCACTCTCCTTCCGACTTTCTTGAACATTGGTGGAGTGAACTTGTCCAATCTTCCCCCGTAGGGTTGGCTACATTTTGGGTTGTGGGCAAAAACCTAGAAAAATGTCCCCGTGTCCCACAATTATAGCACTTGTTTCGAAAGTAGAATCACTATATCCAACAAGACCGCCCCTGCTCCCCGAGTAGGTGTAACATGAGCTGTCCTATAGCGAGAACTTTCAAAATCATGGCTCCTCTTGCAAAGGGGTATCCGTTGGCAAGAGCTTGATGATTCAATAATCGTAACCTTGTTCCGACTTTGAGCTAGATTCAACGGGTGTCTTCTTGTTCTTGGCAAGCAAAGATATGCGCTTGTTGCTCTCCTCTTGTAACAAGTAGTCACCGACTTAACTCATTGAAGCTCTTTTCTCAACGGGCTCCAATAGTCTTCGCATCTTAGATTAAGCCCCTCTTCTAAAACTTTTATTTTCTTCAAAGGTCCACCATATATCGGTGCATATCGACAAACGATTGAAGTGTTCAAGGTACGCAAGGATGGTCTTGTCATCTTGATTAAGCTTGATAAATTCACCCAACTTCATAGCAATCACACTAGGTGAATATAAGCATCACGAAAAGTCGCCGTGGAACATATCCCGTAATAGAAGTATTAACCGGGTAGGTGGCACGCATGATTTCTCCACCAAATTCCCACGGTCCTTCAAGCAAATGAGCCGCATACTCAAATTTTCTCGCACCCTGGTCAAAATCCAACAATCTGAACTTTTCCTCCACGAAACCATCCATTCTTCTCGCTTTCGCTGGTTCACTTGATCGCGGTGAACTTAGGTGGATCGGTTCCCTTTGAACTCTTTGTATGACCGAGCCTATCTTCTCGTGCATTATTGTTTCGATTTCCTCCACTCGCCTGCAAAGGTTGCGCGAGATGTTGCGCAACTCACCCGCACACTCATCAAAGAACTGCTCCGGCTGATGTGAGGTGGTGGTGGTTGGTTGCTCCTCCAAAGACTCGAGCGTGTTTTAAACCATTCGCATAATCCAACCAATAATAACCTCGATGATGTTGACATAGTGTAAATGCATCAATTTAAAGTTACGCTGTAATTTATTGGCGTATAATAAATTCATTCAACAAATACGTAAACCATAAATCCAATGGCATCACACCCATCATCGCAATAATTATGGTTGATACGGATTACGTGAAAGCAAATCAACTTCTCGGCCCAACGACGCGGAAATCCAAAAATTTGATATAGTCATCGCGGACCACAATATCGTAAATCGCAAGACATTGCTGTTTTCACCAAAATGGAACTCTCCCATTACATTCTTCAAAGGCTCAATTTACATCTGTAGAGTCTCGGTTGTTTCAAGATCTTCCGTGTTGATAGCCTCTTAATAAACAGGATCGCTAGGGATAGGTAGGGAGGTGGTAATCGAGGATAAGATTTTTCCTTCCTATGGTAGGACAAACTAGCTAATGACTAGCGCGGATCTAAAGAAACGGTGGTGACTACTTTAAATTTCTAGGAGATTGGAGACACCGCTCCATCATTATCAAGTGTTGTCTTCTCCATCTTAATCTTCTTCTACATCCGGGGCGGTAGGAATGGTGATAATCAAAATAGAGTGGATTTCTATCGCCTCTTTATAATGGCAAGTGGCTATACACGGGTCCATTCTAGGAACACAGGGAGTAATCAAGCTTTCTAGCAAAGCCTCGCGAGCATTGTTGATGACTTCTTCAGTGATGTACCATACTGGTGATATTGATATTCCTCCGAACCGAGCTAGAAGGTAGGGCAAGGATAAAAAGATTAATCCTAGTGGCGATCCAAGCCGCCTATGGAAGGTCACCTATGGTTTGGGGTCTCTACACGATCGCTTAACCATATGTAAGACACCGGCATGTGAAACAACTTGTCTCTAATGGTACTATTAATGACGGGGATGAAAGAGCCAATTGTAAATAGATTTGGAAGATTGTGTGAGATTGGGAACTTAGATGGGTCGGGCTTCAACAAAAGGGACAAGTACTCACTAAGGGGGAGAGACCGGAATAAAAGGGAAGAAAGAAATGTCAAGTATTTCATTTTATTGATGCGATGCATGAATGATATGATGCATGAGCCGCATCTTACGCCCTCACGTAATAGGAAAGATAAGATACTACCGCTATAAATGGTGGCACATCTAACGCTTCTTCAAAAAGAAAATAAATCGTATCTAGTCGGTCTACACGATTTATTTGAGTTAGTGTACCCGCAATTTAATTTCAGCCCACAAGATATTTATGCAATGCATGAAATTAAATTGCATATACCGCTTCGCCAGTCCACCCGACAAGTATCGTGATACCTTGTGGAAAAACACATTTTACACCCTAAGACACCTCGGTACCCATACACAAGTCTACATGGGCACTACCCGACCATGGAGCTCTCAAAACATTTTATTTTACCCCCTAGATCGGGCGGTTGTCCGATCATGCTCTCACAGCTCACATCTTACCTTTGCTTAGAGGCATTGAACATCATTTACCCGGGCGAGGTATTTTCGATTCATTCATGGCTACTCAAGTGAGTAGCTCCTCAGATTCATCGGGTCGCGACGGCAACCCAAAGACAAACAACAAAATATGATACATAAACCCATCCCAAGTTAGTAAAGCCACCGACCGCCCTTAATTGGGCATAAGGGTATGACCATGGCACTATTAATTTTCGCAAACTTTACTCACACCATCAAAAGATTTTGTTTCAAGTAAAACATTTTCGCAAAAAAGATTAGTTGTTCATTTTAACTTAAATACCGACGATTGTTAAGCACCGAACTAAGCTCGATGCCACCACAGGATGAAGTCGACTAATTTATAAGAAATCAAGTATAATTCGCAATTACCGAAGCAATCATGCTCTCTACACTTGAGTCCATATAAACCCGGTATTCCGAAATCTCGAAAGTGATTTCAAACTCATCAACAATACAACCAAGATCGTTGAGCTCAAGAGTTCCAATCCGCATGTATTTCAAAACAAAAATTCAATATATATTAATCGAGAAAAGTATATACACATTTATTTCAAAGTAGTTCGAAAAGGAAGCAATAGCTTTAGAAAAAATAAGCTAGTTGTACAAATGGAAATAAAATAAGATAGTGCCAATAATATGTCACCCCCGTAATAGCATGAGATAGGAAGTATGGAGACCGCCATGCCCTAGGCATTATTCTTCAACCACATCACATCACATCCGGATAGAATCATGCTAGATGGAGTCACCCCGCAACATTGAGAATTAACCCGTGAGTACTCAATTGTACTCCGCAAGACTTACCCGCCTTAAAACCGTAAAAATAAGGAAAAGACTCAAAGGATTATGCTTGGCTTTATCCGAGCGGGCCGACTCACATTTAATTTCAGAAAATAAAGTTGATTAGTGCGCCTACACATACTACCAAAGTTCTTCCAAGTTAAAAGGTTGTTTATTAATATACACCATAAGTCTTGTATAGTCAAGGTTAAAACATATGCTCAAATGATATATAAAAATAGTATAAGTAATCGGATCAACATTTTAACATCGACAAAGATGAATAAGAGTAACCATTATTGTGATATTAAACTACGATGTCGCGGAAGCATCCCGGTTCTCACCGCCCGTGAGAGAGATGGCGATTCGAATCGACATCGATTACAAACCGGGCGAATACCCGGCCATAAACCTGTGCCTACTAGTACAAGGGTAGGACTTGATCACTTCCAAGACGTTAGGGGCGTAAAGTCCCGACGGGCCAAGCAACCCCCTCCTCGAAGCCACCAAGTGAGCGGCAACGAAGACGCCGCCAGGCGCCGCTTGCCCCCGATCAAACCCAACCTACCACGCCTAGGAGGGACATTGCCGCATAAGTACCGCCCCCTAACATTCTCACAAGCTTCGTGGCTCACGACCGCTGAGCCTACTATATGAACAGTGCACGCTCAACTTCCTCCGCCTTCCCGACAAAGGGATTAGTCCTTAGCCGATCGATGGAAGACCACAATATCCATCCGATCTCACATGTTTTATTAACCAAGTTCTCGGCAGCAGCCTTGTTAACCACCAACGTGATTAACCCAACAACAATCCTCACAAGTGACCGGAAATCACCGCTTCATCAGAATCATGATAATCGAAAGCATTTATTTAACCTAGACTCCTAAATAGGATAGGGCAACAACTCTCAAAGAAGGATATCCCAGGCATCAATGGTTTCAACCACTTCCTACACTTAATGCAAAGATTCATAAAAGGACTCAACAAATTAATTGAGAAAGCATAGGAAAGTTCAAAGATGCACCGTGGCTTGCCTTTGGAAAAGTAGTAGGAAGAAGAAGTCGTGGTGCCTCGAAGCTTGAGTCGCCTGGTCCTCCTCCTCCCCGTGGGGTCTTTTGGCTTTACTCCAAAATGATGAAGGTTGACCTCCCGCTTCTTGATCTCCCTCCCGAACTAACTCCTCCGATCCTCGATGTGATGCATGCATATGCGAGAGTGAGCATTACTTAATGCAAAATAAATGAAGGGTAAATGGATGCATTATGATGAATGATATTAGTAAGTGGATATCTCTTCAGTAGACACACAATTAAAACTACATAAAGCAATCAAACTAACCTACATCACTCATGCATACTAGCCCTAAACTAAAAAAACAGGGCAGCAAGACATGTCTGCACTAAACAAAATACTAAGGAGTTCTATAACTCCAAATGCAGCAAACTAACACTCGTTGGAAAGCTAATTAAAATTATCTACAAAACATTCAATATACTCCAGACTTGATTTTAACATCTACAGCCTCCAAAAACAGCAAATACAGAGGCTCTGTTCTCAACCTAACAAGCTACATGCAACTCCTATAACTCTCTAACCAAGCATGCAACTCTTACCAAATTTGACCAACAAGCAAATAAGATCATAAAGCCAAAATAACCTACTGATCAACATAAAAGATAAACTAATTTACATGAAATGACATTCCCTAGCTAAACACTACATAAGCACACTTAAAATATAAAAGCTAGGATTAATAAATTGACTAAACACACAAGACCAAAGAAACTAACCACACTAACAGGTCCTTATTATCATAAGAACAAACAGTATGCCATCCAAGAATCATTACCATACTATTATCATGCATTTTGCAAGCATTTTCTATGCAACATAAATATGATAAATATGCAAACACCTTAGAAAAATCTACAAAAAAATTACCAGAGCATCCTACCGGTCTAACATGCCTACCATAAAATTTTCATGGCAAACTCATGCACATACTGCCCTACACAAAAATGGCAAGCTAGCATAAAAACAGGCATGAAAATATTTTGTACTATGAGAGGTATGAAACTGCGCCTAACCATGAACATGAAAAGCTACATAACAAGAATAAAAAGCATGTACAAAAAGTAGCATGGCAAAACCCTAGTAATTATTTTTCTATGAATTTCCTAAGAAAGCATGGTAAATAGCACATAAATCAAAAATCACATTTCATCAACAGAACATAGCATGTCTAATATTTTTCCCCGCACTATACATCCAAAAACATGAACATTTTGTACATGGACAACTATTTTAACATGCACCAAGAAATAGATATGCATTTCTCTATTTTCATGGCAATTAAAGCACTAAATGTAAATAAATATAAAAACTATCAGGAAATGCAAACCCATATTTTTATACAAGAGATCTAGTGACAAGAAACACAACAAAATTTGTCGCGACTTTTCGATTTGCACCACTACAGCTCAAGATATGAATTTTCTAATGCAAACAAGTATGCTGAAAATGAATAAAGGAATAAATAAAATGGTCGACAACATGGGGTCCGCGACGCCAGTCACACGTAAACAGAGGGGACGGGCGGGCGCCGCAACCTGCGCGGCTGATCTCCGCCGCCGTTGGGTCTTTTTGTGAAATCGAAAGCATACCACGGAAGTTCGTCCTCAACGAGATCTATCGCCCGCACCAAAACCCCGAGCAAGTGGACGGTGACGGGCTCACGGCGGGCCGGCGCAGCCGCCGGGCGTTCGGGCGATTTCGTGATGGCGAGCAACCGCCGGTGCACGAGCTCCACGACGCCTGGCGACGCACGCAGACCCACGGCGCGGCGTTCAACGAATGGACGACGCTCGATGACGACAGCTGCATTCGACGGGCGCCACTAAGACGTCGGCGACGGGTGAGGCGGTCCGCCAAACGACAAAGACGAAACCACGATTCCTTGGCACAAGCTACTACACAACACACCTGAGCATAGAATGGGGATTAGTTCATGAAAATCGCCACGACGGCCACGGGCGGCGAGCACCGCCACATGGGGCGGCGCCATGGCGGTAAACGACGACGCGAACGCTGCTCCGCTCACCTCGATCCCTAACTTCCGAGCCACTTTGGCCGTGGGGTACACGCCTCATTGTGGGGGCTAGAACGCCAAAGAATGGCGTGGTGGCGACGGAGCCGGGTCGCTTCGGCCGCCGCTTGGGAGCGTAAGGAAAGGAGAGTGGAGGGGATGGAGTGAGGAGCACGACGTGGTTTTCCCTTCTTCACCAAGGCGCGCGCGTGGGGGGGGAGGAGAGGGTGCAAGTGGGTCGCTTTCCACGCCAAGCCACAAGACGGTCGGGCTCGCGGGCAGAGTGGACGTGGGTTTCTTTCTTCTTTTTTTTGAATTAAACCCCTACTCAAACTGTTTTATACCGCGCGCCGAGATCCGCGCTTAAATTAGCCAAAACTCTAATTGAACAAAATGTTCCCCATCAAATTTCGAGCGTTTCAATGATAGAAACTTTTTCCTAATTCAGTTTGGTTTAGAAACTATGAGCAGTCAAAGGTAAACTATTCCGGTCAAAGTAAACCCTAAATCAAGCTCAAATCGATCAAACTTCGGATTTTTTTCGACAAGATCCACTCAATTTCATGCAACCGCCTCAGGACGTCTTTTGTTCTACACAAAATTAGCTACACATTCCATTCAAGGAGCACCCACATGCAAAACCTCTAGCTATGACTTTTGAGCGAAAGAAGATAAATTGCTTTCAAAACCGAACAAGGTCAAACCAAGTCAAACTACTCTAATTAAACATGATTAGAGAACCTGACCAACATCAACCTTGCTCTAAAAACATCCTATAAACATTTCTAAGAATAAATAAAGATTAAACAACTAATTATGCAAACATTTCATACATGAAATGACAAGGCAAAGCGTAGCGAGCAAATTAAATACATTAAAACAAGCAATTGACCTCTATCATTTCATGTGCATGAATGCATATGACTAAATTATGATTATGCTCATGAAATGCAGATGCTAATGACATGCTTAAAACCAGGGTGTTACAGCACTTTGCATACATTAACCTAAAATAAAATGATCAAAATAAAACAAAACAAAAGAGTGAAGTCTGTTGTGAGTAGAAGATTATTGGTTTATCTGATTCCATGCGTGTAAGACTATACTAGTACTTCTGAGGAATCTACTTGAATGCCTCCTTAGAGCTGGAAAGATATGTAGTAAGCAAGTTGAATGTCCTCCATGCATCTAGAAGATATGCATCAAGTAAGTTGAAAGTCTTCAAAAGATTGAGAAAATACACATTAAACAAGTTGAATGTCTTCCAAAAGATCTAGAAGTTATGCACTAAGTAGTTTGATGTCTTCCAAAGATCTAGAAGTTGTGCACTAAGTAGTTTGATGTCTTCCAAAGATCTAGAAGTTATGCAATAAGTAGTTTGATGTCTTCCAAGAACGGAGCCAAAAATGCTTGTTGACAATGCTTAACGACATCACTAATATAGCTCTCTAGCACTTCAAATACTATGGCGCCTACTCATACTTGAACGATGCTAGGTGACAAAACTACAAAAGCAATTACCCCAAACAAGGTTGGTATTATAACAATCATAAAGCCACTATACACTAGTCAAAGAATAACCTATACTTTTTAAAGCTGGTCGTCAATCCACTTATGCAACTAGAACGTATAATATGGCATAAAATGATGTGACTAGGCAGGATATATAATAAGATAAAGAATATAGAACAAGGCTCGCAGTTTAGAGACGTAATAATCTATACCATTGTAGCATTTTAGAGTATACGAAAGTGTCGAATCCACAGTGGAAAAACAGATGTTAACTACTTAATGCGTAATACTAATAAAGTCCTTATATATGGAATATTTATAACCAATAATGATAATGCTTCTACTCAACAAACAGGATTAATGTCAATAATAAATATGATAAAGATATGTATGATAAATGCTCAATAAGATAAATGATAAATACCGGATCAAGCCATCATGAAATAATAAAGATGCAATAGAATATTCTAGTCTAAGGACTCACATGGGGCAATATAAGGAAAACTTATGTGTAACTATCATCACATGTTATTGCTAAACTCTAATTAGTGCAAACACCCGGGTTATCATAGCTACCATTATTACTTCATAACAAACTTAAGGATCATCAACTAGGAAGGATTCAATAATGAGATCTTCACCTTCGTCACGACACACGATCTACCGCTAACTACATACAGAGGAAGGATTATAAAAGACTCAATAGAGTTGTCACCTCTACGAACTACCCCAAACCTCGCATTTAGTGGGCATTTACGCATATAACATATATAAGCACCACATTTACATAAGTTATAACATCTATCTTGCACGCTACAAGATGAGGGCTATACGATCCTAAGCATGCAATCCATAATAAATAAATAACTCTACTAGACATATTAAAGCAAACAATAAACAAAACAAATGATAATATAATAAAGATAAAGAACAATATCATAGATGATCAATGAGTAATGAATATATCAAAGATATAAATATATCAAAGAGTATAACAATGTACCTATGAACACCTTGACAGAATCCAAGCTCAAGCCTTCCTATGCTTGTAACTCCTTCTAATCTATTGCTAAGTAGCTAATCTCTCTAGATCTAGAACTATTGTGAGAAACTAGGGTTTATGGCTCGACTTGATCTCGAAACTCAGGTTTCGATCTTCAAGATGAATTAGGGTTTCGGGGGTAGCCCCGCCCCTTATTTTATAGCCCCATAGGATGAATCTCAGCCCTCTTGGATCAAACCGACTTGATTGACGGACTAGATCAACTCCATAGGTCGGTTGTAGGAAGCTTCCGTAAGATGGACACGTGGAGCCACTAGGGGGTGCCACACGGCACCCTCGCGCCCCGGCCCCACCTGTAAGGGTGTGGGCCCCGGCCTTGGCGAGGTGTCTTATCTTCACATTTTGACCCCCGAATTTACTCCAATCGCCCCGATTTGGTCCTTTTCTTGATTGTCGTGATTTCTCCTCTTTTCTCTCTCGATTTTAGGGGCTTTCCGAGTTCACGTCAAAAACTTAGTGTGTACAAAACTTATGAAAATAATTAGTATAAACCCTATCTTTTATTTGTTCTTGTCCTCATATATTCTAGTATTTCATAGTAAAAGTTGACAATAACTACCGCCAACAACCGCCGGATTGGGTCCGCCGACTTCAAGCATGCTATGGGCGCGCTGGTCGCCCTGGCGGGAGGGGCGTGCGTGGGCGCCGGCGCTGGGTACGGCACCCGCACCGAAAAGGTCCCTTGTGGTTTTGGTAATTGAGTGTCAACATTAGGTGGACTAATAATGTGTGATTGAGATAATACATGTGAGATTAGTTCACATGCAATGATGCAATGAAGGAGCTTTATTGCATATGAGACATGACATGGAGTCATGTGACCAAGGTGGTGAAGATCAAGACAAGGCTTGGCTTGATGGACCTTCTGCAAGTGTGAAGGGCAAGTCGAGGCGTGAAGCTGGATGGACCGCGAGGCGGTGAAGCTTTGGCTAGACTTGGCGCCGACGGACCGACGCAATGGTGAAGAGCAAGTGAGGTCAAGATAGATGGACCAATAGTGTCACGGATGATATGAAGTGGATCATATCATTTGGTGATCATGTTGGTGCATGTGTTGCATCGGCACTTGGAGATGGAGCGGAATGGAAATGCGCAAGACAAAGGTATAACCTATAGGGCATTTCATTTTCGCCGGTCATGAGGAGCTTAGAGAAGTTTATGACCGGGTTTAGGATAGATGGCCGTACTATCAAGAGGGGCAAACTTGTTTGCATATCGGTCATCTAGTGCCACTTGAGCGATCTAACTTTTGCGATATGTTAGGATCGAGTGGCGTGCTAAGAGCTAACCCGCCCTTTGAAATGATTGTGAAAATGCTAACACACATGCACATGGTGATGTACACTTGGTGGTGTTGGCACATTTACAAAGGCGGCGGCGGTATGCAGGATCAAGTCGGCACTTTCGAGAAAATGAGTTGCATATTTTCTATTGCGCGGGATGCATCGTGGTGGTGAAAACATGCTATTCCTCGTGCTCGTTGGTATACTTGTTGATAGCATGTCGGAAGCAAAGGCGACGGAGTTTCAGCAGAAAAGGGCGACGGACGATCGAGAAGTCGAGCCAGACGACCGGCCGGACGGTCCGGCCGGTGGTTCGATCGGAATTCCGGAGAGCATGTTTTCGGGGGTCGCCGCCGGGATCGAACGGACGCGCACCACCGTAAGCACCGACCGGGACGCCGGTTGTCGTTGGTCGGGACCAAGGGCGTTGTCGTTGTCTCAGGACCGACGATCCGCGGGCGATCGGACGCTGACCGGACCCGCCGATGAGTCCGGCCTGGTTAGCGTCCGGCCGACGCGCCAGAAATGGATTTTTTCCTCCCAACGGCTCTATTTGGCTTGGGGCTATTTATACACCACATACCCGACTTGTTTCGGGTCGGTGCCGAGCACACTTGGGCCTTGGTGGCTTGTGTTGTGGTGCTTGAGAGCTTCTCCCACTCACTTGTGATTGATAGAGTTCATCCAAATCAAAGTGAGGAGTGATTCTAGTGCATTCGCGTTGAGAGATCGCGATTCATTGGCACTAGGTGATCGTGTTGCAAGCGGTGTGCTTGTTGCTCTTGGAGGTTGCCACCTCCTAGACGGCTTGGTGGCAAGAGACTTCGTGAAGCACGCAACGGAGATTGTGCGGTGCTCGAAGGAGGATTTGTGAGAGGTTCATGCTCACCTCGCAGGATGAAGAGCGACACTACTAGAGCGTGTCGGTGAGTACCTCCCTTGTGCGTGTGGTGTCTTGCGGTGCCTTGAGAGGCTCACTTGAGAGTGGTGTCTTTGCGGTACCTTGCGGGGCGTGCCTTGAGGGGCAAGTGATCGGAGAATCACAGAAGAACCATCTAGGTGAAACACCAAAGGAACCACCCAAGGTGTTGGTCGACACAACGAGGAGTAGGGGAAGTTGGCAAGCTTCCCGATACCTTTAAAAAAAATCACCTGGTGTCAAATTGTCTACTCTTCTCGGTGGTTTGCATTCTCCAAATCACAAGCTTTCGTATTTACATTCATATATACCTTGTGCTTGTGCTTGTGGAGTAGCTCTTTGCAATTACTAGCTTGTGTAGCTTATTAGTTGCTTTGCTTAGTTTGTGTAGCTAAGTAATTTGAGCCTTTGGGTTAGGCATGTGTCGCCTTGTCCTTAGTGCATCTAGTGAGCTTAGGATTGGCTTTGTGCTTTTGCTCATTAGAATTGTGTAGGAGCTCACCATTGTTTGAAGTACTAGTGCATAGGATTGTGTGACCTTGCAATAGAAACGGTTAGGAGCTCAAGCTAAGCTTATCACCTCATTTGCTTTGTATAGGATCTTTTTGTGAGGTGATATAGAGTTATAGCTAGAGGGGGTGAAGTCTTGGCTAAACGAATAGTTTCAATTCCACATCATATTTGTTTAGCCAAATGGCGCAATTAGTTTTAGAAAGGACTATTCGCCCCCCTAGTCCCCATCTCGATTTTTTACAGCTAGCCAGAAAGGCTATTCGGGTCTTGTGGCATTCGCTGGGGCCATCGGATTGGGGACCGCCGACCTGGGGCGCGTGGTGCGTGTCGGCCCGCCGGGAGGGCGGCGCGCGCACCGGGCGCGTGGCCTCCCCGGCCGCCGCGGGCCGCGCCGACCTGGCCGGGGTCGCCAGATGGGGCTCCACCGACTCAGCGGCAGGTCGCGGCGGGTCGGCCCGGGGGAGGACGCAGGCCGCAGCGCCCCGGACAAGGGTGGTGGCCGCAAAGTCGGCTGAACCCAGAATTTTGCCTCCGCGCGCGACGACCGCGCATTCGAGGGGCCGGAGCGCAAAGTGCATAGCTACGTTGGGCCTCCGCCGGAATGGACGGTCGGAGGGCTCGACGCTTGCAGCGGAGCACCCCGACGCGGCTCCGTGGCACGGACCACACGGCGCCCACCACACCCGCAGGCGAAGGCCCGCTACCGCCGAGTGGCCGCGATCCAGCGGCCAAGAGGCCGCGAGGCGACGCTGGACACCGGGGCGTTGTGTCCCGAGGTTTCTCTTACTCGCGATATAAGAGTAGTCGCACTACGTGGATGGATATTATCAGTTGGTTTGTTTGTTATGTGAAAAAAGTTGAGCTGAGCACAGCTCGTTCTGGTGATAATATTTGTTCCAGTCAAATTTTTTTAGGTTAGTCAAAGTTTGACTAACTTTATAGAAAAGGGTAACAATATTTATGATAGATAAAATGAGCACCCTATGAAAATATTTTCTATGATAAATCTAATAATGCTAATTTGATAACATAAATCTTAACAAAATTTTCTATAAGTTCAGCCAAAGTTAAAAAGTTTGACATAAGACAATTTTAAAAAATATACTTTTTTTAAAGACATGGGAGTATATAGGTTCACTATAGTAAACTGCTTCTTTGCAATTTTGCACTCGGCAAGCCTCAGCCGAGCATGGCACTCGGCAAAAAGCGCACGGGAAATCAGCTGACAGCGTGTATTCTTTGTCGAGTGCCTGGAGTGAGCACGTCCATCCTGATCCAGAGATGCGCGCCCGAGACCCGGCAGCGATGCTCTCGACGACTGCTTCATCCTCGAAGTTCTTCTTCAAGTGGCACACCAAGGAGCCCGACGCGCCGGCGCGACGTCGGCTGGGGGGCTCGCTCGTCAGGACCGACCTGCTCTTGCTGGAGAACCAGATCCGGTTCTTCGTCGTGGAGGAGTTATGCGACGCCACGGGTCTTGGAGGGCAGAGAGCAGCTCATCAATCTCTTACTCGAGTACGCCAGCGAAGAGGAACCCATCACGCCACCGTCCGGCGGCTCCGAGATCCATCACTTCCTTCACCTCTACTACGAGAGCTTTGTCCCCAAGCTGTGGACGACGACGGAACCACCGACGACAACGACGGCGCAGAGGAAGGGAGGACGCAGGTAAAGATCATACCGCCCGCCGTGGAGATGAGCGCGTCGTCGGGGGTGACGTGGGGCGTCATGGAGATACCCAACATAGTGGTGGACGACATGCAGACCTAATCGCGTTCGAGCAGAGCGAGGGAGCCGAGGCGCGCGTGCTCACCAGCTACGTGTCGCTCATGGGCATGCTCGTGCGCACGACGCAGGACGTCCGGCTGCTCCACCGGCGCGGCATCCTCGACAACCTGCTGGCGGACGACGATGAGGCGGCCCGCTTCTTGAGCCACCTGGGAGGCGGATGCGCCATGGACTACGACCGTCTTCGCTGGGCTCTGCGAGGACGTGCAGGGGATACTGCGGCTCGTGGTGGCCCAGGCGCGACTACTTCGGCAGCCCTTGGTCCATCATTTCCTTAGTCGTCGCCGGCCTGGTCGTAACGCTGAATGCTTTACAGACCCTACTTTACTGTGTTTCCTGCTAAAAACTAGAGTTTTCTTCATCATAATTCATATCGATCTGTTGTGCGCTTGTACGTTTCAAGAACAGAATTTAAATGCAAATGGAAGAACATCGAACAAGCAGCTCTCTCATTATCAAGAGTTGATTAGGACTCATTATTAATCAAAGAGCTAGGCGTGCAACGTTTACGTTGCCAAACATCATCCTGACCTGGCACAAGCTGATGCTACTAGTACTTGAGCATCAGATGCTCGAGCTCGACGAACGCAAAGGCCCAGATCCTTTACTTGGAGCCAGAGAGCACTCCGCGGTGAGAGCCAGGCGGCATCATCGGCCATGCCTTTCTTCTCCAGGATACTTCCCGTTGGTTGGATAGCTTGGTCCTTGCTCTCTTTGGTGCACTGCACCAATATATAATCGAATTGGTAATGCAATTTTTCAGAGGATGTCTTCATGCGCCCGCGTCCTGGTCCTCAGTGACTGGAGGCTATCTTCATGTCGGTGCTACCGTGGTCCTGCGAGGTGACTTGGAATGTCTACATGGGGTGCTTCTCGCCAGCGGCGGCTACCGGTGTTGAGTTTTCTTTTTTGTATTATGCCTGGCTTGCGGGGTTGTTAGGTGAAGGGTTTCACCACCCGCGTTTTTTGTTTGTTTTTGCTTTTTGTTCCAGTGTTTTCCATTCGAATGCATCAATATGTGTAGGTTTATTGCCATAGCTAATAAAAAAAACGAGCCGATCTCAAAAAAAAAAAAAAAAAATCACGTTTAATAAAAATAAGTTCAACGGCCACTGAATAATCAACCGAACATAATTAACAGTGTCCTGGATCCTGATCCTGATAGATGTTTCCTAGTAGTGGAGTACTGGCTCGATCACACTGGTCACTGGGGCCCCGGGCCATGACTTGAATTATGGCGTGGAGAGGGAAAACCGAAGCAAGAGCCAAGGGAGGCAAGACTTGAGCTATGAACCTTTGGTTCTCGGTAAGTGGTATTTGCTGCCGCCGCCGCCACTGGCAACAGCGGGCGTCGCTGATGCAGATGGACACCGAGGCTGAGGGCCCGCTGGTAGTGCTGGAACGAAGATTGGTCTGCTTGCAGGTCCACGGTCATACATGGGCAATATGAGCACCGCCCAGTACAGATCGGCTGAACTGCTCAACATTTGGAATCAAATTATTAGTCTACTAGAGAAGACGTGTGCCGATCTGTGGCAGCAGGAATGATTAATATTATTATGTGTACTGTCACGGGTGAATGGTGTGTTCTCATTTGTGGCTATGAGAAGGACAGATGCTGATAACCTAAATATTATTTATTACCTGCTCTGCCAATACTCAAAAGCAAAATCTCAAAACTATTTTTTTATAACACTCTCCAAAATGCACCAGAGTATATATACAACACAATTACATTTGCTTCATGCTTTTATATTGTGCACAAATAAATAATCTATGTTGTACCCCATCAATGTAGCTATCAAATTATTGTGCACAAATCTAAATTAACTTAATTTTGGATCTGAGGAGCACTCCAGTGGTTCGCCGTACCATCTCTTTTGTATGACAAACTTAGTACAAAGTATCACAATAGTTTTATTTAAAAAAAAAAACACATGCGAGAGTTGTACATCTTCTATATTAAGAAGAAGAATAGGTAAATGATCTTTACATGACTGAAAGACACACCCAATACGCACGCAAACACACTCTAGTTCTAATTCTAATATTATATATACACGCAAACACACTCTAGTTCTAATTCTTGTTATTAATATATATATATATGTATACTTTTATCAAAGTATTATAGCAAATCTATTTATTTGATTTAGGAGGAGGGTTTACTTATTCGATGATTTATATTTGGACCAAAACCTTGTCCAAAAATTGCGGAGAGAGTATATAGCAGCAACGGATGATCCTTATTTTGGATTTGCAACTAAGTCAATGTATTTTTTTTTATATTAAATTGTTTAATACAACAATACTTTAAAGTCCTTGTAGTTTATTAACTGTTTTTTTATATGATATCATGTACTAGATGGAAAGAGTTCTCAAGTCTCAACGAAAACAAACTGTGACAAAAGCAATAACAGAAGAGAATACCTCCAAGCCCCTGGTCATTGCATATGAATCTATTTCAACTGGAGATTTTGGCAATGGCTGGGCCACCATTTCAAGAGCTTCGGCATTCCCTGGGTCATACTCTAGCAACTACATTTGTTAGTTAAGTTAATCACCTTCTTAATCTCATAAGCTGCAATATGAATCCATTTTTAGACGTTGGCAGTAAAAAAAGGGCGCACTCCAGTGCCGTCAGACTCCTCAAAGACTGCCACTTGCACCAGGCCCGCCCTTCAGATGTTGGCAGTAAAACATTTTAAATTTTAGTTTGACTACAAATATATCAATGATAAAATGTGGATTGGCATATGAACATAATGTCATGATTTTGTGAAAAGCTTTTTTCATGACACCCATGCTTTTAGCATAGCTTCTCAAAATTTGATCTGAGCATAATGGACATAAATCCCTTTTCCCCTCAAATAGCAGATGTGTATTACCTGTTTAAACAAGGAGACTTGGCACTACAAGATTTCCCTAATGTCTTTTTTTGTATGAATATGACCTAAATTTGTTACTATTCTTTAGATATATTTTTCAAATAGCCATTTACTCCAGTTCGCATAGTCCCGAAAAGATATATTCTAAATTGAATTTTTTGGTTGGGAATTCACTGTTGTTAGACTACAACAACCTCCACCACTTGCAAGAAAAATCGTGAAGAAGAAATGTAACCTTCAAGCACACAATCAAAATAAAACACCCGGGAATTATTGCAGACCCAACCGAACAACTTTTCATTTGGTGAAGGGTGCATGCTTAATGTGGAGCAAACATAGGATATAAAGAACAGTACCTCATGGTAACGTTCCCGTGCTTCTTCGTAGTACTGAAGTAAGATTGCACATTCAGCACTTTTCAATGTGATCGAAATCAGCATTTCCTTGAATCGATGACAATCTGATAGTTCCTTGATTTCACCATAAGAATGTTCCTTAAAGCACGGCGGTAGGATCTGTCTGGCCTTCAAGGCATATTTATTGCTCAAGTTCCGGCCCCTGATGGCCCTGTTTAGATCCACAACTTCTCTCTAAAAATTTCCTGTACACCCATCACATCAAAGCATTAAATACACCAAAAGACGTGATTTTCAGAGTATGAAATGTAGTTAAAAAAAATAAACTAATTACACAGTTTAGATGTACATTGCGAGACGATTCGATTTTTAAGCCTAGTTACCCCATGGTAGGATAATATTTACCACAGACAAACGAAACGTCTTTACAGTGCTTTTTCTGTTCGCTACAGTGCTTTTTTTTCACACCAAATTTGCTAAATTTTGAATGGCCTTTTTGGCATCTAAACACAGCACAGTGGACAGAAATTAAAGGCACTACCCTTGAAATTAACTAACCCTTAAACATCTTCTGTAGGCTCAGAATATTTTCCGGAGCTGAACAGATCATCCCCGTCCCTTTACTTAATTTTTGCTGATTCAATGAATTTTTCAGAAGTCATATTCTGCAGCCACGGATACACATGCTCCAGCTCCTAAATCGGTTTAATTGGAATAGATAGTGAGATTAAAGACACCATGCATCTTGGACCTCAGCTAGAAATCTTGGCAAAAGAAATAGGATTGTCCTTTGGATAAAGAAGTGGAGAAATATCATACAGCATCAACAATGGAGATGAGCTCCATCTCATAGATCACCACAGAATTGGGAGGGACGGCAGCAAGCTGATACTGATTTCATCCAGCAACACCGAACGCATGCTGAGGTGGAATGGTGAAGGAGACAACTTCTCCCGCTTTCCGTAGTCATCACAGCTTCGTCTAGACCATATATAACATGCTCTGCACATTTCGTTGAAGCAGGTTGTGACAAGTTTTGATAACAGCATGTTAAGCCACATTAAACTTCTACATGCATTTATTTCATTGAAGCAAGTTGATGGCAGGATAAACAACTACCGATCTATGTCTTACCGAAAGAAAATGAGATGTGTCTAATAATAATGCACATGTTACTGATTTTTTCCACAATTGTCACATTTTGTATCCATGATTAAGTCTAATGTCCTCTCTGTCTTGAAATATAAGGATTCAATTTTGGCATAAGTAGCTATACTAATTACTTAGATTATGAAATATTTTTTTATATAATATATCTTTTTGATATGGTAGATGTTAATACTCTTCTCTATAAATTTGATAACTGAATATTAACCTTCGTGATGGTGAACTCCAATGTTTCCTCCTCGTCATGGCCCCTCCGGTCAAAAACGGTCCCATCTTGAAGTTTACCAATCAGCCGGACTGTCATTAAATTGTTCATTGATGCATTATTTTTAATTAGGCAAAGATATATTACACAAACCATATGTCGATAAATACCTTTTACGGCTGCTTGATTGTAAGGTTTCTTGCTACGCCTATGAGGAGCAGTAATAATTTTCTTGATGATATCCGATTCGCCTCCAACGTGTGATATCCAGGACATCTACTCCTAGAGCATATTCTTGCATAAAGCAAGTTGCTTGATCTACTTGGAAGCCAAGGCAACTCATGATCAACTTGAGTGCCAAGACAACCCTACTTTGCAAAAGTAAATGCAATAAAGTAAGATACAAGTGCTAAGTGCTACGGAACAACTACCGATCTATGTCTTACTTGAAAGAAAATGAGATGTGTCTAATAATAGTTGTGAACAGTGTTAGAGGATAATCTTCACTTGTATTCCTCCAAACCCTAGAAGGGTGGGTATATAGTTGGTCGTACATGGGCCTCTACACATACCCTTTACACATATACACTAACCCCCCTCCGCAGCTTTGAATGTCGGCAACCGAAGGTGGTCGGTACATGTGTACCACCCGACATCGCCAATAGCCACCCGGTCACGAACAAAGTGCAAGTCGATCTCAACATGCTTCATTCTGGCCGATGCCGAACCGGTTGCCGGAGAGGTAGACGGCGCTCACATTGTCACAATAGACAAGGGTGGTCTTAGTTGTGAAGCTCGGCCAAGAGTCGATGAAGCCAAGACGCCCCGCCACTCCATTGGCGACAAAGACGGTACTCGCCCTACACCGAGAGGGGAGACAAACCGCCCGCCGCCGGACGACCAGAGACAAGGTTGCCGCCGAGGAAGACGGCATACCCGAGGTGGAGCGGCGAGTGTCCCGCATCCAGCCTGGCCGTAGTAGACGATTTAGCTCAACGGAGGGAGACCGTAAAGAGCCAGCCAAGTCAATAGTGCCACGAACATAGCGGAGGAGGCGCTTCATCGCAAAGAAGATGTGGCTCCCTCGATCATGCATACGAGGACGACACCGCTTAAACCAGATATGCTAGTGTGCCGCCAGACTCTCAAGGCGCGAGGGATCCGCCATAGGATCGCCGCCCTCGCACGCAGCTTGGCCCCGAGTATCAACAAGAGTGGCACGTGGCTTGCAATATGTCATCCAAGCCCGCCGAGGATATCAAGAGCATACCGTCGCCGGTGTAGAAATAGGCCCGAGGGGCGATGCTCAACAAAGGACACCCAAGAAGTGGTGAAGCGGACCGAGATCCTTCATAGCAAACTCCCCGCCGCAAAGAAGAGATAGCTGCGGAGGACAATGTCGCCGACATAGAGCAAAGGCGCGCCTCGCCCCGTGGCGATATACGGTCAAAGCTGAAGTGTCAAGACTTTCTCCTCTCGTGGAACCCGATATAGCAGAACGTGGCAAACCGGGAGTACTGGGCAACAGGAGCCCGCCGCACCATAGAGGGACTTGTTGAGCCGCGCACCAAATCGACGACCGAATCCACAAACCCCGCCGGCCGATCAGCAAGAGACCTGCCTCCATAATGTGCTATGAGAAAAGCATTCTTGACATCAATGCATGTGCCAAGAGCGAAGCTAGGGCGAAGCGTATAGCACGCGGCGCACCGAAGTCGGCTTGACCACCGACGCCGAGTGAAACCCCGAGGACCCAATGAGCTTTGTAGCGCCCAGACCGCCATCGCCGACGCTTATGTGTCCGTGATCCACTTGTCGGTCACACATTGCCACCGCACGAACACGGCACTGCAGATCTCACGCCGGGTTGGCAAGAAGAGCTGACTTCCCTTCCATCGCGCCGCCTGAGGGACCGCCGTGGCGGCGATGACGCAGGAGGGTACTAGAGAGACCGGCGGCCCCCCTGGTGGTGGTGGTGGAGAGTCGCGGGTCGGGTACACCACCGCCTTCCGAGTCACCATGGGATGAGTGTGGCGAGGGTCCCGATGGATGACCGATCGGTGGTACACCCTGGTCAACACGAGCCCGACGCGCGAGGCGGTGGGCGCGATGTCCAAAACTGAAGAGGTGGTGGAGCGGTAGTCACGGAGTCGGACCGAGCCGAGCCACCCGCACCGGCAGGCACCGCACGCCGACGGCCGACGACACCTCGCGTCGCTCCGCCAACGCGCGGAGGCCACAGGCCCACGCGCTGGCGCCACGTGATGGCGCCGGAGCCGCGCTGCGGCGAGAGAGCGGGCCGGGCCGCGTCGCGGGCTCTAGCACAAGGTGCCGCCCGGGCCGCGCTGCGGGCGCGCAGCCAGCGCGGCGGTGTCGGGGCCGCGACGCGGGCGCATCGAGGGGCGCCCGAAACCTGCGGGAAAGAGGCCGGAAAGGAACTAGTAGCGGAGCCACCGGTCGTGAAACATGGACAACAACTCGTGTCTCGAGGAAGGCGTGGAGGAGGTCGAAAGTACGGTAATTTAAAAGTCCGACTCATCTAAGATGACGCGGGCGGGACATGAGCACCGACGAGAAGTAAGGTCATAGCAACGGTACCTCTTATGGTCCGGAGTAGCCAAGAAACACACACCGCGGTCGATCGGGTGCCGCCTTTTGTGAGGAGCAGTTGGCGGATATGTTAGGGTAACATGCGCAACCAAAGACACGAAGGTGATTGTAGCCGAGGAGGACAATCAAGAGAGCGCGGGTGTCGAGTGGGAGCGGGACAAGTAGTGGAAGGAAGACGGTTGAGAAGGTGGGTGGCAAAGCGTGGAGGCTCACCCAAAAGCGTGGGGCGCCGAGGGCCCCGGCGAGGAGAGTGCGCGATAGTATCGCTCGTGGTGCGAATCATGCGCCGGCCTTGCCGCTCGGGAAGACGATACGGCAAGACATGCGCAACCGAACACCGCGAGAGAGGAAGAAAGAGCGAGAGGTGTGGTTATCGAACTCACGCCTATTGTCACACCGAATCCACCTTGACAAAGGAGGCCGAACCGAGCGGACACCCACACAAAGAAGTGGAGGAGGGTGGGAAACGCCCCACTTAGCACGCAAACGGAAAGGTCCAAGAGTAATGAGAGAAATCATCAACCACCACAAGATAGTATTTGAGCCCGTAAATGCTCTGCATGAGAGAGGTCTAAAAATCACGTTGTACAAGATCAAAAGCATGCGCATACATGCAAAGAAGAAGAAGAAGAAAACGGAAGTCTAACATGACTACCTAAGTTGGCACGCATGGCAAAAGTGTTCGCGATGAGTACGAGTACAAGTGATGTCCGCGACTACGACCGAAGCCGAGCCAAAACGCCGCGTCGGGTGACCAAGGCCGGGCGGTGCCAATTAGTGGACTAAGGAGTCACGGCAAGAGCGGGGCCGAAGATGGAAGGCGAAGAGTAAAGGAGCCCCGTGCTATCACATCGAGAAGTGGTTGCCGGAAGCCAAATCCTTCACAAGAAGACCAAAAGTATAAAAATTCGACGTAACAAGAGTTATCAACAAAGGAACTCGACGAATAGAAAGAAGATTGTGGACCATTTGAGGAGCAACAAGAACATTCGAAAAGGAGAAAAGGACCAGCCAGAACCCATGGAGGTGACAGAAGACAAGACCCATCACCCACCATGATAGAAGAAGGACGTGAGGGATGAGGAGGTCCGATGGAAGATAGTATACCAACATCCGAGTGGTGTGGTAGGAGGCACCCGAGTCAGCCGATCCACTCGGGCCGGCGGTGTCAGCCATCAAGGATCGCGCCTGGCGGTCGGATCCTACCGGGGTGGCATGTCGGCGGGTCGGGCCGAAAGGTGTGGACCCTGTGCCGGGGCTAGCACGGGTGGAGGAACGCCGGTGAACATGGCGGCCGACTCGAGTGGAGGCCGAGCACCCCGCCTCCCGGGGGCCGGGAACCACCACATGGAGATACGCGGGTCGCGCATCGGTACCCAAGGTCATGAAGAACAACGGCCTTGCTCTCCATCCGCCGGCAAGTCACCGATGGGGAGGTCCACCGCCGAAGGTACGGAAGTCGGCGCCGGGCCGGGATGGTTCGGCCCGGCGTTGCCGAGGAACCGCCTCGAGGGCCGCCCGCACATGGCGCCGCAGTGGCACCGTGAGCTCCGGACGATGTCCTACAAATCGAGGGAGATGGTCCCAACGATCCAAGGGTAGGGAAGGAGGAGAGGGGAGGGAAGAAGAGCGGCTGCTCGCTAGAGGGCGGCGGCGCCGGCGGCCAGCCGGCCATGGAGGGCGACGACGGCTGGGAAGGGTGGGAGGAAAACCTAGCCTGATACCATGTTAGAGGATAATCTTCACTTGTATTCCTCCAAACTCTAGAAGGGTGGGTATATAGTTGGTTGTACATGGGCCTCTACACATACCCTTTACACATATACACTAACAAATAGAAAGGGCACAATGTGAACTTAAATTCTAAATGACAGGAGAATGGACGGTAGAGCTGAAATTTACTAACCAGTTTTATTTACATGGTAAGAGAAAATGCTTGTGCTAGACAACACAAGATCATCCATGATTCCTACAAACAAGAATGTACAATTCAAAGAAGGGTCATGCAGAGAAACAAAATGGGGATATTATTAGTACTGTTGGCTAAAGTGGCACAATATATAATTATTTTTATTTTGTCAACAGTGTTTTCCACAAAATCATGCACTATGCAGATAGAATGTCCATTGGGTAAATAAGCAGAGCATGAATCTGATTTAAAATCATATCTATTGTTGGTCTAGATCATCAAACGTGGAGGGAAAAAAGCATGAGCATGAATTTGACTAATACCATATCTAATATGTAAAAGGTCTGTTAAGCATTGGTGGTTGGCTTATTGTCAGTTAGCTACACATTATGAAGCAACTGCTACTCTACTAGCTCATACAGTTAGATACCCATAAACAAAAGGTGATAAATCTATGAGACACATTATAAAGACAAGAAGCAATTTCACACTTACAAAAACGTGATAAGGTTGACACTATGATGCTCATATATATATATATATACACAAAGTATGCACATTCAGTCATGGCATGATCATTGTAATGGAAACCCAAACCTGTAAGTAGCAGTAAACAAACAGTTAGAAGAAAATAATTGTAACTTGAATATTACATATCAGAAAAGGGAAGAGTAGCCGGTAAACATCTAAGATTAAACTCCTAAACATATTACATATCAGAAAAGGGAAGAGTAGCCAGTAAACATCTAGGATTAAACTCCTAAACAGTGTATGTACTAACCAGTTTATGTATGGCATGGAAGGCAATTTGTGGAATGAAGATATTGGTGCTTGACAACAACAGTAGTATGAAGTTTATAGAGAATGAATTCTATGAGGTTAGAAGACTCAAGAATGTACATTTAGAACAAGAGACCTGCAGAGTAGGTAAAACACAAGTGGATTAGTTGAAGCACTAACTGTGCTGAAACAAACAGAAGGAGAGTGACTAGGACTTTTTTTTTTCTCGAACACACAGGAGAGCTGCATATCATTGTATTAATAGAAGAAAAGGAAATACAAACCAGACGACCCTACATCCGACCATTAGACTGAACCTCCAACCGAGAGCAGGGAAATACCCTTGGCCCCTACTAGGCTCCACCAATGAGCCTCTTCCCTAGCCATAGCCAATGCCAAGTTAACATTTGGAGACGCTCCGTTAAAGACACACTCATTTCTGTGTCGCCAGATGCTCTAGGCTCCTAAAATGACTAGGGAGTTCAGCCCCAACCTATAATCTCCAACAGTAGCACTGTCAACCTTTCTCCACCACTTGTCAAAGGACTGATCAGATGGTTGAGGAGCAAGTGCCGCAAGCCCGAAAAGTGAGATAGGAGGGAGAACCCAAAGTCTTTAGTGAAAACACAGCCCACAAGAAGATGTTGGATGTCCTCCTCCACTTGATCACATAGAAGGCACTGATCTGAATGAGGGAGACCCTCTTTGCCAATCTGTTTGATGTCCAACATTTAGTATGAGCAACAAGCCACATGAAAAATTTGCATTTGGGGGGGGGGGTGCAGGATTTCCAGATTCTCTCAAAAGGCTCAAAGAGGATTGCCCCCTGATGGAGCATCATAGGCGCTTTTCTGTATATTTTCCAAGTAGAAACCTCCAGATGTGCTTATCGGGCAATTAGGTTATATTAGTCCATCTGTCCCTGAAAACCCATAAGAGTGTATTAGACCCGCTTAAAATGAAAATTTAGTTAGGGGAAGGATTAATAAATTAGCATATAATATTTTGTCTCTCAAACATAAATGGTAACTTGAAAATGTATTAGAGTGGCCATACAAATGAATAGGCTCAAAGAGGATCAGAAATGGAGGGTATCATAGAGATGAGACCAGCCACCTCCCAAAGAGCTTGATAGGAAGATCAAGATTATGATATGGAATGCTAGTTTCCTCAATTAGTTCATGTTCTGATATTAGTCCATAAACTTTGTATTCCTCCCTAGACCCCTAGCTGAGGCCTATGCGAATTTTTCACATCAAACCGGCTTAAACCTCAGAAACCGTTTTTTAAGGCCAACCGTCCTACTGACTTTACAGCCATGGGCAAAGCTTTTTAAGGCAATGCTTAAAGTTCTCAGATTAGCAATCCCAAGACAACCTAGTTCTCGGGGCTGCACACCTTAGGATGAGGCAGTGACCGCCTTAGCCTCTTCGGCCTCTCCACAGGAAGGCCCTTCTAATTTTGTCAATGGCTTTGAGAGCCCAAGATGGGAGATCTGTTGACATGTCCACATTCCTGTGAGAACATACGACACTTGAACATCTCTACCTGCTCAGATCATCAAGTCAGCCTTCCACCCAGGAAGCTGATCAAGTCAGCTCTACCTGCCCTTAGTTAGCTTTTGATTGTCGCAGAAACTTTCCCCTGTGGGCCATTCAAGAGGGCTTGAGTGTATGAAGTAGATAAGAGGCCACAAATCATGTCACACCAGCGAGACCTTAAAACCTAGTTTTGTGAGGACTTCCAGAAGGTGATGTCGAGCTTCAGGAGAATTGTAGGTTGCTTCGAGAGTGCAGGGATTTAACTGCCTGCTGAACCATCATGAAATTATCTTGATGAACCTTTTTTGATGAAGGCGTTTGATTGGGGGGGACACCATCTCATTCAGCCGGTCTACAAACCGATTAGCTAGGATTTTGGTCACAAGTTTGGGCTGTGAAGCAAGCTAATTGGCCTATATTCCTTGACTTGAACAACATTAGTCTTTTTTTGGAATCAAGGTAATGAATGAAGAATTCAGCTTCTGGAGGTTTCGGAGTTTCCAACCCAAATAAAATGAACTGCTGCATCACATCATTCTCAACTTTTATAAAATCTACCAAAGTGAACCCATGTTATGAACACGACATTGGGCTGAGGGGATTGAGGAGAAGAAGAGGGCTGGGCGGCTGCTACAGTACCCGAGGTTACTGTTCACAAAACTAGCGCCACGGTGCTTTTGCCCACGCCGCAAAGAGAGAAGGGTTTTCCTTCTAATCTTTGCTTGATTCTAGATTGATACATCTCCTCTTATTATATAGAGAAGAGGACTTACTTGGCCCAAAGCAAGGTTAATTAACCAGATAACTTAATCGACACAAACCTAACACCTAAAAAACAAGCCTTTTATATCTCGGCTTATTTTATGATTCTCAACCTGAAATGAACTAGATTCTAGATAAGGCGGACAACCTCCGTGTTAGACCTATGCGTGTGTAGGCACTGATCCCATGGGAACCATTTTAACGAGAGGCGCATGGGTACAAAACCCACTGAATCGTGGGCGGAGCCAGATTCAACCATAGGGGGGCATGGTGTTTGCAAAGATTTAGGATTCAAATATAGAGTGCCAAGGTATTCGCAAAATATATATTTTTTAAGTCTCATAGCCAACAATCTTTAATAAAGGAAGTTAAATGCAGCCATGTCCAATAGAAACAAGAAGAGTGAAAAAAATATGACAACAAGTAATAATAAAAACAAATGAGCTACATATCCATTCCGTAAAGAACATTTATCCAACAAAGAAAAATTCTATGGTATATAATATAATTCTACTTGCAACTACATATCCCTTAGTAAATTCATATCATTTGTGCAATATATCCTATGTGTTAGAGTTAGAGGAATGATTTCCCGCGGTATTCCTCCAAACCCTAGAAGGGTGGGCAATATGGTAGTTGTACATGGGCCTCTATTGGGCCTTCACCATATACACTAACACCGCTAGCCTCGAACTACCAAAGCACGTGGAGATCAAGATCGACAACAAAGAAAAGCAACACACATTGGGGGCCCCCCGCAGCCCACAACTAGCCACCGGTGACGTTGAGGTCGGATCGAACTCCGAGAACGCCGAGGGTGGAAGACCCCTTGGTGAAGATGTCAAGAAATCGAGGTGGTCGTACATGGAGTACCCGAACGCCGATGGCAACCAAGCCCTCGACAAAGTGCAAGTCGATCTCCACATGCTTCATCCGCCGATGCCGAACGGGGTTGGTGGAGAGGTAGACGGCGACGACATTGTCACAAGAGACAAGTGTGGTCTTGGTCATGGTCAGCAAAGTCGCCCAAGAGTCGACGTGGCCGTGACGCTCCGCACACCGCTAGCAACAGCTCGGCATCCGCCCCGCGACCGAGCTGAGACAACCGGCCGCCGCTTGACGATCAGAGACGAGGTTGCCGCCGAGGAAGACGGCATACCCGAGGTAGAGCGGCAGTGTTCGACATCCGTACCCCGGGCCGGGCCGCCGGTAGACGACGAGCTCCTGGAGGAGACCGTGAATAGCCGTGCCGAGTCAACAAAGGCTACCGACATAGCGGAGAAGGCGCTTCATCGCAAAGAAGATGGGGCTCCCGTGGATCATGCATGTGAAGACAGACCGCTGAATCAAGATACGCCGGCGTCGCCCGGTGAAGGTGAGATATCGCGAACGCACCGCCGCACCGAAAAGTAACGAGGATCCACCACGTGGTCACCTTCATCGCCAGAGCTTCACCGAGTATCAACAGAGTAGCACGTGGCTTGCAAGTCCGGCCATCCCGCCTACCCGCCGAGGATATCCGTGAGCATACCGCCGCCGGGTGCAAAGAACAGCCCCGAAGGACGAAGTCTCAACAAAGGACCCCCCGTGAAGTGGTGAAGCGACCGAGATCCTTCATAGCAAACTCCCCGCCGCAAAGAAGAGATGACGCCACCGGCAAATCATGGACCGGAGGCCGTGGAGGACAATGTCATCAACGAGAGTAGTGTAAGCGCCTCGCCTCCATGGCGATAGACAAACGTAGATGTGTCCGACTTGGCTTCTCTCGAACCCCAAAGTGAGAAGGAAGGTGGCAAACCGTGAGTACTGGGCACGAGGAGCCCGCCGCACTTCAGAGAGTGATTTGTTGAGCCCAAAACCGATCAGCCGACCGAATCCACAAACCCCGCCGGGCCGATTGCAAGAACCGGCCTCGCATAAGGTGCCATGGAGGAATGCATTCTTGACATCCAATTGATGCACTTGCCAAGAGCGAGACAAGAAGTGAGAGGATCGGTGGCGCGACAAAGAGCGTGCTTCACCACCGGACCAAGGTCTCATCATAATCAACACCGTGGCACTCGGTGAAGCCCCTCGGCACCCACCGAGCCTTGTATCGCCCGATCGTTGCCACCCGACGCCAGCGCCCAAATCCACTTGCCGCTGACCACATTACACACCGACACGGACGCGGCACAAGGTCCCACGCCCGTTAGCAAGAAGAGCCTCATGCTCCTCATCCATCGCGCCGCCAAGGAGGATTCGCCAAGGCGGAGCGACGAGGTGGGTATCGGAGAAACCGGGCGAGCCGCCTTCCATGAGAGGGCCGCAGTCAAGAACACCAAAGAAGATGCCGAGTCACCATAGGGGTGAGTGTGACAGGATCCCGGAGATGATGGGCGGGTGGTACACCTCGTGCTCACAGAGGTCGACGTGGTGGTCGGGCGGCGCGGCGAGCCGCGTGACGAGGCGGGCGAATCGAGGCGACGAGGGGCGGCACGGACGGGCGAAAGCCGGAATCGCCGGCGCCGAGGATGGCGGCAGACGAGACGGCGCCGTCGGGCCGCGGCACCGCCTGGCAACGGTGGCACCGGGCCAGGCCACGAGTGGCGCCGCGCGGAGGAGGCCGCAGGCAACCCGAGGTTAGAACGGTGCAACCGTACTGCGGGAGAAAGGCTCGAACGGAACCGCCGCCAGAAACATGGACTCCAACTCGATCGTGGAAGGCGCGGAAGAAGTGGAGTACGGAAACCGACTCGCCGAAGATGACGCGGTCGGAGATAAGCACCGGGCGAAGTGAGGTCGTAGCAACGGCACTCCCTTATGATCGTGGAGTAGCCAAGAAACACACACACCGTGTCGAAAGCTGGGCGCCAACTTCAGAGGAGTAGTGGCGGCGAGGTTAGGGTAACAAGCACAACCGAAGACACGGAGGTGATCATAGCGAGGAGGTGTACCAAAGAGGGTGTGGTGTGAAGTGGGAGCAGAGAGGCCGTGGAAGGAAGCCGCTTGAGCGGTAGGGTGGCGGTGTGGTAGGCGCCCCCGGGGCGCGGTAAAGAGGCCCCGAAGAAGGAGAGGCGATGACATCGCTCTCAGGGTGCGAATCATCCGCCGCATTTTGCCGCTCGGGAAGAGGTGTACGGGCAAGACATGCGGAGCCGAACACCATGAGCGAAAGAAGGAGCTGGAGGTGTTGTTATCGAACTCACGCCCGTTGTCACACTGGACGGCCTTGATGGTGAGGCCGAACCGAGTGGACACCCGTGCAAAGAAGTGGAGGAGGGTGAAAAGTCTGACTTGGCGCCAGAAGGGAAAGTCCAAGAGTAATGAGAGAAATCATCGAGTAGGACCGATAATACTTTTATAGCCGGAAATGCTAGAATTGTGAGAAGTCCACTGCATCACGCTGAACAAGAGCAAAGGCATGCGGCGCATGCGAAGAACAAGAAGGAAAAGGAAGGCGCACATGGTGACCCAACCGGCACGCATGGCGCAGGATGCTCATCCGGCCCGAGTGCAAGGAAGGTGGGCACTACGACCATCGAAAGCCGAGCCAAAGCGCCGCGCGTGGTATAGCGGAGGGAGAAGGCTAAGTGGAAGTAGCTGAAGGTGAAGGCTGGGGGTCCCGAGTCCCAATGTCAGCTGAGGCCGGACGCCAGAGGCGGAATCCTTCACCGTGAGACCGGTAGAGTCAATTCAACCGTAACAAGAGTTCGTCAGCAAACGGGCGGATGGAAAGAAGGTTATGGACGATCCGAGGAGCAACAAGACAAAGAGAAGACGAAAAAGACCGGAGGCGTAACCAAACGGAGGTGACAGAAGACAAGACCCATTCCCCAACCATGATCTAAGAGGGACGGAAGGGGCGAGGAGGCGGGGCGAAGAGAAGAAAGGATGCAAAGGGCCGCGTTTACCATGGCGACGGCCGAGTGAACGAGGCCTCGCCCCATCGGGCGCCGCCGCCATGCGGTTGCCGGCGATGGCCAGGCGGACCTCTCGCAGTGTGCAGATCCCTCGCTGAGAGAGCCGCTGGCCGCCGCGGAAGGGCACCGGCCGATACGAATGGGCGCCACCGGCGCGCTTCGCCGATCGAACAGAGGGAGGCGGGGGCAAGAGGAGTATCACTGGCCGGTGGCAGGGCGCCAGCACCGGGTGCCCGCCGGGTATGGTCGCGCTCGCGCCGTGCCGCTCGCCCGCGCCCTCTGGCGTGGTGCCGTGGCGGCGGGCAGGGCGAGGCGGAGGTGAGACCACCCCGACGATTTCCACGCAAAGACCCTGGCAGATTGCACCGGCCGGTAGGAAGAGCTAGAGGAGTCAAGGGCTGGCGGCCAGGTCTCGCAAGGCGACTCAACCGCAAAGATGGATAGCAAGAATGGCACGCGGCGCAAAGAGGGCCGCCCCACGGCATGGGTGGCCTGCATGGTAGCAGCCCGGGCAATACATGGCAATGGCTGCCTTCTTCACCGCGCCCGCTGGCAGGTTCAGCTCGCATACACGCCCCTCCCTAAGACGCGACAAGGTCCAAAGAGGTGGCGCTGGAGTGAGGCAGCGAGGGGGCGAGGACTAGTCCGTACGCAGGAGGGCCGCCGGATCGGCGCCGGGACGCGCCTCGAGCCGTAGCGCCGGGTGGTGGCGGCGTAGACGCGGCGCATCCTGGGGGCTACACGCCGCCGCCGCACCTTGTGGGTCGGGCCCGCCTGTGGGGGCCGCGACGCCCGTGCCAGAAGTGGGGTCTGGCCTGTGGATGCAGCCTCGCGGGCCGAGAAGAGGCGCCCGCGGCCGCGGCTGGAGCGGCGGGGCGGCGGGCCAGGCGCCGCCCGCGGGGTGGGCGGGGGCCGCCGCGCCCCAGGGCCGGGCCGCCGGTAGGAGAGGGAGGGGCGGCCGCACGCCAGAAAGGACGGCGGCGCCGGCGTCGGCCGGCCATGGAGTGCCGCGGAGGAGGGAGGAGGGAAGGAGAGAAAGGATCGATTTTGGTCGATACCATGTTAGAGTTAGAGGAATGATTTCCTGCGTGTATTCCTCCAAACCCTAGAAGGGTGGGCAATATGGTAGCCGCATATGGGCCCTATTGGGCCTTCACCATATACACTAACACTATGCACCGTGGTGTGGTATTTTGGCAAGCAAGCAACTTGAAGTGCATGAATGGGAAATCATGCATATGGACATGGGAGACCAAAGAAAGCCACACAATTAGTAAAAAAAAAGCCACACGCTACCCCCAAAGTCACCACGCACACACTATACTTGATGGGCAAATTAAATCGCATGCATGCACTAATTAATTAACACCATTAATTAGGTGCTAAAAATAAGACTATATGTGGCAAAGATATATAGGACGTTGGGGGGGTGCCCGTCCCTCCAGCCCCCCCCTCCTCCGCCACCGCCCGGAATTAGCCTGACCACGACCGGGCGAGACATCCTCGCGGGCGCGGTCAGAGCGAAGAAGGCTCCACTAGGCAGCCCGCCCCAGATGCCGACAAGAAAGGGAGCGCTGTCCCTACCGGGCCGGTGGCACTAGGCATGGGTGGCACTAGGTCGCGATGCCTAGGACGCTAAGTCGACGCCACGCCAAGGAGATGGGCTTCCAAAGAAAGCGCCACAAGGCGTTGATGTACCGCCAGGCACCGCGACCGCGGTCGCTGATCGGCATCTACGCCGACGACCACATTATTACCGCCGCCAGCGTGCAATCGAGGAGTTCAAGGCCAACATGAGCGACTGGCTATCGCGCTTCTACCTCGGCCGCCGGTCCATCAAGACGAGGCCGGGATCTTCTCTTCAAGAATCACACTATGCCAAGAGGATTCCGAGCTCGGAGACATGTCCGGCTGCAATCCCTGCTCATACTCCAATGGAGGAGCGGTTGCAGCTCAACAGAGAGCGACAGCCGAGGAGGTCGGTCCCACTCAGTACTGGCAGCTGATCGGCAATTACGCTAGCATTCTCAGTCAGCAGGTTCATGGAGTGGCCGACGGTGCAGCATCAAGTAGTAGTCAAGCCGCATCCTCTGCTACATTGCTAGTACGCTTAGACTACGGGCTGCACTTCACCAAGGCAATCAGCAAGGCTCGCCCATTGGGTACTGCGACAGTGATCTTGCTGGTGATATGGATACCAGCAAGAGTACAAGTGGTGTGTTGTTCTTCCTGGGAACTACCTGATTAGTTGGCAGTCAGTCAAACAGAAGGTAGTGGCGCCTCCAGTTGTGAAGCTGGCATGTGGATGCTACTACCACTGCTACCAGGCCACGTATGTGTCAAGTCTGTTGGCTGAGCTACTTGAAGAGCAATTGAAGTCGTGGTGCTAAAGGTGACAGCAAATCTACACTTGCTCTTGCCAAGAATGGGTCTTCCATGATTGTAGCAAGCACATAAGGATCAAGTACCACTTCATCCACAATTGCATGGAGGATGGAAGCATCAGGGCTGAGCACATCTCCACCGGTGATCAACTGGCTGACATCTTGACCAAGTCTTTCGGCATGGCCAAATTCCAGGTGTTGAGGGAGAGAATTGGCTTGAAGAAGATCACCTCAAGGGAACACAAGGCAAAGGGGGAGAGAACTGATAGCATTAGCCTAGTGTTGCGTTCTAATTTTGCACTTGCTCTTGCCAAGAATCCAGTCTTCCATGAGCGTAGCAAGCACATAAGGATCAAGTACCACTTCATCCGCAATTTCCTAGAGGATGGAAGCATGAGGGCTGAGCACATCTCCACCGTGATCAACTAGCTGACATCTTGACCAAGTCTCGGCATGGCCAAATTCCAGGTGCTGAGGGAGAGAATTGGCTTGAAGAAGATCACCTCAAGGGAACACAAGGCAAAGGGGGAAAACTGATAGCATTAGCCTAGTGTTACCTTGATTAGTTGTTCAAATTTTGCTTTTGCTCTAATGGTATCTTGGCCACCAAGTTGATAGAGAGCATGGGCCGGCACCCAAGGCTTGCAAGATATTTTGATCCAGCTTTCAATAAAAGGCAAAGTGCCATCTGGCCAATAGGCAATCTGAATCTGAGATCCAATCTCTATGCTACTAACAGGTAGCCGACATACTGTAGCCACTCTTCGACCTGTGCCCATGGGGTTGGTTGGTCACGGGGGGACAACAACCGCTCCCTTGGGCAACGATGACGGAGGTGCTGGTGCAGCTGAGGCAGCGTTGGCAGTTGTGCAGGTGAAGGTGCAGCCAAGGTGGTTGGAGCAACTGGAGGAGGACGCCGCAGTAGTAGTAGGTGAAGTCGCGGGCAGGGGCTTAAGAGGCGGAAACCGGGGCGGGGGGCCCGTGGGCCCGTGTGGAGGTGGCACTGGGGAGCTCACGTCCGTGCTGGAGACATTGAGTAGTGGGCATAGGGCGCTCCGGGGAGACATGCGCTAGAGGACTGGCTAGGGTGCTGGGAGCACCGGTAGTACTGTAAAGTGTGTCTGTAGACAAAAATCTGTGCGACGGTCCAACAGGAGCGGGCACAACGTCAGTAGCATCAACAAACTCGAGGTCTGCCTAAGTACTAGGACCATGCTGCTCAGCAAAGGGAAAGGCCGTTTCATTGAAGATGACATGCCAAGAGATGATGACCAAAGTCCATGGATAGTGAGTGCAATCATCAAGTACAACCAAATAATATTTGTAACTAGAGACATTAACAACTGGAGATGTCCACAAGTCACAATGAATGAGATCAAACTTGCTGGCAGCCTAAGGCTTGTAAGATATTTTGATAGAGCTTTTCAATGAAAGGCAAAGTGCCATCTTCTTTAGGTAGCAACAGTAGTCGGTGAGGAGAGGTCGCCCTGGGATGAGTTTGCGTAAACCCGTCTCTAGGTGGAAGGAGCGAGCCTCGTTGTCGAGGAACGGTGACTTGACGACGAGCCAGGCATGCCGCAGTGGAGCCCTAAGCGAGATGATCTCAGCGAGGTCATCGCCGGCGAGAGTGGTGATGATCGCGCCAAGGGTTGTCATTGCCGGAGTCGATGTGAAAAACGATGGTGATGTGGTTCTTGATGTTGTCAACGGCGATGGCCTGCACGTGTAATTGTAGCAGGGCCATGGCCTCATGACGGCATGGCTGAAGCAAGGTTGGGAGGTGGCGAGGAGTTGCTAGAAGAGTTTTCGCCGGGGGCCGGGGTGGCGGCGTCAAAGATGCTCCTTGCACTTGGCGCTGAAGCAGCTGGCGCCACGATCTTCGGCGGCGGCCACAACATTTTGGCGTTGCTTCTCGAGGAGTTGAGCAGCGGCGGCGGTGGCATTCTCCTTGGCGAGGCGAGTGGCAACCTCGTCAGCAGTCACGCCGCAGACCTGATGGGAGAGGCTAGTGGGGTGACATGGACGCAGCACAATCGGGGGCTGAGAGGAGCCGACATGCAGGTGAGCAGTGGAAGATAGGATCTAACCTAGGCGACTATATCATGAACAAGGATCTGCCAGCGCCACGATTGAGGCAAGCACGCAGTAACAGCAACCGGAGTGGGGAACCACCGCCGATGGTAGCTGAACCAATGTAGACGGGCGGCTCCCCAACAAACTTCTTCAAGAGAGCGACATGGAAAAATTCATGAATGCGGACCTTAGGAGGGCACACAATATGCCACCTCCCCAATGCGTCAGTCACATTTATACGGCCCGAAGAAATGAGGCCTAAGCTTGACGATGAAGTAGTAGTGGTGTTGTCATGTGGGGCCACACACATGCAAGGAAACGACGCACCTAGGACATCCACGGCCGTGAACTGCGCGCCATCTGAAGCCATGGGTTGGGCGTGGTCACCACGCATGCAGACCGTGTGGATCACAAAGTAGCAGTCACAGCCTTAGATTTAGAGCAATTCAATTAGCTCCATGCTATTATGGTCGAGCGGCATATATATGGTTGTAATCGAGAGAATGAGAAGCAAGCAATATCAATTACCCCAATTCCTAATCTCCCTCTTCTAAAACAATCGGGCAGTAAGGGGTAAAACCTTGCCCCAAACCACGAATCGCGGGCTACAAACTACATATCGCGGATCCATATCTTTATGATGTTGTCATCCTACCCTGTCCTTTAGCACCCTTGACAACCTAGTATCATGATCCAGGCCTTCCTCACCTCATCGATCTTTATTGACTGCCCACCCCACAACACACCATCGCCATGGGTGACACAAGCGACAAGGAGGCCACCCCGAACATATTGGCGGCCACCCTCAAGTCGTTGCAAGCCTCCGTAGATGCCAATTCCCAGGCAATCCAACAGCTGGACATGAACCGCCACCGCCGTCTTTCCTTGACCTCCACGTCCCGCCCCGGCGAGCACCACCAGGACCGCCCATCGTGGGTTCTAGAAACTACACAATTTCCTATGTCTAGATGGCCTCGCACAACTTGGATGGAAGGGGGCCCATATGTGGTACATCTAGATCCAGCAAGATGAGGGGACGCCGACCTAGTGCCGAGTTCAAGGAGCTGTTGCATCTCTGCCGCGGGACACTCCTCCTATGCAATCCTCTCGGTGAACTGTCGTCATCTAAGTGCACAGGCACCGCCCGCATCAAAGCGCCATCCCTCGCGTAGGACGCCGAGCTGCTACTTATACGCCCCACGCATGGACGCAGACCTTCAGCTGCTACTCATACACCCCACGCCGACGCCGAGGTTCACAACAGCCCGAATCGAGCGAGCAATACGTGATGCCACCGCCCAAAGCACCTCGCGCCTCACACTATCGGGCGCCACCAACGGCCACGATCACCGCGGAGGGCCGGCTGATCAAACACCTCACCCAGGCCGAAAGCAGGAGGTTGACGCCCTTGAACCATTGGAGGGAGGCTCGAGGAGGTCGCCCCGCACTTCTCCCTCCACGCCATCGGGGGTGCACATCAATGACAATGCAAATCCAAAGCGAACTAAGCAACATTTCCCGTCGTCGCCGCTTGACTCGGGATCCACACACAACTTCATCTCCGAGGTGGCATCACAGCGTTAAGGCCATCCCCTTTAGCATCGCCCACGCCTAACGCCTCACAACCCTAGGAACTATCCTCCGATTTCAGTGTCCACTCCATGGCGTTCTAGCTACGCGGTTGCTAGGTCTGCTAGCATAGGGTGGCCGCCCGCATTAATACACGTGGTGCACGACCACCACCACCGCCCACATCGCTAGATCTAACCGCTAGACTACTTGGCCAAAGTCTTCTCCGAGACACAAGCTGCCTCCTCCGCACCATGGCGTTCTAGTTGTGCACACCCATCCTTCGCCAAAGTCTTCTCTCGAGACACACGGGCTGCCTCCTCCTCTCCATGGCATTCTAGTTGTGCGCCACCAGCACCACACTACTAGACTAACCGCTCCTAGACCTCCTTCGCCAAAGTCTTCTCTCGAGCCACATAGGTTGCCTCATCCGCGCGACCGTGACCACATCACCCTCCTCACTAGATAGTAGCTTGTGGCCGTACAACCATATCGACACTCGACGATGCAAAACGACGAAGTTGGAACAACAATGCGCCGCCATGCTAGACCAGTGGGCTCATTCATCAAAGCCTCGGCATTCTCCTCCATGATCCTCCCCGGGTCAAGAAGGCCGACGGCTCATGGCCCTTCCCGTCGACTACCAAACCTTGAACACGATCATCATCAAGGACGCCTTCCCCGATTTCGTGGTTTACGAGCTGCTGGACGACCTTCACGACGCCAAGTTATTCACCAAGCATGATCTCCACTTAGGCTACCACCAAGTCCGCTTGAGCCCCCGACGACATCGCCAAGATAGCAACTGTACTCTCAATGAGCTCAATGAGTTCCAAGTGATGCCATTCGGTTGTGCAAAGCCTTGGTCACGTTCTAGGCGCCTGATGAGCGACGCCATGCGGCCCTTCCTCAACAAGTTCGTGCCTTGGATTGTAGAACTAAACAAACACACCATCCTTCTACAGGTAGTTCGAACTAATGGCACAACGGAACAAAAAGGGGCAGCGAGTATCACCATAGAAAAGAAATGAAATATTAAAATTAAATTTTTAGCTTCTCACCTCTACACTAATCATGATTCCGCACAAATCTTTATCTTTTGTAAAGCCCAAAAGTCTAATAGCCTCATGAATTTCCAACATTCCAATATCTCAAATTTGGGGTCCAATTTGAAGTTGACCTAAAAGCTGCGGCGCCGTGTGGTGAGGAGAGTTGAATTGCAATCTTGCAACAGTAGAAAACAATGGAAGTTAGGGTTTCATTGACCATAAACAAACCTCACTACGGCCATGGGCTGTGCCTACTGTGTTGGCAAAAGATATTGCTAGAGGGAAATTGTGGCTCTAGGCAACCACATTTCTCAACTTAGTAATCTTCTTGAGCCCAATCCTTCCCCTCATCTCCTCAAACTTTGCCTTGCCGAGGACTTAGTCTTGATGCTTCATACCTCAATACACTCCCTGATGAAATGGTACTTGGTCAGGGTTCTTGGCAAGAGCAAGTGCTGACTTGTTGTCAGCTCTCAGCTCTTCCACATCCACTCTTCTTCCCAGCAACTCTGCTTGTAACCTAGACAACCGCAAAGCTCAAGTTGCAGTAGTAGTCATGGCCACATACCCTACTTCACAGCTTGACAATGCAATAAGTCGATGTCCCAGACCAAATCATAGTCACGTCACAGTACCTGTTGCCCAAACATGGATCAATTAGGTAGAATCCCAGAGGTCAGCTGCTTGACCAATGGGGCCGCTTGATTGAAAGCTTGGCATGCCTTGGTTGGAGCCCGGTTGAGCAAGTGCACGGCGTGACCACGGCCTCACCCTAGAAGCGCCGACAGACTCCTCTACCCCATCAACGCCCGGGACATGGTGACCACGCTCGTTCCGCCCGCTCCATGACGCCATTCTGCTACGGTGAGTGAGGGGCGCTGTAGTGGCGCTGGATGCCCTCCTCCACATAGTAGGCAGTGAACTCACCGCCCGGTGAACTCCCACCCGTTATCCGTCGCGCAAGGTGCGCAGGTTCTTGCAGCCCGCTTCTCCGCCCCGCGCCCGTAGGAGCTTGATGGTGTCCGCGCCATGTCTTTTTCGCCGCCGAAGCGCCACCCACATGTACCGCGCGGGCATCATCGACCAGCAGCAGGAAGTAGCGCCGCCACCGGAGTCGCCCGGCGTGATTGGCCCGCAATGATCGACGTGGGACGAGCTCCAATGGGTCATGGTACTAGGCCTCGATGGGAACGGAGGCGCGGTGCTTGGTTATGACGCGACGTGTCGCAGAATTGCCCGACGTGCTTGATTGTCGACAGCCCACATGCCATATCTCCCTTGACAGCCGGGATTGCAGCGCTCGAAGTGGAGGTGGCCGAAGGCCATGCCGCCGCCATGCCTCGTCATCCTTGCGCGGCGGCGAGGCAGAGCGGCTTGGCGGTGCCGATGTGGAGGATGTAGAGTCGGTTCGCGCCTCCACCGACCTTGACAAGGAGCCGCACACGCCGGTCCCAAATCCTCAACAGGTCATGCTTGATCTCCACCCGAGCCTCCCTCCTTGAGCTGCCCCAAGCTCATGATCGAGATATGCACGGCGCCAAAGATGTAGTACACCCCGTGGAGCACCATGTGCTCCCCCGTTCTTGGCCTCAAAGATGATAGACCTGATGCCATGAATCTCCACCTTGGACGTCGCCCAACCTCCCCGTGCCTCGCCGTCGTGTCGTGTCGGTGAAGAGCTTGCGCCGCACAGTCCTGTGGTGAGTGGCGCCGGTGTCCAGGTACCAACCGCCGATCTTGTCGGCGTGGCGGCTCCGGTGTGGAGGAAAGCCGTCACCTTGGGCTCGTAGATGTCTAGCGACACTGATTTGGCGTAGGGAAGAAGCTTGAGCCTCCCCTGCTGCATCCATCTCCACTAATCCGCACGCTAGGAACAGCGCATGGTCATCCTCTGTTTACACCACATGCGCCGCGCCACCACACTCATGATCAAGGCGAGGATGGGGGCAATCACTTCTATGGAGTTCGCTGCCTACTGTGCAGAGGAAGGTATGGTGTGCCACCACACCGCACCGTACACACATAGCAGAATGGCATGGTGCAGAGGCGCAACCAATCTATGGTCGGCATGGCAAGATCGATGATGAAGGCAAAAAGATGTAGGTAGAGTTCTAGGGAGAAGCAGTGACCACGACAGAGTTCATCCTCAACCACACGCCACCAAGGCCCTAAAGGGCAAGACACCATTCGAGGGTTGGCGTGGGACGCAAGCCAAATGTCTCCTTCCTAAGGACATTTGGCTTCGTTGGTCATGTTAAGAACATGAAGCCCCGCCTCGGCAAACTGGAAGATAGAAGCACACCCATGGTGTTGTTAGGCCATGAGGACGGCAGCAAGGCCTATCGGCTCTATGATCCCAAGAGAGGCAAGGTGGTGATCTATAGGGATGTGGTGTTCGGATGAGATGGTAGCAGCTTGGGACCTTCCCTCAGGCTTGGGGAAGCTGCTGTCAACAGCACATTTGCCATCGGCTGGTGATCCAAGGAGGTGATACTGGACAACAGGCTGCTGCTGCAACAGCCAGAGAGCAGGCTGCTACTGGAGAGCAGTATTCACCAGCAACGGCGCTGTTCATCTCCACCAAACAAACCCCTGCTGCAGCAAGACAGGGGATACCTCCAGCGGACGCAGGTTGAGTTCGCCTCTCCAAGAAACATCTCTGAGTTCATGGACATGTTCCATGACAGCAAGGAGGTCCAATTGGCCGGGTGGACAACGCCGCCGAAGAACTAGATGTACCTGGATTGGCCAACCACCTGCGTGATGATGCTGAGTAGTTGCTCATGAGCGCAGAGCAGTCAACGACGCTCACCGTGGCCGCTTTCATGGAGGACCCATGTGAAGACCACTGGATAGAAGTGAAGAGGCTGCTACGCTTACGTCAAGGGGTCGCTTGATCAAGCGATCATATTCCCCAAGCGAGGTGGCAAAGGTGGGCTGAGGCACACACGACTTTGTCCACATGTGAGGCGGAGTATGTCGCAGCAGCCACGGCGAGGAAGCTCATGCATCAGCCCTGATTGTGGAGAATTAGCCCACCATCACCCTTGCAAAGAATCCAGTCCTCCACAACCGCAGCAAGCCTATCAACACTCGTTTTCACTTCATCTGTGACTGTGTCGATGGAGGATAGATTTTTCTGGAATTTGTCAAAACCAAATGACAGCTCGCAGACAACCTCACCAAGCCACTCGGACGTCTTTGGTCATGAAGCTAAGGACCAAGATTGGAATGGTGGAAATCAAGCTAGAGCAACAAGATTAGGGGAAGAATTGTCGAATAATTTGTTGCTAGTCTTACAGAAAGGTCAAGGCTGCAGCTTGGTGACTAGGAATGTGAACTGTAGAGCAGCCAAGCTGTAGTGGGAAGACTTGACTAGGAGTAGTGGGCACATGTCCAACTTATCCTGACTAATCAAAGTGGCGTATCAACCTCAGTGGTGAGCTCATTGGCAGAAATCGGTACCTCAGATTTGGAGTCGCCGCTGTGTGCATCGTCATTGCCTTCCTTCTTGACTTGACCGATGCCATTTACATCTCCCATGTAGATGCATATACGGCCTCCGCCAAGTGCCACGACGCCATCGCCCCTCCTCCTCCTTGACTTGGTCGGTATCGCCCTCATCACCCAGGTACACTTTTGCTTGTTGATGTCCCCAGATGAGTGCATTGTCAATGCCAACACAAAGACAATAGAGGGTAAGTATACAGAATAAGAGGAAGAAGAAGAGAACTCATTCAAATGACCAAAAGCCAAAGAAAAGTCAAAACAGGGTCATCTGAAATGAGCAAAACTTGGTCCCCAAGGACATGGACAATTGAGCCAAGCAAAGCACAACTAGCCCTCAAGAAGAGGCAGAAAAGGGCTCAACACAACTAGCAAAGCTCAAAGCACCAAAAACCGCTAGAACCTCCAGAGGAGGCAAAAGCTTAACGCAGCTCAAAGTGCAACTCCCCTGAAAAGATGTAATATCTCAAATGAATGCATACACGTTGGATTTGTTTGTCACTCTCCCCTTGTTGGCATATATATTTATCAAACTAAAGCCCAAAGACTGCAACTCCCCTCAAAAAATGCTATGAAAGAAAAGGGATGCAAAATGCAGAAGCTTCAAGAGCATAGCAATCAGAGTGAAAAAGATGCTCTAGGTAGTGCTCTGTATAGCAACAAATACAAGTGTTAGCAAATGCTCAAACTGATCAAGTGAAACGAAATATGAAGTTAAGCACTTTTGTTCAATTTTAAGACATTTAAAACGAGGTTCACCACTAAAAGTAGCGCATAGCAGGTATAAGCAGGAAATCAACCTAGTGCTAACAAGTGTATGCAAGGTGAACTACCCCAAGCAGCGGCCACACATCATGTCAAAGACCCATCTCGAGACGGCTTCCTAGTGCTAACAATAGGAAGCCGCCTCAATACCTTGACGTGGGACAGTATAGACCCATCTCGATCTTACTGTCAGCTTTAGTTCGCAACCATGCCAAGCCATAAGCTTAAGACAATGATTTAGGGCATCCACTACAAGGTTCAAGTTCATCCTAAGTGCAATAGGAAGCCGTCCTCGATACCTTGACGTGGGACAGTATAGACTCATCTCGATCTTTTCTCGTCACTTAACTTGGATTTCAAATTTTATCACAAGTTTATTAGGATTTTTCCAAGCAAGTGAATGGCTCAAAACATGAGACGTAGCAACCTAGCATATAAATAATAGCAACAGGGATCTCAACATATCCTATACATGCTATTTGCAATCTCAGTGGTGAATATTTTTCAAGTTTAACAATAATTAAGCATGTTCACATATTATAAAACAAGCTTAGCTCATAACATGTATCAAGTGATCAAAGAGAGCCTAAGCTGGAAGCACTATCTCACAGAACATACCACAAAGAGCATAATTTTATTCTAACAGCTATAATCATGAAGCTCAAATATGCTCTATCATACATGATGCTATGAAATGCAATATGATACAAAATCAAAAGTTTTAAGCTAAACTCCAAAGAAAATCAAAACCATGGTCCGAAGAAACAATGACATCTCTTGCCACCAAATCTGCTACCTCAGCAGTGTTGCTAACCCACAGCTACAAGAACTATGCTTGATAATTTATTTAAGAAATTAGTGACATGATGCAATCAACAATATGAACCACATCTATTCCAAAATATTCCACATGATGCAAGCAGTACAATGCCGCAATTTTGTTAAAAAGGAGATGTATACTTACCCTTAGCACATTTGCACGTATCCATCATCTACATTGTTGCCCAGCCTTCCCATTGCTAGAAGAACAACTTGAAGTTTCGAATTTAGTCATCTCTACTAATAGGTAACAATGGTTGCACACCTCCAGCACACAAATTACCTGATGTGAAACCTGTTAGAATGTTAGAATGAGGCCAACTGCCAACCAAATGTATTGCTAGGCCCGAAGGAGCAGTTATACAATGTACAATGTGCAGCCAAGCCCTCCAAGTAGAGGGGAAATTGTAGAGACACACCACACACCCAATAAGTGGGGTTAATTTCCATATATATAGACAAAAGTTGTCAAGTACAACTTGAGTACAAGAACATGCTACATATCTCTAATAGAAATACATATATATCCTACATTTAACACCCACCCACCCCCCTCAAAAACTCATGTGGGATCTACAACAATGAGTTTAGAGAGTAAAAAGGTATGTTGAGCCCATGTTTGTGCCTTGGTGAAGAAATCCGCTATCTGTACCTCTAAAGGCACATGGTGGAGTGACAAGTACAGGTTGAGTGTGTTAACAAATCTAGGGCAACATACTGTGGCAGTACATAATTTTACTTTTTTTTTTTTTGTTGGGGGATTTAGTAGAACAGATTTTGGTTTTGACATGCATATAGTAGAACAGATTATGAAATGTGCATCTTTGATTAACTTATTAACCAGACCAGGAAGTGAACTGCAATACGAAGATTTGAAGACGCGAAAGTGTAAATTCCATACCTCTTTTACATCTTCTTTCACCCTTCTCAAAAAATCAAGTGAACCCATGTATACTTCTTTCCCTTTATGAAGAACCCGAACATTACAATCTTGAACAACTTTTCCTGTAGTGCCACCTTTCCACTGCCACTACTAAAAACAGCTCGAACTTTTGCATAACCAATTGGTACTTCCTCCTGGAGAAGAAACATGTATTCAGGATAAACAAAAAGTAGCTCACTAAAGTTACTCTGTCTTTACAAAACAAAAAAACTACCAACAAAAAAAAACTACCAGTTAGAATCCTAATGGAGAAATTAATTGGAATATTCATTTAATTGAAGGACGAAGGATCTATCAACTTTGCAAAGATGTTGAACTACAATTAATAATGATACATTGACTTTATGGACTTCTTTCATATAAAACCCAAAAGTGTTTGTTACCTCAACAGGTTCAAGAAGACCTTCCATGACATTCCGTAAATCATCAATCAAATCGTAGATCACTTTGTACAGACGAATTTCAACACTTTTCTTCTTGTCATAGTTTTTAACTGATCCTGGTGACATTAAAGCCAAATATAATTCCTTCTGAAGCAACAGCCAGATCAACATCGCTAACACTCACATCTCCTCGAGCTTGAAGGAGGCACCTCAGAAAGGCATTCTCTTGTTGCAGAGCTTGGATGGCTTGCCTAATAACCTCGATTGAACCCTATTTATTAATTGTTAGTATTTTCAGAAAGAAAGAACCATTATTTTAAACAAAATGTTTACATGTATCACCACTACCTGAGAATCAACTTTAAGGATAACATTTAGCTCATGTGTATCAATTCCAGTTTGCTTCAAAGATGAAACTGATGCTGCCAATAGATGAAAGCGTGGTTTTTCCTTCCCCAGCTTCTGCGGATATCCTTTCTAGCCGCAGTGCTTCAGCATGCTCATTTCGCCCTTTCATGCAACATCAAGACTGTCAACAACCTCAAATTCTTCACCGACAAGGGAAACATTATTGAGGCCAATAACCTATCAAAAGTTTTTGGAAAAAAATCAGGATGCTTATATCGCTGTTGTTCCATGAGCGTTCAACCATTGGTTAAAGCAAAAGTAATCATCCTTCAAGGTATAATGCAAGCTTGAAACATGTAGCAGCACTGTCATACCACATGACAAGTAAGATGTGCAGGACTTATTCTGATGTCATAAGATATTGTTAGGTGACATAAAATGAAAAATCTAAACCGGGACAAGATGTCCATATCTTGTGATGAAATACATCTCCATAGATAAGCAACTAAAAAAATTAAAATGAAAAATCTAAAGCGGGACAAGATGTCCATATCTTGTGATGAAATACATCTCCATAGATAAGCAACTAAAAAAATTACGAGCAACTAAAAATATTCCAACATCTAGAAATAGGGTAATTATTCAAAGACACTTTACATTTCAGAATAGGCTTCTTGATAAACAAATGCTGCAAGTGCCCATTTCTGAATCTCACAAGCTATCTTGTCAAAATAATAATTACCGGCAACAACATCAAGCTTGTCAGTCCATAGCAAAATATAACCTTACATGAGAAAAGACATGATAGAGTTCATGCTAGACATGGATGAACCATCAAAATTAAGCTCTTCTAATCAATTTATCAACCAACTTCAGCTAGCAGAAGTGCGAAACAAGTGAAATAATAAGTGGTTCCTTTTCCTTGCTTATGGCTAAAAGGAACATACTAGGCCAAAGTATTAAATAACACACTATATTGGCACTAGAAAGCTAAGTGATAAATGATTTTAGTGGCTAACCTATAATTCTAGCCATCTAAGAACCACTATATATCTGTATCACTTAGGTGAAGCAAGAAACCAAATAGCAAGAAGATGTACTTTTCCGATTTCCTATTTAAAAATAATAAGTTTTGTTTTCCTGGTTTGAATTTCAAAAGTAATACCGATTTATCTGCTAATTCTCTGGTAAAGTACTTGGACCTTATAGACACCGGAATTAATTGTGAAATACTATACTGTTGGGTCACATACCTCAGCCGGAAACATCACAGAATCAAATACCTCATGTGACCAGCCATGCAATGCTGATATAACTTTCGCCACTTTCTTCTTGACACCTATATGCTATATCAAATGCATGATTAGCCAAACGCAGCTATAAAAAGATACCACCCACGGATTACATAGGAACAAAAAGAGCAATTGTCAGACTTTGACGCTTACGTTTGTCTTGCATGTCTTTATCCAACTTCTGAGAATCATTTCCAGTGAAGTGGGTGCCCTCCATCACCTCCTTTGCCCACTAGTGACTTGCGCGCGCCCATGCGCGCAAGTGATGGCCGCGGTCTATCTAGAGGAATAATGTTGATAAAGAATGAATATAATAAGGCAACACACGCTGATAGAAGGCTCAATTTCTAAAACAGTTGCAACATATTCAAACACTACATATTTATTCTATAAGGCAGAGTACAAAAGCCGGATTTGTAAAACCAGGATGTGAGCTATCCAAATAGCACATATATCTTACATGAAGATCCATCACTCTATCCAAATAGTACATATATCTTACCGGCAAATAGTACAACATCGTTTACATGACATGTTGTATAGTACAAAATGGTTGGATCTTCGTGTGAAACTAGGATGTGAGCTATCCATTTCTGTTTTTTGCGACATGTTGTATCATCATCGACACCGAAAGGGTGTTCTTGTTTCACACGAAGATCCAACCATTTTGCAGAGCGAAGATGACTTTTGTATTGACGCTGATCACCCTGCTCCTCATGAACCCAAACAAAATGCACTGTAGAATCTGAATGCAACCTGGTAGTGGAACTCACACATGTCAGGCCCATCCTGAGGAATTTCACAAATCAAAGACAAAGAGTAAAGGACAACGAAATCAGACACCCAATGCGCAATTGCTAAGAACAAAAAACGTAAGCAACTTCGATGAAATCAGACTTACCGCACCACACTGCAGGCCTAAATAGACAGGAAGGAAAACAAAGCAGCCAAGGCAGAAACCCACCGAATCTAGCTGTTCTGTTCAATTCGAGTTGCTGGAAACAACACCTCCCTTTCGTTGGCCACCCTGCAGCATAGAGCACATAGAAAGTCTAAGTACATAAATCAGAACCATCAATACTTTACAGTAATTCTAATGGCAAGGAAATTTGGGGTATATTGTTAGGGAGCTACCGCTAAGTAGCCCTGAACAGGATGGGCAAACGATTGGAAAACATAGACCACTTAATGTGATAGATCAAATCTCCTAGCAAAAAAACATAGAAGCCATCTAATAAACAATTTTAGGTCTTTAAACTGCATGAGCATTGTTCTCTTTTTTTTTCACACCGACTATCAACCATCAGTATTAAGAGTTTTTCTCTAGAGTCATATGGGAAAACTGAAAGAAATTGGTGTTTTCCTAGCTTGCACAATGTGAAAGGACTATACATTTTTCATGGTCTGCATTCAAATCATCATTCAAAAACTAAGTGGTCAATTTTCAAGATGAGGCAATCAAGTTCGACAGATCTTCAAGAATACCTTCTATTGGGTGCCGCTTTTATATTTTCTAATATAGGAAATAGACCCTGCTCATATACATAATGAGCATTAGAATTTACATACACAGCTACTGAAAGGGAATAAAGAATTACCTTGGTCCAGTAGTGGCTACACAAGAGGAACCTGGAAATCACCAGATCACATCTGAAAAAAAAGAAGGTTGCACTGATATAGTTCAATTTCAAGGATGGCTTACTCCAAAGATTTCACAAATAAAATCCACTTTTGCTAGACAATAGAAATAGTTGGGAAAGCTGCAATTATCGGCAAGCTGCTAGCAATACAATGATTGTTTGGTAAGTCCATACCTTAGCAGGAACAGATTCTGCAACACCAACATATAATAGACAGGACATCCCTTGATTAGCAGCATGTGAAATGTGAGTGTCCAAACCAATTGAGGCTGCAATTCGTAAACAAGAATGAGCATAAGTGTCGCACCATATATACAGGAAGAGTAAATATTTTCCTGATCTGAAATAGCAATGCTACTATGCTAGACAAATGTAGTGCTGCATGTCCAAAAGCATCACAAGTGATTTTGTTAGAGATCTAGCATAAAGTACAGATCTTTTCCTATCTGAATCAGTTGTGATACTAAAAGCATCACCAAATGGAATAGAAAATTCAGAAGGTTTTATTAATAACAAACAAAAGGGGAAAACATGTGGGAATCACTCTGGCTTCCCTAATGCCTTGTCGCATTTTGGAGTTCTTTAAATGGGATCCAATGTTTCACACTGTTAACTATCTATGCCCTGCAAAACAACTGTATTTAGCAAATCATATAGGGGGAAAATCAATATTAAAGCCAGCCTCATAAGTCACGAATGCAAATCATATTTCAAATCATGTCTGAATACTTTAAAACTGAAATGTTGCACATCTAGGTGACCAGCACCAGTGAAATAAAAAGAGCCAGCTCATGCTCAATTCAAAACGCACCTCATGTGAGTGACTTTGCACGTGCTGCTTCAGATGAGCTGGTTTCTGGAAACAAGAGACACACTATTGGCACCTATTTTCCTCCTCATGAACAATCTTTTCCCCATTTGAGCTGTATATTTATGATATATCCAGTTCATCCTGCAGATAAATTTTGGGGAAAAATTAGAGATGCTGTGTATCTCTCTAAACACAACAATACAAAAACAGACATCAAAAGATAAATGGTGCACCACGAAATAGATGGCTCATAACTATGTAATCAAACAAGATATGTATTGATTAATGCATCTATATGTCACAGAATGCTTGTACCTTATGATGTGCAACCATGTGAGCCTGAATTAGGCATCGCCTGATCAAATGCCAGCAGAGTGCAGCGATAGGGGAGCCACCATACATGATGCACCTCTAGCACAGGCAACTAACAAAAAAAGAGAGCAGGCAACTGAAGAAGCTTGGAAGAGAATGGGATGAAGTGCCACAATATGGAGACCAGATCCACCTCCCATTCACTAAAAATAGGCACGACACATACATGCATATGCATGGGTCCTCACCTGGGTCAGTGCCACAGTCACGGGCTGCCGCCACCGCCGCTGTTGCGCCGGGACCGGGCGGCGGGGTGCGGGGGGCGCTCTCGACGGCTGCGCCGGGGTGCGCTGGTCCGCACCCACGGACAGCGGCGGGCGCGCCCTAGCCGGTAAGGGCGCCATGGCCGCCCCTCGCCTTTTGCAGAGAGAGAGCGAGGACATCGGGAGAGAGAAAGCAGAGAGGAAGAGAGGGTGGAGGAGAGGTAGATATTTTTCACCAAACCAATAAGACAGCGACAACAACATAGGCCGTACAGATGCCAAAGAGGAGACTGGCCATCGTCCGATGTTTATCCAGCGTTGTAAAATAATTTTACTGTCGTGGCCACCGTGAGGCCACGGCGTGGCCTCCCGTTCTACTTTTCTTAAATTCATGACACCTTTTGGGCTCTTCATCATCAGAAAAAATTCACTAGCTTCTTAATCAGCATCATGGTCAACCAATTTAGATGTCGATGTTTCAATATTGTCTTGGGACGATGCCCTAGCATTTTCATCAGGCAAATCTCCATTTGGTGCATTGATAACTGTAGCAAAATGAGCCTCTCCCACATGCAAGTTATCACAAGTCACACTTTTGCCACCTAACGATTTCTCACAACTTTTGGATCCCTCACCAATAGAGTCCCGATCAGTCTGGTCAATAACTATCTCTGATGGTTGTTCTGAAAGTCCCAAAGATTTACTTCCTTCAATAACAGATGTGCTGGATATGACATTGTCAGTACTGCAAGCTTTATCCACATCCAATAGCCCAACAGGAACCCTTCAGCAGGGTTGCTGAGGTTAACTCCAACATTAGCCTGTTCAGCCCCTTCAAGATGCTCTGATGCTGTGGGCATAGCACGCTGCTGATTCTCCACAAGTCCTGAACTATTGCCTATTTGGTCATTTTTCATCCATCTACTTTGTGTAGCATTCGAAGTTTTCATTTCTACCCGATACTTCAGCTCTTTAAGTTCATAATTCAGATGACGTAATTTCTGATCATTTGACTTCTCTGAACACTGATCTAGATGTTCCCTGATGAGAACTGTGTTATGCAATTCGTCACATATAAATTTCAGCATATATATTCTCTGCAATTCAAGATCAAAAATAACATATCAGAAGGTTGTCACTTATCTGATATAGAAAATAGGATGACAAATAGCGTTTATGGTAATACAAACCCCACTAATCAAAGGCCTATTTGTTTTATAATGTTGTTGCAGATTACAAAGTTTGCATGCAGATTACGTTTATGGCCTTTTTCCTCTATACAGCCCCGAGCATTTAAACTTGCTGACAACACAAACTAACATCTTCCATAATTGTGACTTCCTAAATCTATGTGACCAGTCAAAATGCCCTGTATAAGAAAGAGTGAATCTTAATAGTACAGTAAACATATAGTGCAGGGCACAGCCATGAACTGATGAAAGCACCCATAATTATTGATTGGGGAATAAAGACTCGGAAGATATCAACAAAAAAAAATGTTCTGCTAGAGGATGAGTTCTGATAATTTTAAGCCCTGAAGCTTAAGTGCCCATATGATCTCACAAATGCAAAATCTTAAGCACTTAAAATAACTTAAAGAGGATATATTTGCATGTTCACTCACTTCCTTTATCTGGGATGAAGGAACACAAAAGCTTTTAAGTAAAGGGCAGACAAAATACATGAAAATCATTCAAAGATAAAGAGGTGAGACAGACCTCAGCTACGGTAAGCTCCCAGTACTCTTTCTCATCCATCGCAGAACAGCTAATTTGTTGAGTTTCTCAATAAAAACATGAGCTTCCTCCCCAAGGCACTTCTTTTGTTCTTGAACTGAAACATGAGTTTGGGCAATACATGACGAGCAATACCAGTTTCCAAGCGGTATGCGTGCCAGTGTTCAGGCAATAAGTGTGGTATTCAGAGTCACAAGTATTGCATAGCAGGACGCTCGTCATCTCGATCAATTCCACAGACTTTGCAGACACCATCCTCCCATGGTGCTTTGGGCAGCTTATTGTTTGCTGCCATGAGAGCATCTTGTAGCTCCTGGTGGATTTCTGAGTTACCATTTTCATTGCTTAGATATTTGTCAAATTTCTCAACAAGGTCTTGTACCTGCACCAGTCAAGTAAACGATAGAGGACCGTTCAGTTAAAAAAATCATGATCATACTACTTAATAAACAGAAATTTTCACAGTAAGGACAATGTATAAAGCTGGTATCTAAACATTACCACTGGGAAGCATAGATGATATTTACAAGTGTGAGCTAAAATAGAATTTTCCCGAACAAAAGGAACTCTCTGGTGTCTGTTAACAATTTGCAATCACTTCAGAGAACTAAAAGAGGTGATGTTATGCACGGCAAGTCCTATAGCCGGTGTGGTGGCTAAGAGCTACGGGGAGTCAGGGGCTTCAGGCCCATAATTCTAGTCCATTAAGTATTTATTAGATTTATATATTTCTATTATTAGAAGATTGCTATTATTAGAGTCCAAGGACTATCAATATGTAAACAATATACTTGTTTCCGGCTTCCTTAGGGAGCCGGGAGTTTGAGTTGACCTAGCCAACACGCGAACAGCACCATGGCACCAGCAGCACGCCGCCCACCACGCCAGCCTCAGCCTCCTCATTCTCACCCCTACAACCAATGGACCCTCTCCGGCAGAACTAGGACTAGGGTTCCTAACAGCTTGGTATCCATGTCAGGCCCTCCTTCCACCCAGCCGATGTTAGCCCAAAGGATCACAATCCAGGTGAGCAGCAAGCTCACCTCCCTCTCTACCTCTAAAACCAAGCTAAGAGAGGATGAGCACACACAAGTGTTGCTGCAGCTGCACGCTAGTGCTGCTTTGCTGTGCTCTTGAGAACAACACACACACACACTCACTCAAGCACTGAACTTTGGTGTAGCTGAACGAAAACTTACATTACCATGGATGTATATTTATACATAGAGGACTGGTCCGATGTGTGTGTGAACTGAAACCCGAAGGTGGGCTGCTATACTATTGTCAAAGTCTAGCCGCAGATAAGCCGCAATACTATTTGGCTAAGGGACACAATAGCCTACCAAAATTTTGTGTTCCCACTACTCCTAGTCAAGTCTTCCCTTTTACAGCCTTTGGCTGCTCGTGATTTTCACATTCCTATTCACCAAGCCGCAGCCTTGACTAAAGATTTGTCCGCAGCTGCGTACGTGCAAGACCGCCAGCCAGTTATTCAACACCATCCCACCGCCCAACTCCCCCGCCGCCATCCCCGCGCCCCAAATGGGGCTGGGCCATCACCATGGAGCCGTCACAAAGATCGCCGAGCTTCTTCAAGCAAAGATCGCGAGAATAATCGTAACGTGGGCGGCGATGCAAGACGGCTCCGACTAATCTTAGAGCCCACCACCGCCGCCACCGGGCCACCGCCACCGCCAGCTTCTTCCATTGGCTTCTCGACCGTCCTCCGCCTCGCTGACACGCCCTCGGCCCGGACCCCGCCCCCCCCAGCGCGCCCATGGGCCGCCGCCTGCATGGCGCGGCCCCGCTCCCCTCCCTCGATTCCCCTCGGGCGATGAACTAATCGCCACGACTGAACGGCCGCCGACATGTCGACGCAAGGCCAGCCGGTTCCTCCAGGTTCGGCCTGGTGTCCTATGGTTGTCCGGATGGCACCCTTCTTCGTCGGGCGGCGCTGCTCGCGCCCACCGCCGCCCCCGGGTCGGCGCGCTCACCCGCCAATCCCGGCCCGTGCGCCTCGCCGAGGCTGCCGAGCCGAGGGACATTGGGGCACCGACACCGGCCGGGAGTGCTCACGCCGCCCCGCTTTCTAAGCCGGAGTTCTTCACGCTCGACGGCGCGCCGACTCCACGAATCGCTCAATCATTGTGAGCAATTCTTCCGGGCCACGTGCACCTTGGCTTCGACGCATGGTCGGGCATACCACCTCCGGCGCCGCTAAGACATGGTACTATGTCGAGCGTGATGGCATGCCGACGGGAGCGCTCGCGATCCGCGCGCCCGCCGCTTGGGTCACCATTGCGGAACGCCGCCGAGCTCGCCCGCTTGCCGCCACTCGTGGGCCCGTAACACACCACCGAAGCGCTACAACATCGCCCTCCCTCACACCGACGACGACCTGGTCCCCCGCCAAGGCCGTTGTTTTGTGGGGGCTTCCGAACACATCCGGTGGACGCCGAGATGCGCCATCCCCGACCTCCGCACGATGTACCACGCCCAGCATTTGAGCAAGGCCGCCGCATACCAGCGCTACACCACCACCATGCGCGGCGGCCGCCACACCGCGTCGCGCCGCCAAGGCCGGCGAGCACCGCCGGGGCTCCACGACGCCACCCCGCTCGACCGCACCGCCACGCCGTCGCCCCCGCCCGCATGGAACGCCGTCTGCAGGGCTCCGCTTCAACCGTGACGAGCCATACGTGAGGGACACGTGTGCCGCCGCCTTTTACCTCAACGATGAGACTATGTGGACAACGAGGTGCCAATCGAGGTTGCCGCGACCACGCCTTCCGTGAGGAGCCGGCCGCGCGCTGGGCCGGTCCGACCAGGCCGCCGAGGCGCGCCTCTAGTGCTCTCGTGATAGCCGAGCGCTCGACGCCCAATCAACCGCTCAATCATTGTGAGCGCTTCCCGACCCGGTGATAGCCGAGCATCAGAGGCAAGTGGTCGGTGTCGAGTTCTGGCGCCCTTAGCCGTCCGTTTGCGGCCCGCCACCTCAAGCCGGCGGGCGCACCAGCCGAGCTCATCGGTGGCGTGCCGAGGCGGTCCCAAGATTACGGCCTTACTTGTGGGGCCGCCACTTCACCGTCTGCACCGACCACTTCCTTGAAGTACTTTTGCTGGACCAGCGCCTTCCACGTGCCCCAACACCGGGTCAGCAAGCTCTTTGGCTTCTCGATTTCGACGCCGAGTACCGGCCGGCGTCTGAACACCGCCGATGCCCCGTCCCGCCGTGACGGAGGCAGCTCCTACACGCGACGCGCCCGCGGCTGCAGCTTTGTCCGGCCATCCTCGCCCCCGATGAGGTCCGGCTGGGCAACGGCGCCTGCCCCGAAACGCGGTCCTCCTCCAGGAACAGCCAGCCCGGGGAGCTGTTGGCCGCCTGGCACGCTGATGCCCGCCTGCTGCTGTTCGCCGCCTTCATCCCGGACACCGGTGACCTTCGCCATCGTGCTCTCCAGCTCTCAGACATGGGTTGGCCGCTACCTGGTGGCGGATTGGGTGTACTGCTGCCTGGTCTGCCGGGCGCAACAAGACGGCAGCCATGTCTCCAGCAGGGCTGCTGCAGCCCTCCTAGCTGAAGTCTCGCCAACGCCGCTACAAGCACACAGAGCTTGCTAAGCGGTACTACGACACCCATCATCGGGAGCCGGAGTTCGACGCCGGTGCGGGTCCGGCTGCGCTTCTTCACCGCACGGCTCGCCTTTTGGACCCCCTTGCCAAGCATAAGTTGGGGCCGCGCCGGGCGTGGCCGCTTCGGGTCTTGGAGTGGATTGGGCAGTGGCTCACCGCCTCGAGCTGCCTCGCTGGAGCACGGCTGCATGATGTGTACCATGTCACCCTTCTCGAGCCGCGACCGCAGTGATCCTCCGGCCGCCTCGGGGTCCTTCCGCCGCACCAAGATGGTCGCGATCCCTCCCCTGCTCCCGAGCGCCGCGGCGTGCTAAGCTGAGTAGGGACGTGTGGCGTGTCCTCGATCTAGTGGCGCGGCTTGCCGACCAACAAAGCCACCTAGGAGAAGCTCGACGATTTCAAGGTCGCCTATCCGAGTTCCAAACTGAGGATCGAAGTTGTTTTTCCCCAAAGGGAAGAGATGTTATGCACGACAAGTCCTATAGCCGGCGTGGTGGCTAAGAGCTACGGAGTCGGGCCCCAGGCCCATACCCTAGTCCATTAAGTATTTATTAGATTTATATATTTCTATTATTAGAAGATTGTTATTTTTAGAGTCCAAGGACTATAAATATGTAAACTCTCTATTTGGATCGATGCGTAAACAATATACTTTGTTTCCGCTTCCTTAGGGAGCCGGGAGTTTGGAGTTGTCCTTAGCCGCATATCTTCTTGTTCACAAGAATAGCACCACGGCACCAGCACGCCGGTCGCCCACCACGCCAGCCCCTCGCAGCCTCCTTCACCCTACAACCTCAGGACCCTCCTCCCGCAGAACTAGGACTAGGGTTCCTAACAGGTGAACTAGTAGTTATTGGAAAACCAAGCTTTAAGACACATTAACAGTACCATAATGGAAGGTTCTTACGAATATAGTAAGCTAAAATCAGTAAATTACACATCCAAAACATAAAAGGCAAGATCCTACAGGGACATTCAGAATAACAAACCTCTGCATTATACAATGACTCAAAACTCTCAGACCGTGCAGCAACCATGACTACCACTTCAGGTCGATCAGCAAATGCAGTTTGCAGATTACCTGCAGGTAAACACAAAGGTACCATAATCAGAATTGACCATGGAGTTTATTGCAGAGTTGAAGAATAAGTGGCTAAAAGAGCACATCCACCAAAAATAAAACACATATAAAGAGGGACAGAAGGGGGTGCAACAGGGAGAAGGCAGCCTCTTCCCTTGAGCTTTATCTAAGCGTAGGGGGATACTAAATCCTTTAGCCTTTAGGGGATCTGCTGACCAAATCATTGTTTCAGTTCTCTAAAAATACCACACATAAATAAAATATATTTAACTATTTTTTCCATTGCTCAGTTAGACACAGATATTAGCAAAGACACTTCAAAAAACAATATCCCTTTTGTTGCATATTTTGAACACATGAATTAGAATAGAGTTAAGACTAAACTAAAATACATTATTCTCCTAGACTCTAAGCTTTGTTGATAGTTTGGGTCCACCTACTACCTTAGACAACCTCATCAGTGTTGGGATGGCTACTCTGAATTGGATTGTCAGAGGGCAATTGTGGCTCTAGGCCATGTTCTCATTATATAGAAAAGTAGACTTGCAATACAAGAAGCTATAAAGAGCATATTCGAATAATCTAAAAGCATAAAGGCATGAATCCTGGCTGCCAAGGAAACTAGGTAATGATCCTTTTTAGGTAGCCTAAAACACACATCAAAGTAAGGTCATACTGTATAGTAAAGCTAGGCTTAACTACAATCAGCATATACTGTGTATAGTAAAGCTCAGTCTACAGAACTAATGATGTGAGAAAAAGGGGAGTCATGTGTCATGAAGATATGGGCTATTCCCATTCTTATAAAGAACAAAAAATAATCTCTCTTCATGAGTTAAGAAAATAATAGTTTTAGAAAGAATTTTTTTGTCAAAAAGAGGAAACAATGGATCGAAGGTGTGTGAAAAATAAACCAACACATTTCAATACAAATAAATAAAAGTGGCACAGGGATATTGGGTATCACTACATTATTACTGAAATAAAACAGCAAGATAGATAAGTAAATTACGATCATAACTGAAACCAGGAAGGCCATTACTGTAGTCCAAGCCATACCTGCTACTTTTGACTGAATAACACTCGATATTTCAGGATCTGCACATCAGAGGAGGTCCAAGTCCATTCATTTCTGTTGCAGAGAAACATGAGCACCTTTTAGTTGGCCATAAAAGTTGGCTAATAATAAAAAATTTATAGTGGCAAAATCACTGAGCACGTTCAGTGCATCATCCATGAGTGAGGCATTCGTGAGTATAAGATAGAATTGACCTCAACATATAGCCTTATATCAGAGAAGACAGTGGGTTGTCGGTGGTGCGTAGAGTTCCACTACCCTTGTGTCGCTACCACGGATAGCAGGTACACGGCGTGGATTGGTGGCCGTGCCTGGGCTCCACCGCACGTTGTGGGTGCTGTAGGAGGAGGCGCCGGCGAAGTCTGGCAGTGAGAAGCGCGGCGTGGCGCCAGCGTTGCGCCGCAGAGCCGACGGTGCGGACGCAGGTTACACGTAGCAGGCCTGGAGGGCGAGGGGCAGCTTCTCGACGGACGGCGTGGCTAGAGATGGCGAGGTCCGCGCGGGGACGTCGCGGGCACGGTGTTTTCGCGGCCGGCGCGGACACTGTGACGGGTGAGGTCGCGACGGATGGGATGGATGGCGTAGGCGGCGAGGCCAGGCGATTTTTCCTGGACGGGAAGGAAGGGGCGGAGGTCCGAAGAGAGGGGAGAGGGAAGCCACGCTTCCGAAGCGAGAGAAGCGAGGTGTGGTCTGCAGCAGGTCGACACAGGAAATCGATGGTTGTGAATTTTTGTCGACGTGGCTCATTGTGGGGCAAAAAATGGTATACAGTTATAAAGAGTAAAAGTATGATAAACTCAACACAACACTAGGGATTCACAATTAAGCCATAATACATGCAGCAGTCCAGGGATAAAGCAGACATAATGGCTAAGAAAAACAGGCTCTAGACCCCTGTTAAAGACCAAAAAGGCATACTGCAATAGCAGTAAACTGTCATGGAAACTATTAAAGACCAGAAAGGCATACTGCAAGAGCAGTAAACTGTCATGAAATTAATGATAAAATACCTATATCAAAAAGAAACTGTCAGTCAATAGTGGAAGCAGTACCGTAACACAACTATCTATTTTTCATGGAAATGGCATAAGATGACAGTACCAAATGCCACATCATTTCAAGCTATCATAAAAGTGCTAGGAGATCCCTCGAAGGCACACATTACAAGAAAAATATATAGCATGCATCAACACTGAACAAGACATAACAAGGTGTCAAAGAAAAACATACTTGTACATCATCGAGAAAAGCTCTCCCAAGATCCACGATAAGCCCCCTTTTAGCCAACCTTATATCAAACAGCGGAAGTCAGGAAATCCAAGGATGCCCTCATCCTCATTCTCATTGAATTTGTTAGTGTTGTTCCAAGCAAATTAGCAAACTGTTTTGATTCATCAGAGGAAATAGCACACCGCAGAGGCAATACGGTACCTTTTCAAGATAGCCTCTGAGATAGAGATAATATTTCTCTCCTTTCTTGGTTTTTCTGTATTCTGGGAGACTTTTTGTATGACAGGCCTCTGTCAAGACGGATACTACAGCTTTCTGAAAAACAAAGATAAAGATGCCTTTTAGTAAATTTTCCAATAATCTCATAATCATTATTTTCCCAAAGATGAGTTCATATTTCTTGTCCCTCCCTCTCAATAACTTTTTGTGAAAAATCTAAATGTATTGTTTTTAGCTTAGTTTGAATGTGTGTATAATGGTCTTCCAACCTGGTGTCCGTGGTCATTCCTCTTGTAACTATGTCAAATTTCATCAGAATGTACCGACGCATTATGTTCAAATTAGACTTCTACACAAATTTCCTGATCGATAAGCTACATAACCAAAAGCATGTTAGAGTGGGAGAAGGCGTTCTACAACGTAGTACACCTTGACCAGCTAACCAGATGAAATTCCAACAAAATTGGTTGCTCAATATTCCACTTAAGAAACAAATAATATCTAGGGTTATCCAAAGCCTACTGACCAACCTCTTTGCTGTGCAAATAGTTCATATTGAATGCTCCAAAATTTTCTTTGCCCATTCTGGAGGTTTTTCTGTCCAAAAGCTTCCTGAATGCACTTTCTTATTCTTGTTCCCACATTAGTTGGCAATTTTTCACAGGCTCCAGTGATTTCACCCAATCTGGTAATGTAGTGTCACTAGCAGGTCCTCTGAGAATCTACAATATCAGCATCTTTGTAATCCATCATGAAGACCTTATTCCCTTCATTTGCTGAAGAATTGCATATCAAAGTTTCAGCCTCTGCAAGTTTGAAATACAAGAAGATTATTATTGCTAATGATACACACACAGTCATCAATCTAGAAATATTACAATTACCTCCATTTGCTGACC
>JADLZK010003422.1:0-167522 GCA_015847255.1 Hyparrhenia diplandra
GACTACTTCCTATCTTCTGCGCTAACACTGCTTGTCATTGAAGTATTAATTGTAGCTTGTTGCTGGGTTGTTTACAAATGGGAGAGAAGACCAGAGATTACAGATGAAGGCCATATGATAATTTCTAGCCAATTCCGAAGAATCAGCTACCAAGGAGTTAGAGAAGGCAACCAAATGTTTCAGAAGAGCCTCGGAAGCGGTGGATCAGGAACAGTTTTAAAGGGAGTCCTGGATGATGAAAGGAAGGTAGCTGTGAAGAAGCTAAATGATGTGATCCAAGGAGAGCAAGAGTTCAGGTCTGAATTAAGTATCATAGGAAGAATTAATCATATGAATCTGGTCAGGATATGGGGGTTCTGTGCTGAGAAAACACAGAATCTTGGTCTCCGAGTTCATTGAGAATGGTTCACTAGACAAAGCTCTGTTTGATAATCAGCTCCTCTCCTTCGCCGCAATGGAAACAAAGGTTCAAGCACTTTGGGTGCTAAAGGACTGTCCCTATCTCCACCATGAGTGCCTAGAATGGATTGTGCATTGTGATATCAAACCAGAGAACATATTGTTGGATGAAGACTTTGAACCAAAGATCGCAGATTTTGGACTAGTGAAACTATTGAGTCGAAGCTGGAGCACAAATGTTGTCAAGGGGTGCATGGGACTAGAGGGTACATTGCACCAGAATGGGCTCTAAAACCTTCCAATAACTGGCAAGGCTGACGTTTATAGCTATGGAGTAGTGCTTCTTGAGTTGGTGAAGGGGATTCGGGTTTCCAATTGGATGGTTGAGGGTGAAGGTGAGATGGAAATGGCTGTTAGGAACTCTGCTGATATTCTTAAAGAGAAATTAGCAAGCGAAGATAAGTCATGGCTCCTGGAGTTTGTGGATCATAGATTGGGTGGACAATTCGATTATTCACAAGCAACAATGATGGTAAAGATAGCAGTGTCATGCTTGGAAGACGAGAGGAGACGACGAGCAAACATGAGCCAGGTCGTTGAAGCTCTGCTGGCAATAGTTGAATAATTCGCATTAATATATACTCGTTCTAGCTAGCTGATGCGGTGTGCTTAAAAGTTACTGTCGTTACCTATCTTTCAAAGCTCTGCTATTAATGGTTGAATAAGTGTTAGTATCAATATCTATTGTTCTAGCTAGCTGATGTGATGTGCTTAAAAGCTACTAGGGTCCTTCTGTAATATGTCAAGGTTCTATTAAATTATCTTATGTAAGAAGAGATCATCATCCATTTTTAATAAGTATGTAGAGAATCATCCATTAAATTACCTTTGCTGTCTTTTTCAGTATATCTGTCCTTGATAGCAGTGGCGGAGCCAGGATTTCGCCACTGGGCATGCCAAGTATAAAAGTTTTGAATGCATATATATGTGCAGTGGTAACAAGGGCAAAAAACCAGTAGAAAATTGATCTTGTACAGGCTCAACTGATAGCAATGCTACGTAAAATAACTTTTACCCTGATAACATATCACTAGGCAAAGTGAATATAGTGTCGCCCTGGTAATAATCAAAGTATCTTTATGTACGTTACAACAACACAACTCAGGATTTCTTAAAAAAAGAACACAAATGCAACAAAAATAGAAAAATGAAACCTTCAGTTCCTACCCCCTGAAGGGTCAGAATGGAGCTGGGGTCTTTTCTGTTCGATTAGCTATTGTTTCCAGCCGGAGATGAGAGGTGCCGATGGGGGAGCCTGCAAGGACCACTGATTGCCGCCGACCACCAGAGGTGGCGGGCTTGAAGGGGCTAAAGGGAGAGTCGACGTACCATATGCCGCTGCGCCGCTGCCCTTCCTGACGATGGCAGCAACAGACGTGAGTTGGAGATAGGGATGGAAATACAATCGTTGTGTTTCTGCCTTTGTGAGTTCGTGGGCTGGGCTTATGGGCTTACATTTTGCAACATTTAACAACTAACATGCTGTATCATTATACATGTATACATATATTTGTGTTTGTCACAAAAATCATGGGTATTCCAATGAATACAGGGGCATACCCCTAGCCCCGCCCATGCTTGATAGGTTGCTCTGGGAGTGGTTGAGCCACTGGTCAAGTTCGATCCACGACTATATTTCTAGTCAGCCTATGTCAGTACATGCTATGTACATGCCATGGCAATAATTGAAAAGTTCAAAGAAACCCAACACCCAAGCCAATTAGGATCAATATTCCTTCTATGACAAGTACTGTAGGAGAAAATAACGCTGCGTGACTGCACTGCCAAGAATCACTGAAAGGCTAAATCCTATTAGCATGGAGTGTGGTATTTCATTTAGTTTACTTGTGCAAGAACTTGGTCAACATGAAATTGTCATTGAGCATGTTTGTTATTGAAGAAAGAATGCTTGAATCAAGACAGATCAGTAACAATTGCAGGATTTGTAAGAAAGGTCACCGTTGCTAGGCTCTAGTTGGTGTTCGCCTGTCCATAGATGTTGCTGCTGATGCACTCCACGGTCAGTCGGTGATGAACATGAACTGATGATGCTTGCCCGTCCATCCACCTCAAACACTTCTGCTCCAGCAGAGCAGCACCATAACATCTCTCCGGTTCTGCACCGTCCCCAAATCTCTCTGCCTCCCCATCAGGTGCCAACGCAGAGTAATCCCCTCTGACAGCAGCAACACATCACAACACAAGCAAAAGCAATGCGCATGAGCCAATGCCAGGCCACCGTGGTGCTGAGGCTGTCCTCCTACGGACTGTGTGCAGTTCCGGCCAGGCAGACACCATCGGGCCTGGGAAGGCTACCAAGCACCGCGTGGAGACGAAAGCTTTAGCACCATGAGATCTGCGGGACTGGGAAGGCTGATGTTTACAGCTATGGAGTTGGGCTTCTTGAGCTAGTGAAGGGGGGTGCGTGTATCCACTCTGTAAGTGGAAGGCGAGGGGAGGGGAGGTGGTGGAAATGGCTGTTAGATGCTCTGCCGAGATACTGAAGGAGAAATTGGCAAGAGAAGATCACTCATGGCTCCTGGAGTTTGTCGACTGTAGGTTGGGCGGGAGAATTCGATTATTCACAAGCAACCATGATGGTAAAGATTTGCAGTGTCATGTGTGGAAGAGGAGAGGAGACGACGACCAAGCATGAGCAATGTCGTTGATGCTCTACTTACACTGTTGGAATAATGTCTAGTTCTGTTACTAACAGCTATCATTTTGGCTGGCTGATGCCGTGAGACAAAATAATGTGTGTCCCATTGCCGAGAAACAATTACTGTTTTTGGGAGTCTTATAATGTCTAGTTCTGTTACTAACAACTATCGTTCTGGCTGGCTGATGCCGTGAGACAAAAATAATGTTTGTCCTATTGCCCAGAACAATTACTGGGAGTCTTATGCAAATCTTTTGTGAAATATCTTGAGTACCTTATTATATGAAATAGACTAGAGAAGTCCATAATACTGTTCAAAGCTGAAAGCTCCACTATTGTTAATAATATGGGCCAACAGGGTACTTGTGTTTCACTTGGTTTAATTATTTCATTATTTGTATAATCAGTATACATACACTTACACTAAACCTTTGGAAATGCAGGGATCCTAACAAACTAGAAGATTGGATAAAGTTATACCTAAAATACTGGAAAAAACATCAAGAATCTACACCACTAAGGGCTCCTTTGGATCAATCGTTCCCCTTGAGGATTGGAGGGATCAAGAGGCAATTTAGTTCAGTTCCCCACAATCTCTCCAATTCCCAAGGGAATGGTTGAATCAAACTAGCCCTAAGATGCATCTAGTGGTAGTCTATTTTCTTCTGTTTTGATTCACTAACAGGCAATAAACTTTAGAACCTAGTATACATAAGAAATATCCAGCATTAGACAAACACACTGTCCTTGACACCTTTTCCCTGAGGCATTGGTCAAGTCCCAATCCCTTAACATGTTTCCTGAGGCATTGGTCAAGTCCCAATCCTGCCCATAGCAAGGTCACAACTATAGACCTGCTCATTCTTTGTCTAACCTTTGTCAAATTCAAGCTACACATGCCATGTAAACAGTGTCAAACCTCGGAAGATTATGCAAGATTCTGGTCTTTGTTGGTTACTTGATCAATGCAGAGTTTATGCACATAACTATATGCACCATTGAATGCAATGGCTGAATTTTCAATGCATCGTAACCCTTGAGGTTGCGCCAGGAATCCTTCTCATTAGAAAAGGATGTCGGTAATGCTAGGTATAGATTGAAGAAAAGAGAAACAACAGGTATACGGCAATGGTCACTGTATGGGAAGAATTCCAAAAACATTTTGACAAATAGTATGGCGGCTACAGATGTACATCAAAAGGGTACTGAAGAAATTTGAGCTTATACAGAAACAAGTTTCAAAGACGTCCTGAACTGGGATCACATAGTCAACCGTCTGCTACATCTGGCCTTACCGTCCTCTACAGGCCATCCAGCAACAAGTCGCATCCCCAGCTACAGGTACTCACGTACATGCCACAGAAAGTCAGAGATAGAGGCCACTTGAAGCCGCCAGGGGAACATATTGTCTCTTCATCAACACATAATATGCTATAAATGACTCACCCATCTTTCCTCTGTGCACCTTTGCCAAGTAGCCATGGCCATGAGAGACCTCTGCATTTTACCACATTTGTCTTCTTTCTTATATCATTATCCTCCATTTCTGTTGCAAACGATCAGAGCTACCTTGCTAGAGGCTCCTCCATCTCCACCCAGGATGTAACCACCACCATCCTAGTGTAGCCTAATGGTGCCTTCACCTGTGGCTTCTACAAGGTGGCCACCAACGCCTTCACCTTTTCCATCTGGTTCTCCTGGGCATCTGGCAAGACTGTCTCCTGGGCGGCTAACGTGATGCTCCAGTCAATGGCAGGGGCTCCAGGCTCATCTTCGGAAGAATGGGGGCTTGATCCTTGAGGACTATAATGCCATGGTCATATGGAGCACCAACACAACCGCATCACGCAGTGATGGTGTAATGCTTCTCAATAGTGGCAACCTTGTTGTCATGGATACAGGCAGGCGTCACATCTGGGAAGCTTCGATTCACCAACTGATACACTTCTAACATTGCAGCCGATGACTCGACATACTAAGTTGGTATCTGCTTCTGCTAGGGGTTTGCTCTATTCAGGCTTCTATTCCTTCTACTTCGCCAGTAATAACATGCTAACTCTTATTTACAATGGTCCTGAGACTAGTAGCATATATTGGCCAGATCCATTCTACCTGCCATGGGATAATGGTAGGACTACCTATAATAGTACCAGGTATGGGGTTCTTGACCAGACAGGGACGGTTTGTGGCAAGTGACCAGCTTGAATTTGAAGCTTCTGATCTTGGCGATGAGATGATGAGGAGATTGACTCTTGACTATGATGGTAACCTTAGGTTGTATAGCCTAAACATAACCACTGGCAGTTGGTCAGTCTCTTGGATGGCATTCCTCGACTGTGCAATATACATGGACTGTGTGGAGCAAACAGCCTGTGCAAATACAGACGGAGCTAGAGTCATGTTCTTGCCTTGAAGGATTTGAGATGATTGAACCAAGTGACTGGAGCAAAGGTTGCAGGCCTTAAGACTAATACCGTGCCCTTTTCGTTTAGGAAGCTTCCTGGAACAGACTTATGGGGCTATGACTTAAACTATTCTAAACTGGTGCCATGGTGGATGTGCAGGGTTATGTTCTTGAACAATAACAAATGCCAAGCTTTTGGTTACCGGAAGGGAACAGGCGAATGTTATCAAAAGGCCTTTCTTTTCAGCGGCAGGAACCGCAGATCCTTACAATGATATCTATCTGAAAACTCCAAAGGCAGTATGGTCTTCACCAGAACTGGCTCCAGGACCAAGACATGTTTGCAAAGTTACTGAAAAGGAAGCATACCCCTCATCGCAAATGTTCGCGGGTGACAATTCCAGTTTCAAGTTTGGATACTTCCTATCTTCTGCATTAACATTGCTTGTCATTGAAGTGACTTTAATCATACTAGGCTGTTGGATTGTTAACAAATGGGGAGAAGACAAGAGACTATGGACAAAGGTTACATGATCATTTCCAGCCAGTTCGAAGGTTCAGCTACAAGGAGTTAGAGAGGGCAACCAAGTGTTTCCAAGAAGAGCTCGGAAGTGGCACATCAGGAGGGCGGTTTACAAGGGAGCCCTTGATGATGGAAGGAAGTCGCAGTGAAGAAGCTAAATGATATGATGGAAGGAGAACAAGAGTTCAGATCTGAGCTCAGTATCATTGGAAGAATATATCATATGAATCTGGTAAGAATTTGGGGGTTTTGTGCTGAGCAAACTCACAAGCTATTGGTTTCTGAGTTTGTTGAAAATGGTTCGTTAGACAGATTTCTGTTTGATTATCAGGAGTTTGCTTATGTGCTGCAATGGAACCAAAGGTACAATATCGCACTTGGTGTGGCAAAAGGACTGGCATATCTCCATCATGAATGGATCGTGCATTGTGACGTTTTATCAGAGAACATATTGTTAGATAAAGAATTCGAACCAAAAATTGCAGATTTTGGATTGGCTAAAGTACTTAGTCGAGCAGCAGGAGCACATGGGACTAGGGGTACATCGCACCGAGTGGTCTTTAAATCTTCCAATAACAGGGAAGGCTGATGTTTACAGCTATGGTGTAGTGCTCCTTGAGTTAGTAAAAGGGATTCGGATTTCCAGTTGGGTAATTGAGGGCGAGGAGGTTGTGGAAATGTCTATTCGTTGCTCTGCTCAGATTCTCAAAGGGAAATTGGCAACGAAGATTCGTCATGGCTCCTGGAGTTTGTTGACTGCAGACTGGATGGAGAATTCAACTACTTACAAGCAGCCACGATGTTGAAGATAGCGGTGTCATGTGTTGAAGAGGAGAGGAGTAAAAAGACCTACCATGAACCATATCCTTAAAACTCTGCTTTCACTAGTGGAATAGTGTTGCATAATTAAAGCTAGGTTTTTCCCCTATCAAGTTGATGTGCCCACTGTGAGAGTAGACAAGCAGTGTGCTGCAGCATGGAATGGTTAAGTGGAGCCATGTCTTTGCTTGGCGCAACTATAATGAAGTTCATTCTAACTCCTTGAGGAGCTTCATTATACATATTTATGTATTTTGTTCTACACAAAATGTATCCACTTGCACTGCTATTTGATGTATAAATGTTCAGAGTTGTATTTCAACAACTAGATGAGTGCATACAGTCATAATGAGTCAAAACTCAAAAATTCACTTTCGAAAGATGTGTCAAGTGACAGTCTAATTTCTTTCTTTATTCATTGAGCAAGCAACTAACTGAAGAGTGACAAATCCAATTGAATCAAAATATTCACCACTAAACAAACTATATATGATTAAAAAGAATCGACAATGACAGAAATTGTGAAACAATCACCATCGCTAGTCAGGCGCTCGCGGGTCCTTCATTGTTGCTGCCAATGCGCTCCATAACGCCAATGCACGACCATCAACCTCGAGTCCTTCTGCTCCAGCACCAGCGTCATCTTTTTGGCAGTGCATTTCCCCAAATCAATCTCTGCCTCCTCAACTTCGGGCGCCAATGCAGAGTAATCCTCCTAGTCAGCAACACATTGTGAAGCATTGCGCATGTCCCAATGCAGGCCACAGCTGCTCGCGAGCTTTCCTCCTCGTGGAGCCTAGTGATGGCTCCCCATCCCATCAAGCTCCGGATAGCACGCCTCACCGGGCGGCACATTGCCCTGTGCGCAGCATTGAACTCCGCCTCCGGGAGCCAGGCACCACTGGCCCCGGGAACGGCACCATGAGCCAGGGCAACAGCGGGTACCCACCCCCATCCCCAACCAAGTACTGCTGGGAGTCAAGCAGCTTCCCCTGCTCGACCTCCTGATACAGCGAGGAGAGCCTGAGCACCTCGAGGTCCGCGCGGTCCCCGCGGAATCCCGCGGCGAGGGAGAGCACGCGGGAGGAGGCGCCCGCCACGATCTGCGCGGCGAGCGGGCCAGTAGGGCCCACGAATCGCGCGCAGCAGAGCGCGCCGCGGCAGGATGGGAGCGGGGCGGAATAGGCGCTGGTTGGGTCGGAGGGGAAGGCGAGCCAGAAGCGGAAGTTGGCGGGGGAGCACGCGGCGGAGGCGGCGGGAAGCGGCGCGGGGTGCGGATGGCGGGACGCGGAAGAGCGCCGCGAGCGTCGGGTAGGCAGACCCGACGCGAGGCGGGCGAGCGCGCGCGAGAGCACCGGGGACGGGAGGGAGGGGTGGGGAGAGGAGCGGGTCGAGCAGGCCCGAGGAGGAAGTGGAAGGTGGGCGCCGAGACACGGAACGCGAGCGGGTAGTGGTCCGGGCTCGTGGGCGGCAGCGGCAGCGGCAGGGGCGCCGGCGGTGGCGGTGGCGGTGGCGTCGTCTCCTGCTCCGGGGCCGCGGCGGGAGTCGCCTGCTGCGGGGCCGGGGCGGGGTCGGGCTCGGTCGCTTCGGCGTCCGAGGCGGAGCCGGCCTCGTCGCGGCGCAGGCGCTTGCGCGCGCGGGCGGTGGGGCCGAGGAGGACGAGGGAGCGCGGCGGCCGAGTGGGCGGTGAGGAGGAGGGGGCGGGGTCGTCATGGAGGGAGAGGCGGGGGGCGCATGGTGCTGGTGGTGGTGGAGGTGCGGGAGTGGTTGAGCCGTCGGTGTTGCGAAATACAGGAGGATTTCGTAGGCGATCGCAGTGACGCGACACCGATCGATCGATCGATGCCGCTTCCGTGCACGCACACGGTCGCGTCGGGGACTACTGGGGCGAGTGGGGAGGGATCGATTTTTTTTTCCTTTCGGTTGTCGTGCCCGTTCAACCATGGTTCTGGCCTTGGGCCGGTGTTCCGGTTGGGCGGCTGCATAGTTCGAGTTCGAATTGGGTACAGCTGGGCCTAGAGTAATCCATGTCAGTATTCGCGTGCTCCGAGTCCGAGCCGCGTGGCCCAGTTTTCCTGCATCGTCCGACTCCGTGACAAATTGGACTGGGCCGAGGCGCCAGGGCTATATATTCCCGTGGCCTCCCAAGTCCGTCCCAACACGTACCGTATGTCCAAAACCAACCGTCCACCGCCGTCGTCGTCTGCTTCTCCACGGTCGACTGGTTTCTTTCCTCGCCGGCGCGTTCAAATCAAAGCTAGCGTCTCGACCTCTCCTGTGATGGCGGCCGCCAGACACTGCTCATCTTGGGCAGACTTGCAGCCAGAGCTTCTGGGCCTTGTCCTCAGGCGGCTCCCTCCCTAGCGGATCGCGTACGACTGGCAGCAGTCTGCAGCCCATGGCGCCACAGTGCCCGGCTAGAGACGGTTCCCCTCCGTTCCCGTGGCTCATGCTTAGTAACTGTACCTTTCTCGACATCTTGGACGGTAAAATTTACTGCTTCCCTTCAGTACCACCGGGCAATTCAACGTGCCATGGCTCCGTGGGCAACTGGCTCTTTCTCGAGCAGCACACCGGTGATGGGGGCTCACCGCCGATGTCACTGATGAACCCTTTCTCCAAGAATGTCATGCAGCTACCTGATGCAGACACCATCTGGCATCACAAGCCGGAAGATGGCGACTACCCTTGCCGGCGCATGTTGCTCAAGATGGTCCTACTCTCGTCCATGGAACTATCGACGGATTCTCGTTTCGCGGTACTCATCATCACAGATTACAGCTATAAGAGTTATATTTCCATCTGCCAGCCCACGACTGCCTCTGCATTCCGTGTGCCCAACGATGCAGGCTGCGTACGTGATATCGCACTCGTTGACGGGAAGCTATATGTTATCTCGGTTAGGAAGCTCTTCGTCCTTGAGGTTGATCAGTCAAAAATCCCATCCATAAAATGCATCGCAAATGACGTCCATAATCCAGGGAACCTACACAAAACCATTGCTGGTCACGAGTATGTCTGTGCGTGTTGGGACTATCTTGTAGAATCTAGTGGTAAATTATTGCATATAAGACGGCTGATTGGATGCTTGTCCGTGTTGCCGGAGGAAGATCGGATGGAGCATAGTCGTACCTTTTCATTTGACGTATTTGAGGTCGACTTGACCACCTCTTCTTCTGTTCAATGGAGACAGCTCAATTCTCTAGGAGGCGAAGCACTCTTTGTTGGCCCAGACTCCAAGGTTGTCCGATCTTCTGAGCATGGAGCTCAGGCAGATTGCATCTACTTCATGAGTGACTATGATTGCAGCCGTTTTTTCTGAGATCCTTTTCCGTGGCGGTGGTGTGTTCAACATGAGAAGCGGGGCGATCACACCTTTGTTGCCGAGACTATGAGAATGCCGGCGCCGGAAGATGTTGCGAAAGAACGTTCAGCAAATAAGTTTTATTCGGCCCGTCCATCATGGTTTTTCCCCTACTGAAGCTATCCATGTAATGTAATGCACCTCATAATATGATGTATCATACTAATTAATTAGGGTTAATTGGTCTCACACTCTTTGAAACTTTTCGTTGTTTTTGGTCCACACCAGCGAAACTTTACTAATTGGTCTCACACCATTGAAATTTTCTGTTGTTTGAAATACGCCATTCTATATACGCTTTTAGAGACTTTGGGCCCACTGTCAGGTGCTTGTATTTCATTATTTCTCATCCTGCCCCTCCCAGCGCAGTGAAGGACGCGTTGTGCGGTGCTTGATATAATTTATACATTTGTTATGAATAATAATAACTTGCATGCGGTTCTTGATATGAATGCATGCGTCCATTACCAACCAGCCATTGCCATCTAAATGCAGCATGCTTCCATTTAAAAAAAACGGAATAGCACGGAATAGCACATGCATGTGACTTTGGCTGTGAGTGGAGTGGGAGGGGCAAGAAGGGAAATACGAAAATACATACACCTGCAGATGGGCCCAAAGCCTCCAAAAGCGTATAGAATGGCGTATTTCAAACAAGTGTAAAATTTCAATGGTGTGAGACTAATTAGTAAAGTTTCAGTGGTGTGGACCAAAACAACGAAAATATGAGTGGTGTGAGACCAATAAACCTAATTAATTATGTTTGAGAATTTGTGGGATTGTTGTTACCATGGAGCCTGGACTTCGCATCATGTGTATTTTATTGGTTGCCCATTGGTTATCGAAATTTTTAGTAATAATTTTGGTTCGAACGTACGTAACATGTCTTCTTTTTATATCAAAAAAGTGGAGTATATATCTATCTGCCTCAATTAACATACGCATGCACACGCCCTATCTCTATTAGTACAATGTTGTACGACTTTATATTGTCAGAATGATGTATATAAAAACGACCAAAGGACATATTTTTCTCCACAGTTTAAGTTTCACGCATGTAAATGACCATGTATATAAAACATAAAACAGTACATAACAAAGCCTAATTAAGTCAAACATACTCATGTATATTGCTCGTCTTAACACTACGACTACATTTGTACATACACATGTTCCACCCAAGGACAGCCCCACCACTCCGGGATGGAAGACCAGCAACCGCCGCGAGCACCCCCGGCCGCCGTGACCTCACTTTGCCATGTCAGCCGCCTCGCCAAAGTCGTCCACCTAGCTACCCAGGACCACATCCTTCCTTGCCCTCGTCTTCCAACCACGCCGCCGTCAACCACCTTTGTATGAAGCAAATTATTCTGTCACTGAAAGAAGCAAACTCTATGTCAAAATCAAGAGACGATGGTCTAGAAATACTTACCTTTCCTTTGCTTCAACAAATCAGTGGCCATATCCACGACTGTACCAGAAGAAATGTTACAAGGAATTAAAGGAGTTAGCTAAGTTAACATAATAAATTACTTATAAGTTAAAAATAAAAAAATTTCAACTTTTGCATGATGAAAGAGGTGAACTCATGTTTGCTTTAAAAACTAAGAGTTGGCAAATCATTCTGAACATTTCTAGCAAAGTGACACACACTTTTTGGTGCCTTCTGCTGTAGAGGTGTATCAACTTCAAAGAAAATCCATGTCAAAAAAAAAAACTTCAAAGAAAATAAAGCTAGAGATTGATAGAGATCTCTAGATACTTCTTTTTGGAAAAAAAAAATCAAGTTAGCAGAGGAATTGAACCCTAAGCGTGGGAGCGGGCGTGAGGGGCTGGACGGGGCGGGGAGAGGGAGGGACGAGGAGGTTGACACACCTAACGTGGACCGTTGGATAATGAGTAAGGAGGGAGAAAACTGAGAATAAGTGTAGACAATCCATTTTAAAGATGTTGGTTTCTTGGGTACACTTGTTGGGGGTGGATGGATATGGGGGCTTCTCAACTAGGACACATTTTTGGTGTGGATGTAGGAAAAAAAATGTTGGTGCATTAATAGAGTAGTATATAATGACAAATGTTGAGATCAGCGAGTGATGAAGTCAGTACACATGTGCCTCAATGATCAGAAATACATCATCTATCGCTAAAAAAATAGCGCTCCACAAAACACTAATGTCAGTTATTGCAGTAAACCGACAGTGATGGTTAAGAACAATACTACCGCATTGGGCTACGAACTGAAAATGATGGTCCAAAGATTTTGACCAATATGGGTTCAATGACAAAAAAAATCTCAAGATGTTCGTTACAATCTAGCTACATTTCTACGTTAGCGGTTCCATAGTGTGTAATGCAAAACCACATAGAAAATTTAATGATATGGAGAGACAGAAAGGTGACACAAAAGATCATTATTTCACGCAGAAGCAACCACCTAATAAGCTAAAATTTAGGACTATGCGGTAAGTCCGGCACCATTATCTGAGTTGTGATTGTCGCCTACTATATGTGATAACTTAAAATATTCCTTATATTCTATGAACAAAATAATGTGTGGGCTATTACGGGACAACTCACTATGGTAAATTGTCTATTAAGTTTACTTGTGATTATGTAGAATTAACAGTGGTGTCGAGCTCTAGCTGATGGTTCCGCTGTCATGAAAAGTATTGTGATGCATAAAATTATACTATAGAAAAGAAAGAAACTATAGATCCATAATAGAAGAAGCAAGATCATCTAGGATTTAAATGTGCCCCTCAAAAAAATCTAGGATTTAAATCCATAAGAGAGCTAAGGAACTAGATAAGAACTCTGAAAGTGGTTTTATCGTCGACAGAGCTCAACAAGATGAGACTGAAAGGGTAATTGATTTGGCCTTTAGTTGGGAGATAATAATAAAACAAAAAGAAAAAGAGTATAAAGATAACAATAGGTCTTAGTCATAGTTAAAATTCAAGCCAATAGATAAAAGGTACATCAGAAAAACAATCGTAATCAAATAAATAAATGAAACTATTTGCAACAATGGTATTAAAAATAAAAATAAAAAATTAAATATTCTAATAAGCAAAATAGCACCATGCTTTTGCGCGGACTAACTTTGAGTCACTAAGGGCAGGTACATTGCTACACGTCAACCGTCTCATACCGTTTCATGCAACGCCGCGTAGAATTTTTGATGAAGTGGAGGAAAGAGAGAAGCGAAAAAAGAGAATGAGGTCGTTGCTTCAGCGCGAAACAACCGTCTCATGAACTAAAATTTAGGAGTATGAGACAACTTATATATACCATTGTATGAGTTGTTGTTGCCATGCACCTCACATTCCTATTTTTTCTCTTCCCATAAATTAAGGATTTGCAAGCTAATATGAGACAACTTAAAGGAACAACCAATGTACGTTTAGTTTATTAAGTCGTCTTAAATTACGTGTCATTATATGAGGCGAGTTATGGGACAACACTAATGTATCTGCCCTAATATTTGTGGTGTGTATAATAAGTATCATTAAATTAATTATTTGATTATATTTTTATAATACTTTTATTTGAGATACAAATATTACTAACATTGTTTATAAATGTAGTCAATTTTATTTTTTAAAAAATAGCTACCATAAAAACTTAGATCACACCCAGAGGAGGTTTAGTTCGGATGAGTTCGCAGCAGGCATATTCGCCATCTTTACTTGTGTTGGTCCCACATGTCAGTGGAAGGAGGCCGAGTGCAACCGACCCGAGTCTAGAGCTCCACATTTCCAGAAATCAAGAAGCCGCATCGCCTCGCTTCAAGTTGAAATACCCCCCGCCTTCGCCCGTGCCTTGCAACGCCCAAACGTAACCGTCCCCAAACGAACACCTGCTCTGCTTTCGCCTCTCCCTCCCCTCCCCTCCACGAAACAGCCCGCCGATCATCTGCTCGCCGCACGGCGGCCTCCATCGTACCCTCAATACCCCGCAACCGTCCGCCGCCGCCACCCAATGGACCTCTTCCCCGACGGAGGCTTCGTGCGGCTGCGGAGCCGCGCGCAGGACAAGTACGTGCACGCCGACGAGGACGAGTGCGGGGTCTCCCTGCGCCCGCTCGGCGCCGCGCCGTCCATGAACGCGGTGTGGAAGGTGGAGCACTGGCCCGTCGAAGGAGGCGGAGGGGACGCCTTCTTCCTCCTCCAGGGCGCCGCCTACGGCCGATACCTCTCCGTCACGAAACTGCGCTCGTCGCGCGGCCACCGCGGCGTCCGCGTCCTCCAGCGCGACTACACCTCGGAGTACCTGGGCCCTCCTTCGTGTGGACGCCGCAGAGGGTGGAGGCCGGCCAGAACTACGTCCGCTTGCACATCGACGAGCAGCGCTGCCTCCGCGCCAAAGGGAAACCTCGTCACCGCCGATACCAGGAACGGCAACGAGACCACGATGATGCAGTGGAGGGTCGAGGCCATACCCTTTCCGCCTCCGCCTCAACCTCTGGTGAGTTCGCCATCCTTTCCCGCATTCAACTGCTCGCGTTCATTCCGAGAACGGGTTACTTGGATTCTCCTTCCAAGCATGGATGCTTCTTCTTCGCGTCGATTTTCGTAACAAAAACTGCCCAATCTGATTATTGCATTCTCCTGGCCGCGGCTGCAATCCTTGCGTTTATTCTTGCCAAAGTCTTAATAGAACTCTTAACTTCTTCCAAGAAGACTGAACCTGCTAATTCTTCCTGATGAAATTGGTATTCACGTTGATCTGTTTCTCAAAAGTTCTTATTCGGCATCCCACGCTCCTGGCAAACTTTACTAATGGTTTCTTGAATTCTTGAGTCTCTGCATTTGGTGTTCTTTAGAATGCAATTATTGATCACATTAATCCTGTTTAGCTTCACTTATCAAGAAATTTATTGTCTGTTCTAGGTTGTGGTGACTTACGAATTATTTTGTCATTGTTAATCTGCATCGGATCTATGTGTAAAGTCTTAGATGAAATAACAGTAGGAATTCTTTGTCGTGATGTGTACTAGAGGGTTTTGAGTGATTTGGTCTTAGTCTAACAATAATATTGTTTTTTCCTGACATTTCTGAAAAAATCTGTAAAGAATTTTATCTCTGTACATTTCTTACTCGATACAATGTGTATTCAGATTTGTTCAGTATTATACACAAGTATTCGATTGCAACAGATTCAGTAGTATGTCGTGGTACTAAACACAAGTGTTAATCTGCATCAGGTCATGGTACTATGTAAAGTCTTAGTTGAAGTAACAGTAGGAGTTCTTTGTCATGATATGAATTAGAGGAGTTTGAGTGGTTTGGTCTTGGTCTCACAATGGTATAATTTTCTGATATTTCTGAGAAATATGTAAAGAACTTTATCTCTGAACATTTCTTTCTCAGTACAATGTGTATTCAGACTTGTTCAGTATTAAACACTAGTGTTCCATTGCAACAGATTCAGTAGTAAAGTCTGAACTCACTGAAACTCTTCACTAATTCTGAAAGTAGAATGAACCTGTTAATTCTTGCTCATGACAAGTTCACGGTGATGAGTCTCTCAAAAGTTATTGATCCTAGTTAGAATAGCAATGGTTTCTGAACTCACTGAAATTCACAAGTGTTAGTAAAGTCTGAACTCACTGAAACTCTTCTCTAGTTCTGAAAGAAGACTGAACCTGTTAATTCTTTCTCATGACAAGTTCACGGTAATCAGTCTCTCAAAATTTATTGATCCTAGTTAGAAATAGTAATGGTTTCTTGTATTCTTGCGCCTCTGCATTTGGTGTTCTTTAGGATGCAGTTATTGATCACATTAATCATGTTTACCTCCCATTTCCTATCATATACAGAAATTGTGGTCTGTGTTTAGATTGTGGTGACTTATGAATTTTAGGAAAGCTGAAGCTTCAGGTTGCTTCATAAAGAACTGAGACTTTCACTGCTGTTCTTTTTGAATTGTTGTCTGTTATTTATGAATTGCTCTGTCATAAACTCATGATGTGTAAAGTGTTAGTTGAAGTAACCGTTGGAGTCCTTTGTCATTATTTGTGGACTTGAGACATTGAGTCATTTGGTTTTGGTCATTTCTTATCATATCGCAATTTTATCCGTAAAAAATTTTATCTCTGAGAATTTCTTTCCCGGTGCAAGGAGTGTTGTTATGCCTGCGGCCGTGAGGGTTCCGCCCCCATCTGCCGTCGATGTGCTGTGAGCTTGAAAACTACGCTGCTTGATGTTGCCAAGGGAAAGTTGAAGGATTTTGCTCAGAGGTATTATTGCCTGGAATGCAAAGGAGTCTTTGAAGAAACGCATAAAGAGCATGAGGAGAAGACAATTCTGCTAGGTCGATACAAGGGACAGCCGGTTGCTTGGCTCACCGGAGGGGGTTGTGGACTAGTTTGTTTGAAAGAATCGAGACAACACCAGAGCGTGCGATCCAACCGTATCTGCTCTATACACCTCAGGTCCCAAGATGCGACGTGTGTCGCGATGTTATCTCCACCGACTGCTTGTATGGCGTGTTGTGGCCCTACTGTAGTTTGCAGTGCTATGTTTTTTAGACTAAAGGCCCGGCTTTATTGAAAGCTTAACAACACCCACAGCCTAACTCTGGTCGGAGCCAGGTTTCAGTTCTGGCACTCACTAGTGCAGCACACTTACTTCTACCATCAGTTTATATCTCTACGATCACAGCTCTGTGACCACACTTCTACTTAAACGACCTGCACCCATCGGGAACGCTTCAACTCAAAGTTTACAACTAAACTGCCATAAGGAAGTGCATTATTACAGAACTTGGCATTCAAAAGAAGGAATCTACTTCTACAACCATGCTTCACCCGGCATTTCGCTTGGCTTCATCGCATCTTTGCTTGACTTCATCGCTCTTGTCAAACCTTGGCCCACGAGAGATTGGATCACCTCCTCAGCAGACGGCTCCAGCTTTGCTTTTCAGGAGTGGCTTCCAGGGGCTTTGAGAAGAACAATTGTCTTGTGGATTATTCTTTTTGGTGATGACAACAGCTTCTTGTTTATCGCCATATCGTTCCTCACCTTCCATATTGTCCACAGGGCCCCCCGCACATACAAACAATTTAATTTTTCGATTCCTGCCTCTGCCGCAGTCATCTAAGATCTCTAACAAAAAATCTGCACAGCACATCGGCACACTTGGCCAACCCAATGTAAACTCTAATGAAGGTCCAAAGATAAACCGCAATTGGACATTGAAAAGAATATGGTCCGATGTTTACGGTATTTCATGTAAAAACAATCCATAGGACGACCATTGTTTTCTTTTCCAGTTGGACCCCGATTGGATGCCCTCATGGGTGGCCATCCAAATGAAGTTTTTAACTTTCATGGGGAGGTTAGATTTCCATAAATTTTGCATTTGGAGATCTTTGGCTCCTCCAAAAGTCGGATGGTTATACAAGGATTTGGGAGTATATCTCTTTTTTGTTCATTACCCATATCATCTCATCCCTCCCCAGTTTGTAATCGTATTTGTTGTAATAACTCAAATAGGCCATTCCATTCTTCTATGAGGATGCCATTTAGTTGTCTTCTTATTTGGATTTGCCAACCACCATCAAAATATGCACTAGCCACATCTATGTCTGGCTGTGAGACAATTTGGAACAGGTTTGGATATTGTAGCTTTAAAGGGCAAGTGCCTATCCATACATCATGCCACAGCCTAGTTTGATTTCCACTGCATACCTCTATTGTTCTGCCTCTTTGAAACCATTTTCTGATATCAAGCAGTGATCTCCAGAATTGAGATCCTTTTCCTATTCTTTATTTGAAATATACTCTTATCTCCCAAATATTTCTTTCTCAAAAATAGTACAGCATAGGCTATCATCATTTCTCTCAGTTTTATCTATCCATTTGCCCAAGTAAACATGTGTTCATAACTCTTACATCTAAAAATCCTGCACCTCCAAATTCTTTTGGTCTATTTAGTGCTTCCCACTTCACCATATGGTATTTCCTTTTCTTCCACGTTCCTGCCAAAAAAACTCGGATCTTATTGAATCTAGTACTTGGAAGTTTCCCTCATATAGGCGATAAACTCCCATTTGTACAAGGGTATCTTTGGATAAGCGGGACTCTATGAGTATAGACTTGCCCCCGAAGTTAAGTATTCACATTGCCAAGTGCCCAACCTTTTTGCGGTTTTATCACTAACATAACTTCGGTTGTGCCTTGGAAATTTTGTGTGTACTAACAGGCATACCGGGTATTTCATTGGAATTGTCCTTGTTTGCATTGAAGTAACTGAAGAAGCTTGTTGTTTCTCGAGTTCATTTAATCCCGGTATATATCTCACTTTTTGTCATAGTTGATCTTCAATCGACATAGCCTCAAAACATGATAGTATCGACTTTTGATATTCTCGTAGGTTTTTCGGATTGTATTTCAAAATATAACAAGATATCATCGATTTGTAGATGAGTCGGAACCTCCTCTACTAAATGTGGCACGGGCCTGTATAACTCGCAACGCAGCAGCTCTAGATAACATTGTTGATAAAGCATCTACAACAATGTTAAATAATAAAGGAGATAATGGGTCACCCTGCCCCGAGACCCTTATAGCTTCTAAAATACTCCCCTCTTTCATTGTTTATATCAATACGAGACTCGCCACCTCTAAGCGCCTTATTTATCCACTCAATCCATTTGTCATGGAAGCCTTTTTCTTTGTAATACCTCTTGTAGGGGAATCCCAACCGACTTTGTCATAAGCCTTCTCAAAGTCTAATTTAAGGATCACACCATCTTGTTTCTTGCTTCTAAGTTCATGTAAAAATCTCCCGGATGATTACCACTCCTTCCAAAATGTTTCTTCTTTTTTGGTATGAATGCACAGTAGGGGCTAATCGTTTGCCAACTACTGTCCTGTCTTATAGTTAGTACCTTGGTGATGATCTTGTAAATCACATTAAGAAGACAGATTGGTCTCAATTGCTTAATGCTTGTAGCTGGTTTCACTTTTGGCAATAGGATAATAACTCCATAGTTTAATCTCCATAACTCCAGTTGACCATCATGCAACTTGTCAAGTAGCTCTTTAATATCATGTCTAAGTCTACTCGAGAATGTCTTAAAAAAATTCTACACTAAATCCCATCGGTCCGGTGCGGTGTTGTTCTTCATCTCTTTTGAGCATGATCCAGTTCCTCTAATGTGAATGGTCTTATCGGTGTTTCATTATCTTGTCTCTTTTGTTAGTTGTTGGTCTCATTTGGCCATATGTCCTGCTCTAAATGGATATCATTTGTTTTTTCCGCCAAATAATTGTTTATAGTAGTTTGTGATATGTATCCTCATCTCATGTTCAGTTTGTAATAATCTTCCATCATCTTCCAAACTCGGAGATCCTCATTTTCGTTTTACGCCATTTGCACATTTATGGAGCCAAGCTGGTGTTGAGTCCCCTTGTAGAATCCATTGTTCACCACCTCTTCTGCCACTTCATCTCTTCGTCACCCAAAATCTTCAATAGGTTTCTTTCTAGACTGTACCTCTCATTCCACTCATCATGTGTCAAATCTCCGAGTTCACTCAATTCATCTAATATGCTTATTGCCTCGCATTAACTCTTTTTCTTTTGTCTCTTTTGTAAGCTGTCAATGTTCTTGCCCCAACCTTTAGTAGACCTTCTTAATTTACTTGAGACAATATGCCAATGGTCTAGAGGATCAGATTTATATCTATCCGCCATTTTTGTAGTACCCAATCACAGAATCTATCTTGTCTAACCCAATGAGCATTGAATCTGAAATAATAATTCTTTTGTGTCACTAACATCAAGTATCTACAATGGGGGATTATGGTCGGATCCAACTCTTGGCAGCGGTGAGCACCGATGCTAGATTGTATTTGTCCTCCAGGTTATTAGCAATCAAAACTCGCCTGTCTAACACACAAAATATTGGAGGATTACATTTTGTTAGACCATGTGTATCTACTTCCAGTTCTGTGTAATTCTCTCATCATAGTGTTGTCTATCATGTCATTAAAAGCATTCATCATTGCCACATCTATGTTTATCGGATGATTTCTCTCTTGCTGATCGATTAGGTTTAAAATCACCACCCATCATAGTTGGTATATCTATCTCTGTCATTTTTGTCCGAATTTCATCTAAAAATTCAAGCTTCTGTCATCATGAGCTGGTCCATAGATATTGATCAGCGGCATCCATTCATAGTTATCATCTAACACTTTTAGCTTCATCCTTCGAAAAAAATACACCATGTTCTATTTCAAGAACTTGCATTATATTTACATCCACACCCATTAGCATACCTCCGAGTGACCATCACGGGGGACCCAATCCCACTTCATTTCTCTCTGTCCAGCAAATCTGTCCAGCTCTCTCTGTGTAAAAGTTGTTTTTATAGTCTCTTGTAAACAGATACAATCAAAGTCATGTACTGTTACTAGCTCTAAAAGTTGTTTTCTTCTTGGCTGGTTTCCCAGCCCTCTGATGTTGCAGAATAGGACTTTCATTTTATAACTGTGTCCCGATTTTCTGTCCCTCTGTACTTTTTGCTATAGCTCTTATCATACCTCAAGATATCGGTTGTCTTCTTTGAATCCCTTTGTTGTTATGCTTCTGAATACCTCTATCTTCTAATTGGATATTACTCTCTGAATTCCCTTCATTCATACCTCTATCATCTAAATTCTGATTGGTTTCAGATAACTCTAGTATTTTGTTTTTGCTTTAGACATTGCTCTCTCAGCCTCCTCATTTGCTTGATTGAGGGACATATTGGAGAGCTTTAAGGACATATTTGCAGTGCTATGTGGGTGTCTTTTTTAAACATTTTTATGCTACTGAGTAATTTGCTTAAAAATGATACCGAGTAAGTTAACAAACTGTAATATTTTTGCAGGCGGCCAGAGATGGTGGGGAAGAGGAGAAGGCCATCACTGCCTTGGATTACAGTGGCGCCATAGGCTTCTGTCTTACGTGTGCGGCCCTCATCACCCGTGGAGAAGGAAACAGACATAAAGAGCACGACTGGTTAAGTGTGTCCGGATAGGCTCAGATGGAGCAAGGCCAAGATTAGTGCTACCAGATGATCATCCAAAGAAAAGGATTGGAGTACAGTTAACACGGTACGTGTCGTGGGAAAGTGCATCGTATCGTTGTGCCGCCGCGTGCTTGAATATTGACTTGCTGTTGTGCCTCCAATTTGCAGGGATCGGCCGGGGATGAAGTCCTCATCCGAGATGATGAGACCGTGCGGTGTTTCTGCGGCAAACGTGTATTGAGTGCAGTGAGCTGTAGTCTACAGTGTTTACTGGACGCCGCCGTCAGCAGCAGGAGCCCCAGTTCTTCTTACCAAGACCACTGCTTGCGAGACAATCTCTGATTTGAAGACATCCCTGTTTAGATACCATGCTCATGTTCTTATCTGCCTGTAATAATGTTTTTTTTCGCGACGGGCCATTCACCCGTTTTTTCATTAAGAGGAAGGAAAACCAAATCCAAATACAAAGACTAAATCTGTGATGCCGAGTGGACATCATTTGCCAGCCTCCAAAGAAGAAAAAACCAAAGAAAGTCATAAACCATGGATCCAAATTTAACGATTACATGGCTAACCAATTTGCGACCTAGGACCTCGCACACTCGGGCGTCGTCGCGGGGCTCAAAGGCTTTCCGCTTCTTCCAGCGGAAAGAACACGGCATCGCCTCCCATTGGCCGGCCGGGCCCGATCAAGGCAACCTTTGGAGTTCGTTGAAGGAAACCTGTCCGGTGCTCGCGCCGGCGTGGATCCCCATCTTCTTCAAAAGCACCTTCCTCGCCTCGAACTCTGGCCTCGCCCTCCCCGTCGCGCGCTCTTCGCGCCAAGCGCGCCGCGCTTGGGGATGAGTTCATCATCACGCCCCCCCGTGGGTAGCGTCGCTCAAGAATCGGCGTGGACAGGATCGGAGGATCCGGGCCGTGAACCGCGCAATGAAGTCATCAATGACATGGCCGGCGCAGGGGAGCTCGGGCGTCGCTCGCGGCCCGAGAGATCAGAGGGCATCGGACTCTGGACCCCATTCACCGTTGCGGTGGGTCCACGGGTTCTTTGTCGCTTCACCTCGCAGCTTCGTCCAACGGCGCGGCTGACGCCGCCGCAATCTCCCATCTTCCATATCCCGGCTAGGGGTTGAAGACGGGCGCAAATCTCGGCCTCCATCAACACGTCGGCGCGGCACGACGCGACACCATCCGAGACTCCCACCTCGACAGAGGTCGAAGGTCGAGTGCCCGTCGCCCGTGGCGGCAGACGAAGGTGGCGTGGGAGATGACCTCAGAGTAGCATTTGGCCCGTTAATTCGCCTGGACGAGATCAGGCCACCGTCGTCGATGGCGGTGTTGGATGGCACCTCTTGCACGAGCCCACCAATCCGAGCCGCCAACATCGGGGCCCGAGGACATCGTCCACCACCAAAGCGTGGCAAAGAGCCTCCACCTCGTCCGATGGGATGAAGTCTCTAAGGCTGAACCTCAGGCAGCGTGGCTCCCAATGGGAAGGCGTCCCCCGACAAACAAGAACAGCGGATCCACCGGGGTGCCGGCTCGAGGGGCCGCGAGGCGATTTGAAGCTCGAATTCTTGTCAATTTTGGGTGACCGAGCAGAGGTAGACACCTTCTTTGGCGAGTCAGTTGTTGACGTTAATGCAACGGGCATGGAATCTCCCCACGAAGACCGCGGTGCTCTTCGGGAGCGTGGTGTCCCAACACAGGACCCGTTATGGGTCGGAGGCTCCCGGTCGCGAGAGGTTGTTTCCAATGTCGATGACTCGATGTCGTACGTTGGTAAGGCAAGGGCCCATGGCGGCCGGTGCGACCGCCTTGGCGCGGCGCCCGCAGATCCATGGCCCGGCTGGGACGGCGGCGATGACCTCGTCCATGAGCCATTTGGGGGGCGGCGGCGCCCGATGCCCTGCGATTATGCGCCGCGGTGTCGGCACACTGACGCCGGATCGTCTGGCGTGAAGCGCGCTGCCGCGGCGGCGTGGTCTACGCTTCGCGGTTGAAGCCCGAGAGCCCGCCAAGTTCGATGGGGCGGGGCGGCGGCGGCGCGACATCCATGGGAGCGGCCCGCGGCGGCGGGAGCGGGCGGCTCGACCGGCGCCAAACCATCTCATCGGCGTACGGGCGGCTCGGCGTAGAGGCGCCGGCGGCGATGGCGGTCGGCAGTGGCCTTGACGTTCGAGCGCGCTGTGTCGGCGATAAACGACGTTACAAGTCGTCGGTCTCCCTTGAGGTCCGCCTCTGCGGCGGCTGCGGGCGGAAGCCTCGGCGCTTGCGTGGGGAACCGCGGCGCCGCGCGCCGATCCACCTCGGCAGCACGCTCTTCCCACTTTCGGCCGTGTGCGGCGAGTTGGCGGCAGTACGTTCGAGCCAAACTACGGCGAGCGCTGCGGGCTGTGGAGACCCGATGAGGCTCGCGAGAGGTTGGGTGGATCCACATCGTCCGTCACGAAATGCGATCGGAGGCGATGATTTCATCCATGCCTTTTGATCTTCCACCGGCGGCGGGATGAAGGGGTAGCGTCGGGCGGAAGGGAACATCCGGGGGCCTTCCGGCGGCGGCCCCGGCTCCTGCGGCGGCGTCGGCGTTGCGGCGTCATCCGCGGCGGCGGCACCGGCCCGGCGAAGTCGCCCGGTGTGGCCTTTTGCCTCGGCAGCACTAGCTTTTGAAGAAGGCGTTTAGCGGGAGGCTCGACGATGTTGTCCAAGGCATCCAGGGTGTCCTCAACAAATCCGCCTTGGGGGGGTGCGGTGCAGTGGCCCGGCCTGGTGGAGGCTGGGACGGACGGAGGAGGCTGGGGCGAGGAAGTCCCGATCCGCGATGTGCCCACCGTAAGATCGCGGGAGCTCGGGGAGTGCGGTCACGGGCTTAGAATGGGTGGAGGGCTGGCATGGCGGGTCGACGGCGGAGGGTGTACCGTCGCCGTCGCGCTGGCGGGGGAAGAAGAGCGGGTCGGGGGTTCACGGGGTCCATTCTTGTTACTTTGTAATAATGTTGCTAGTGTGTTTAGCACCCCAAATTCCTCCAAATTTCACTATGCAAAAAAGAAGATTCCCCATCATCCGTGCCGGCAACATGTATGGAGTACGAAATATAGGTAAAAAATTAAACTAATTATACAGTTTAGATGTACATTCGAGGGCGATTCTTTTGAGCCTAATTCGCCATGGTAGGATAATATTTACCACTAACAAAACGAAACGTCATACGATTATACGATGCTTGACATACATGTCACATCCATCCAAATTTTGCACCAAATTTTGGGTGCTAAACACACCCTAAGATTCACTGCCTGTTCTGTTAACTGATGTGACTTCCATGACCGGGTGGTTGAGGAAAAGTATTCTGTAAACCGGATTTTGTCTTTTGATTCAATCGAAAGGCTGTGTGGGGCAAGTTTTGCCCTTGAATGAAACCAAAAGATTTCTTGAAGGAGCTGCTGTTGAATGGGGAAATTTCTGATAAAACACATTGCAGTCTTAATAACCTGGTAGCTTTCCATATAACATGAAATGTATAAGTGCAACGGTACATGGTTTTCTACTTTTAATACTGCCCTGCTATTTTTCAAACAATAAAGAAGGGTGAAGCTTCCAGGTTGCTTCATCATCAAAAAAATTATGAGTTACTACTGCAGTAGCAGAGGCAAATAAAGGGGAAAATCCTGCGTGTCAGCTGGGTTACTGAACTATGTCATCTTGCCTTCGGTCCTCACTTCAGTTTCATCAGTCGCCATTTCCTAGGACTTAAAAAAACAAAAAGAAACGTTAGCATACAGAAACTGAGCAGTAGAACCACTTAAAAACATGGCTTTTTAGGTAAGAAGTAAGCGAGCTACCACATACTTTATACTTTATTTATTCTTATAATAATCTAACTTGCCAACTGTAGCAGTCAGATCACTAGAAATAATACTATAGAATGTATGCAAACTTTTTACATTATGGAGCTACCATATTTAGCTCAACTATCTGATGGAATATACCATTTATGATGTGTCGAAACCATTGAAGAAATGAACTTCATAATTGCAAATTATAATGAACTCTCTTGTGTCGATTTCATTCTAAATATACATCCACTTCATCATCAAACTTATTTTAAAAATTTTTGATGACTCATGCTTGAAATATCACCAGTTTTCATATTTTTAACAAAACAAGCCCAATAGTCTAATTTAGTTCAGAAAGGTCAAGTTATCAGAGTAATATTATACTGCGGCCACCCATTTTAAACCTGACCATGGTATGGTTCACATTTTCGCTTCAGTCTTTGGGCATGAAATGAGAAGTTTACCTAAACTTATCCTGCATTTTCTGGCACCATATCTTTCAGTCTCTCTTTGCTATGTGAGCGACCATCAAAATGGTCAGTGTTTACAAATGGATGATTCTTGCCTAATGGGGTTCATATCAATTCCTATAAAGGGGTCAAGGGAAATGTCAGAAAAATGTCAATGATGAGAAGAGAAAAAGTGTTAAAAGTGATGAATGGAAGTAAATTGTCACAAACCTGGCAGATAACTCTTTCTTGAGTTGAGGTTAGCTGATGCTTTGATACTACCTCGCCCGAAGCATCATCTTAAAAGAAAAAATCAAAGTTAGGAAAGTTCCTGTGAAACAGCAAAGTTGTACCTAAGATGGTAAAGGCTTTCGCTCAAGATTTTGGTCCCTCCCAATAAAATGATTACCTCAGAGGATTCCGGCATTTGAAAATGTTCAAGGTGGAACTGCGATGATTCAATGAAATGGACTTCTTTAATGGTTTTGTCTACATTTGTAATACAAAAAAGACAGTGGTTGGTTTCGTGGAGGATTTAATGGGTCAAATGCCTGATGAACTCCTGAACTTTGGTTTACAGGTGGCATCACTGCCCCAGAGCTTGACGCTGTGATGTTGCCCCGCCAAGTGCAGCAAACATTTGCGATGCTTGTGGAGGCTCAAAAGTCGCCGAACAAATATGGAGGAGGGTTCAAGTAAAACACCATTTCTCATAGACAGCATCTATAACAAAATAATAGGTAAAAAGTTACACTCTATAGTTGCAGTTCAGCAATTAATGCTACCCATTAAAATATAACTTGGAAAAGTATGTAACTAACCTGTGCAATGAAAATGCATTTACTGAACATAGCAATATTTGGTTCCTAACTAGGCCCTCACTGTCACAAGCAACCTAGCATTTCTATGAAATAAGGAAATAGGCAGTATCTTTGGGTTAACACTAACCATATACACAGTCAGCCTATCACTAACCACTACATTGCGATTCCATAACTTCTTGTGTGTCTCCATTATTTAGCACCTTAGGCTACTGGAAACCATCTTTGCCATCACCTTTCCTGTGCGTGTTTTTTAATGTCTCTTTCCTGTACATGTATCGCAGCATATAAGGGTTTGCACATAACTTTGCAGTTCTACCAGTTCAATAGCCATATTGTTTAACTTGAGGTCACACAGGTTGATGAGATTATGTTTCAAACAAAGTATACATCTTGACAAGTACTCAGTGCCCAAATTGCCATCCAACATATAAACGGGGGTACCAGGACGTGCTTTTACATAACAAAAAACAACATGCAAGCTTGCCATTGATCAATAGTTTAGCCACAATAACGTACCAGTCCAAAACTAAATTGTAAACAGATGAAAATGGAAGGTATCAGCAAATTAATGAAGCTATCTCTATCTCTTCAAAAATAATTAAACTGAAGCACCCATCACACACATAATGCAAGCTGAGCGGCCCGCTGGTTATAATAAGGCGGCCCGGCATGCACTCCCGCCAAGGGCGGCCCGTCCATCCCGCGGTGGCTCGGGCTCCGACCGACGCCAGCGTCGCCATCCCGAAGCCCGCCAAACATCCTCCCCCGTCCACTTTGGCCGTAGCCCGGCGCCGCGAACGCCGCCACCCGTAGTCCTATGCCGACCGCCCCGGGAACCAGTAGCGCCGCCCGACGACTCGGCGTCTCCTCTCGCCGGGTCCATGGTCGATCCCTCCGGGTGGGAGGCCTCTCCATCCGCGCCCCCTCCCGCCGCGGATGTCGAGGAAGGAGAGTTTGTGCCCACCTCGCCGGGGCTTGCGTTGCAATTCCGGTAGGGCGCTCAGGCTCCGGTGGGTGGCGGCATGTCGCTTTCCCTCGGGACGCGGCACCCTTCTTCCCCTCGCCGGAAGATCCAAGGCATTGCGTTGGGTGGATAATTTCTCCAGTGCTCGGACGATGAGGTCGAAGTCGGTCGAGCCGGAGGCCTACCGCCCGTGCTGCGCCTTGCCTTCCATTCTCCGTCAGGGGCCTTCCCGGTTCGGGACGGTGCTTTGCTCCTCACGGTGCAGCTGCCGACCCCGGAGCCTTCGGCGGCGGCACGTAAATGTCGGCCGATATGGATGCCGTCCGGGACATGCCGCATAGCGCAGTGGCCGGCGTCGTGCGTCGGCGCTTTCGCCATCGGCGCGGGAGGTCGGATGCGGATGTCGGCGTGCTGGCGGCGCCAAGCCCATCGTCGCGCATGCCTCTTGCGCGGCGTCTCGACCTCGGAGTGCTGCGACGCGCTGTGGCACGCAGCTCGGCCCGGTCTGGCGTGTCTCTACACCCGTCGCCTCGGTCGCGGCGTGAGCGGCCCCTCGCGCCGCGCCCGCCGGTGCATTCGCTGTGCGATGATGATGGCTTCACGCTAGTGAGGGCGTAGCGTCGCTGCGCAGCGCCTCGCCTCGCCCTCATCGCCCGGCATGAGGTCCACTCATCAGCGGCGGCTTGAGCACCGGCCACGCATCGCCCGCACCGCCAGTGACCGATCCCGCCGGCGGCTAGTCGACTGTGCTTCAAGCGCCTCTCCAGCGAGCATGTGCATGCACTCGCACCTTCCGTCACGCCGCGCTGCTACTTTCTGCTACCGTGAGGACATCGGGCGCGTCGTACCGATGAAGGTGCTAAACGTCGGGGCGGCGCGTCTGCCGCGACCTCGTGGCCGCTTCGTCCACGCCGTTCTCGCCGAGCTGCACCTCCGGCCCCTTGCCGCTCGACGCAGGTGGCGGCCCCATCCGCGTCACTCAGGCACCGCCACGGGAGGCAGCCGTCGCGGCACATCGCAGCTGCGATGGGTTGGGGTGGGGCCCGACCAGGTGGCTTCTGGCCCTCCCCGCTCACGCCCGATTACCGAGGCGAGGTTGCGGTGCTTCCCTCCCGGGGGGTCGACCCGATGCTCTTTAGCCCCACCCTGCGTCGTCTTTTAACTTTGAGGTGGGGTTGACCTCCACTTTCTTATCTTTGGTGGCGAAGTGAAGACCCCCGCCGTCGTTTGACTGCGGGCCGTGCGATACTGGCGTTGGGACCCATGCGCCTCGAGGGCGGTGCCGTTCACCGAGCCATAGTGTGGGAGGTCCCAGCGGTGTGGAAGCTCTTCACTTGCGGAGCAGCCTTGTGCATCACGACCGCGCCTGCTCGATTGCGGCTGCGGGTTGGAAGAAGCGCGCTGGACCGCGACCCAGCTCGCACTCAACGAGCCGGTGTCGCGTCCCAGCGGTCGACGAGTTCCGTCGCCGCTTCAAGAGACGCTTGAGCCTTCCATTCTCTCCACTCGGTGTTGAGGGGAAGCGGCGCTCGCCAAGATTCTCCGCTAATTCAGCGCGTAGCGCGCGGCTCATATATAAAGAGTGGGTTCAGACACCAGAACCGGGAGGCAGGGCTAGGAGGGTCATCTTGAAGAAGCATCGGGATGGACGTCGAAGAATTTGAACATGAGGATGCCGTCTCTTTTGACGAGCTCAGGACTGCCTTCACTGGGCCTCTTCTGAGAGGTCAACATGCTGAGGGGCATGGAGGCATTCCTTCTTCGGGGCAAGAAGGCGTGTGATCCCACTCGGGGCCTAAGTGGTTGTTGGTTTCGATCTGGTAGCTGTTTTGGTCATCATGTAGTCGCTTTTGTTTATTTCCAGTAGATAGGTTATTTGTTTTTTTTTTTGTTTCTTGACCTTCGATGTCGTCTCGGCATCTCGGTTTTAGTTGTATTTGGATTTGGTTTTCCTCCTCTTAATGAAAAACGGGTGAATGGCCCGATCGAAAAAAATGCAAGTCTGCCGTCACGGATTTGATGAAGAATCAGTAAAGGCCGGGCCTCTCTCTATGTTTTGTACCGGAAAGATGCATCGACACCATGTGGACGTTTCCTATTTGCTCACCTGCACTTGGAGCTGCAGTTGCTTCCAGATACTCAATGGCCTCGTCAAGCATGGATGCCTTGTCGGTCTGCACCCCAAAAAAAAACATCACAACAGAAACACAATACGGTCAAGTCCAACACTAACAACTGAACAGCCTTTGCAAGCGAGCGAGAGTCAGACAGAGAGAGCTCTTGTGAGTTTCCACTGACCTTGTTGGAGTTGGGTATCAGGCTCTGCAGCGCCTTCATCTTCTCGTTGATCTTGCTCCTCCTCCTCTGCACCCAAAAGCCAACAAAACCAATCAGCGATCTTTAGCACTCGCACTGAGAAGAAAGCATAGCACAGCGAGAGAGAGGAGAAAAAAAACTCTCTGAACTTCAAAAGGCAAATGGCAGGCGGCACCACCTTCTCGGGAGGGTTGTGCACCTCGGCAGCGCGGCTCCGCTTGCTGCCAGACCCGCCGCGCGTCCGCTCCGACGGTGGCTCGGGCTCCGACCCGCCCGCGTCGCTGTCCCCGAGCCCGCCAGCATCCTCCCCCGTAGTCCACCTGCTGACCGTGGCCCAGCGCCACCGGGAACGCCGCCACCCCGCCGAACATCTGGCGCCGCACCTCCTCCCTCCTCCTCGAGCTGCCGCCGCCGCTGGTGGTGGTGCTGCAGGAGCGCCATCGCCTCCCGCCGGTGGCCCTGCTCGGCCCCGCGTACGCCGAAGCCGCCAAGCCCCTGCTCGTTCATCACCACACAGCGCCTGTCGCGGGAGGCGAGAGAAGAGCTCCCGGCTCCGTTGGGGAGTTGGAGAGGAGGAGGGAGGCGAAGGGGAGACTGGAGAGGGAAGGCGAGGTGGGTTTGGGGCGCGGCCGCTTGCTTCTTTTAGTGCTTGCGCCCATGCCGTGCTGCTGCCGCTGAGCGGAGCCGAGCTCGGTGGGTGGCCGGTTGTTGCCCGCGCCCGCGCATACCGCACCCCGCCCCGCTTTGGGCTTGGTTTTCCTGGACTTTTTACGGGGTTTTGGCCGCTTTTCCCCGGGGCGCGGCCGTGCGGCAGCGGACGACGGATTCCGTCCCGGCTCCGCGTGTCAGCTAGCCAGCAGCAGCAGCAGCAGCAGCAGCGGTTTCTGTTTCCTCCTCTGGGTCTGTGCAGTGCAGAGCGGGCGTGCATTTATGTTGCCTTTCAGTTGTGTGTGGGTTTGGGTTTCTCAGTTCAGCGATCAGGCGATCAGCAGCGCTGTGGGTTTCTGCGTCTGAGTCTTTGTGGTGTAGCGTGTTGTTGCTTTCGTTTTTAGGTGGATTTGCTAAAATAGCATCTATTCGGCGATAGTGGTGAGCTTTCAAATAAAGATGTAACGGTGCCAAAATAAAACTTGTCAATGCACAAACAACACTATGGATTAGGACTTTATTAATGATATAAGATTGCACGCAAATCGGCAGATGTAAAATATAACATTACTCGGTCAGGCACATTTATCAAAAGCGAACCGAACCCGAACCGAATAGAAACCAAACTGAACTTTCGTTTTTTGATTTTTGGTTCGGTTTAGTTTTCCTCGAAAACTTCGTGTTTAGTTACGTGGCGGTTTTGAATTTGGAATGAAAACGAACAACTTAGTAAAACGAAGTCGACAACATCCTTCGCTTCCCCAATCCTTACGCGGTGCGACCCACCAAAGCTCACCACACAACGCGGGAGAGGCCTCGAGGCTCCCAGGTTGGGAGTCACCCGTCCCAGTTGGCCCTCTCCGGGACTTGCGAAGTGGCTTCCCTCTCGCGTGTCGTCTAACTCTCTCTTCCTCTCTCCCATCCGGGCAGCCCCAAACCTAACCAGCGGCGCGACGAGATTGGGTGGCGGCGCGCAATGCAATCTGGTGCGGGCGTCGAACGCGGCGCTATGAGGCAAGGCGGCGGGTTTGCGTGGGCGCATGGTACGGTGCCCGCGGATAGCGGTGCGTCGTGGATGTGAGCACCACCGATGTTCTTCCTGGCGGAAGGTGACACCGTGGCGGATCCCGGTGCTTGGAGGTGAAGTTCCAGTTGCGAATCGCGGCAGCTGCGGCCGACCGGGCGAGGCCGGTTTATCCGTTCAAAACCGACAAACGAAGTAAAAACCGAAACCAAAATGGTCGGTTTTACATTTTGAATGCTTGGGTTGACTTTTGATTCTTGAAAACCCGAACTTTTGAGGAACCGAATCAACCGAACGAAGCTTAGGTTTAAACGAATGCCCAGGTTGAAACATAACATAACTTAAACAAATAAAAAATCTGCAAATGTAAAATAATAACATGACTTAAACAAGGGTGATTAACTTTATAACTTCTAAGTGCAAAATTTACAAATTTTTTGGGGTGTTTTGTTGCGGCCAAACCTTTGCCTCGCCACAGGTGCGGCAGCCACAGAGCCTCCCTGTTTGGTTGAATACGTCGGTTGTGGCGTCCACAATGTTTCTTAGGCTTATTTTTCGCGCGAAGGTGTGGCGGCCACAATCTTTCGCCACAATCCTCGACGGCGCCACAATGGTAGGCGGCGGGGTCTTGAATCAAAAAGCCCCTTATATCATCTACTAAATGATGATAGGCTTAAATAAGGCCCGACATTTGGACCGAACGAGATTATAGAGGAAGAGCCTTCGTAAAAAAAAACTCATTCTTTTTATAGTGTAATCAAGATGATGAGGAATCATACTAGAGAAAATAAATAAATACGAGAAGAGATCTCTCACACAACCTATAATTATTCTCAAACTATCTCCGGCCTTTTTCCTCGTGTGGCGTGTTTAGCCAAGAAAAATAGAGAATTGTGTAAACCTCACCTAGTATTCCCTCTTTCTCCCTTCGCTAGATAGGTTTTTTTTTTTTTTTTAACATGCAAACCTTATCTGTCTAAGAGCATGGTTATGCATATCTGCAATTTATTTATCAGCCTACTTATATAGTAGTTGACGATATACTTTATCTTTAATACATGATCCACTTTCTCTTCTCTAACAAAATTTCTTTTCTATAGGCTCTAACAAAAGTTTCTTGGCTCACTTGTATGAGTTTTTGTAATCTTATAATTAGAGGCAGAGCTATTTTGATAGCAGGAGTGAATAGGTGCAACACGCGCCCACGTAGAAAAAAAACAGTAATTATAAATTTATAATCTTTTTTTTTTGAGCGAAATTTATAATCTTTTCTTACCGTATAAACGTTCTCAACCCAAACCTAATAATTTTCAAATAGGCTGACGTCGTCGGTCCAGCCCAAACCTAACTCGACCCAACCCAACCGCCACGCCAGTCCAAATTTCCTTGTCCCGCGGTCCCTCGGCGCATCTTATAATTTGTTTAATTATGTACTGGGCCTGGACCCGAACGAAAAAAAAAAAGTAAAAAGTCTACTTTCAGTCCTCCAACTTTTACTTTTAAAGTCGATTTTGGTCCCCTCAACTCCAAAAAGGGACAAAATAGGTCTCCCTCAACTTTTCAAACCATGCAGATTTCATCGGGTTTTGGCGTGGTTTGCTACAGTAACTCCGGTTTTGCTACAGTGGCCGTGGTTTTCGTTTTTTTTTTCCCTTTTTCTTATTTATTTTTGAATCTTTTTCAAAAATCATAGTAAATCCTGAGAAAAATCATAAAATAGAAAATCTAATTTTGTTGGACTCCACATAAGTAGAGCTACGCAATGAATATATAATATGGTATACTTTAATATAAAATTTTTGCTATGAAGGTTTTGCCTTTTTCTTTTTATTTATTTCAGCTCAATATTTAAAAATTATAAAAAATCATAAAAATTGAAAAACCAAATTTGCTAGACTCCACATGAGCATATTTACACAATAAAGATATATAGGTGTACTATTTAATTCATTGGCCGGGATCCATCGATCGGGTTCCGCGACTGGCGTGCGTTTACGCACGGTCGACGCCTGCAAACCTTGCTAACCTAACCCGACTAAAGAGCCACGGTAACTACATATCGCGTGTTATTCGCGGCGCCTCATGTGGAGTCCAACAAAATTGAATTTTTATTTTATAATTTTTCTGTAATTTACTATGATTTTTAAAGATTGAGTTTTAAATAAATAAAAAAAGAAAAAAGGCAAAACCTTGTAGTAAAAACTTTTGTACTAAAGTATACCATATTATATATTCATTGCGTAGCTCTACTCATGTGAGTCCAACAAAATTGGATTTTCTATTTTATGAATTTTCTGTGATTTACTATGATTTTTTGAAAGATTCAGCCTTAAATAAATAAGAAAAGGGAAAAAAAAAAAAACCAGAGTCACTGTAGTAAAACCGGAGTTACTGTAGCAAAAAACCACCGGCCCAAACCCGCCGGGGACGAAAATCTGCACGCTTTGAAAAGTTGAGGGATCCGGTTTTGTCCGGTTTTGGAGTTGAGGGATCAAAATCGGACTTTCGCAAAAGTTGAAGGGCTGAAAAAAAAATAGACTTTTTCTAAAAAAAAAAAAAAAAGAAAGGAAATGAATAGAACAATCCAATGGGCTTCAATCAGGTGTCTGAGCAACACACGATCCAGTGGGCTTCAATCAAATGTCTTCCAACATCCATCTAAGCAAACACTCAGTCCAGTGGGCTTCCATCAAATGCCGGACGCTATTCTAGAACATCCAGGGTCGAAGCGGCCCCAACTCGAGTCCGATTCCGCCCGGAACCGACCGTCTCTGCCTTTCCGTGTCTGGTACGTAGGCCTTCTCCCCATAAACCACCCGACTTGCTTCCAGTAACCCCCCAGGCTCATCCCCTGTTCGCTAATCGCCCTGTTCGCTAATCGCTACACGCTCACGCACGCCCCCATTCCCTAGGGTTTTATCTATCAGCTTCCAGTTCTGTTCTGGGGAGCGAGGGTTTATCAGCGACGCGGCGGCGGCGGCGGCGGCGACTTAGCTAGGGTTTCCTTCGGATCCCGTCCCGGTGAGGCGATGGAGGATTCGGCTGTGGACGACCTGATCCGGCGCCTCCTCGAGGCCCGCGGCGGGCGTACCGCGCGCAACGCGCAGCTGACCGACGCCGACATCCGGCGCCTCTGCGCCGCCGCCAAGGGGAGGTGTTCCTCTCGCAGCCCAACCTCCTGGAGCTCGAGGCCCCCATCAAGATATGCGGTAAGTGCTCTCTCCCGACTCCCCGACATCCCTGATATGTGTCTTGGCTGGCGTGCTAGCCCGTTATTTAGGCTCTCATCTTCTCTCGTTTGTTTGGCGCAAACTACTTTTGCTAGATACATAGATGCAGCGGTTTCGGGTCGTGCTTCTCTTGCGGCTCTTGTTATTGAGATGGCCTCGCCAAATTAGCTGTTCTTGATTGAAATCCCGTAGTCGTTTGACGTGCTTTGGGGGTAACTAAAGGTGGGGGCGTGTGTGCTGTGCGAAGTTCAAATGACCTTAGGCTGCGTTTGGATGTCAATATTGGAGGGTTTGGCATTGAATTGACCCCAATACCAAATCAGCCATGACATTGTATTGGGCTACAATTCAGTTCTGTTGTTTGGATGGCTATTGCATTGACTTATGGAATCCTCTGAAGCATCAATTCTATTTCATGTTTGGATGCACGCACTTATGGAATTGAAAAAAAAAAAAAAAGAGTGGTTGCGTTGCTAGCAGCTCATGGAGGAGGCAGGGGAGGGCGGCAGTGCGCCTGGCCGATGTAGGAGGCAGGGGAGAGTGCGCTATCTGTGAGAAAGAAGGGGTGTAGCCGGCCCTGAGGAAGAAGGGGGGGCACTGCCGCCGTGAAGGGAAGGAGAGGGGCCACTGTTGGCAGCCAACCTCCGCACCCCCAATCCCGAGCACCCTTCGGGTCTTCGGCTCCTTTCCCGCCATGCCCACACGACCAAGTCCAACCCGCGGAGGAGGAGAGGTTGGCCGGACGTGGGAAGGAGGGGGAGGCCGGACTAGGGAAGAAGGAGAGGGAGGCCGGACTAGGGGGAAGGAGAGGGAGGTGCCGGACCTGGGGAGGGGAGGCGCCCGGACCGGCGGAGGCGGGGAAGAGGGCACTAGCGTGCCGTCGGGCGCCGGCAACGGAGAAGAGGCCCCCAATTCCACTCAATACGGAGGGGTCTGGCTCTGTATTGGTTCAGTCCCCTTCCAGTTATAGTTCAATACCTTGGTATTGGGTTTCCAATGCCAAACTTCAATTCCAAGTGCATCCAAACAGCAGCATTGAGGAAACCTGATTTCAATTCCAATGTCTAGCCTCCAATATATACATCCAAACGGGTGTTAGATGTGACGTGCTAACCCGTTACTTAGGCCCTCATCTTCTCTCTTGTGTTAGATCAAAACAAGCTAATAGCAGCTACTAGTTAACTATGCTACTATTAGCTAGCTAACTATAGCAGCTAATGGATCCAAACAGGACCTATGACTCGAACAAAAAATGTGGTGGTGTGAATAACTCAATTTGTTGTGTTCACATAGTTTGCCTGTTTTTATAGGTCACGAGGAGCTATCCTTCACTTGGATCTCCCTGACATATTGTTTAGATGTGTAGTTTCTGTAGTGTGGTATCCTGGCATTCCAGAATTGATAACAATGGTTTGCCTTGTCAAGTCAATAAGTATTCATAAAGAGGGACTAATAGTCCCTAGTCCACTTGTCTCTAAAGAGGGGGCTAATTGGGACTAATGGTCATGTCTAGTCCCTAGTCCCAAGAATCCAAATACCCCTTTAGTGTGCTTATTCCACTAGTAAATATTGCTTTGTCTTGTAGTAATTAGTAAGCCGCGTTGATTCACCTTGATGTTAGTGCTATGCTCTGAAAACCCATCAATTAACTATTTATATAATTTACATTGATGCAATAATATGGATAATGATAAACATTTTTTTCTTTACTATGCAGGGGATGTCCATGGGCAGTATTCAGATCTTCTTCGATTATTTGAGTATGGTGGCTATCCACCAGAAGCAAATTATCTGTTCTTGGGTGACTATGTTGATCGGGGAAACAGAGCATAGAGACAATATGCCTTCTTTTTGGCTTACAAGATAAAGTACAAAGAAAAAACTTCTTCCTCCTTAGGGGAAACCATGAAAGCGCCTCGATCAACCGGATATATGGGTTCTTTGATGAGTGTAAGAGGAGATTCAATGTCCGTATCTGGAAGATATTCACTGAGTGCTTTAACTGCCTCCCTGTGGCTGCGCTTATTGATTGATGATAAGATCTTTTGCATGCATGGGGGTTGTCTCCTGAGCTTAAGAACATGGATCGATACGGAACATTTTCGCCCTGTGGATGTTCGGACGTTGGTCTCCTTTGTGATTTGCTATGGTCGGACCCTGATAAAGAGGTTGATGGTTGGGGTGAGAATGACGGGGGTGTTTCCTACACCTTTGGAGCGGACACAGTTGCCGAAGTTTCTTCAGAAACATGATCTAGATTTGATCTGCAGGGCCCACCAGGTAATACACCTTTCCTGTAAGTAAGAACAGTTCTTTATGTTTGTGTGATCATTTTTAGTTGATATTATTCCAACAAGTTATGACTATCACGCTGAAAAAACAAATGGCCACCAACCTGCCACCCAAAAAAAAAAATTAATTGAAATCCTGTAATTTGGTGCCTTCTTCTGAAGATGGCTATTGCTTCTGGTCTATATTGGGTTGTATTTTGTTAAAAAGAAACAACATAAGTATATTGTTTCACAGTATCAACATGTTTGCACTGTTACCTACCATTTTTAAAGGGAACAGTATCTATCCCTCCTATTGAGTAAACAAAAATGTGTATATTTCCTTCTGCAGGGTGAGTTTTCATTTGTATGACAATATATAAGCCAAGGTTCTAAATCTTTGAACTATTTACTTTGTTTGAGGCCATCGACCTTGAACTGGTTGTGGCTTCAATATTGCTGATATTTTTACTGCGTATCAGCTAGTTTAAGACACTTTGATACTTTTTCAACTATTGTTGATATTTTACTGCGTCAGCTTGGATGCTTAAGTTCAACCTAAGACACTTTACATATTAGCCCTATTTCTGAAATATGAAGATTAAATTTCCTTTTGTTTAGATATGTTTTAGGGAAAATATAACTGGATAATCTAGATTGCTATATCTGTTGATCTCAGTGTTGTGATTTTTTTTTTGTTGTTGTGCACTGCCTTCATTACCATTGAATTCTCCCTAACTGAATATAACTTCACAGGTTGTGGAGGATGGCTATGAATTTTTGCGAACCGGCAGCTTGTAACAATATTCTCAGCACCAAACTACTGTGGAGAGTTCGACAATGCTGGTGCACTGATGAGCATTGATGACTCTCTAGTATGTTCGTTCAGATACTGAAGCCTTCAGAAAAGAAAGGAAAAGCAGGAACTTCCAACATGTCAAAACCCGGAACACCTCCCAGGAAGATAAAAATAAGTGTTACCCGAATTTAGCCAGATTCTCGTTATCAAACTGGATTTGTGAAGTTGTGATAAAGTCCTACCTGCGCAAATGATCTGGGTGGTTTTTTTGGCGGTCTTAACACGGTGTTAAACTGTGGACTGCTGGGCCTCATGTATTTCTGATCTGAAGTCTGATGCAAATGTATCCTGCGTTTTGCCAACCAAAAAGATTATGCTAACAAAAACTTTCATTTTTTTACTGTGGAGTGTGGACTTGTGTTGTTATTCCCCACAAATGCAACATGTTTATTTTTGGGTGGCATTGTCTGCGGTGGAGATCGTGCCTTTTGTACTTAACCTGCAAGGTTTGTCCTTGGAAATATCAACTACCAGCAGATGCCCTTTACTGAAGTTGCCGAACATAACCCAATTTTTAAGAACATAGCTTAGCTTAATATAATAGTCAAAGCAAGTATTTGGTCCTTTTTACTACTAAAATAACTAATGTTTTGAGCATGTTTAGGTGACGATACATGCTGATATCCCTTAATCACTATATCAGGTCAGCCAGAGCTGGCTCCGTCTCTATTTGCTGTTCTGCAATGTACACGGACATCCCTACAATGTATTAGGTCTTGTTTGGCACCGTTCGCTTGATCTGCTTCAGTTGCTCCTCTCTGAATTTCTGATAGCGCTTGTTCCTTTTCTACATTGGGGCATGGTGTCACTGGCCATACACCAAATCCTTTTAGCTTTAGCCAAGTTGATGAAAAAATATGCTAATATCTATATCATCAATTCGTTTTGTTCAACTCAGCATCAAGTACATGTACATTAGGTATTAACTGTTTTCCTATAAACTTAATCAAGGATAGAGAAATTTGATTTAGGCAAAACTAACATCTTATTCTCTCTATTTTCAAATTGTAAGATGTTTTTTTTTTTACATAGTTTTTACTATACACTTAGTGAAAACTAAATATATAGATATATAAGTATATAAGAACAATATATAAGGAGTGGAATATCTCAAGGATTTTTAGCTATGGATAAAAGCGTGTGAAGGCTAGCTATCCGAAGTAATTCGATGTTGTTACTTTTTGGTTGCCTGGTGCCGGCTTAGGCATGTCTCAGGCATGTCACGGCGTGCAAAAGGAAGCAGTGAGTCACTGATGAGTATGGCTCCTAGGAACAGGAATGAGGTTCGTTTTTTTGTAGAGCCAGGTTCTTGAGATGCAAGATTTAGCAAGTAATTAAGACTTGTTATTGTAAAAATGAGTATTATACAATCAATTAAATAAATATTATGTTAGCACTTTTAATTTATTGTGTTCGTCTAAATCGGTACTCCTTTGGCTTAGGTATCATCAATATTGTTGTACGGGTGTATAACCAGGTATGGGCTTCGTAAACGGCTCATCTTTTGCACGCTAGAGAATTGATACACACTTTGTACTACATTTGAAATTATATAAGATGTTTGACTTTTTGTATCCTAAAGTTTGGTCATTCATCTTATTTAAAAAAAATTTGTGCAAGCATGTCAAATTTAAGTCATTTTTAATAAAGTAACCCAACAAAAGATGTGACATTTGGTACAATTTTTTGAATAAGGACGTAAGTAGAAAATCAAACATTTCATAACTTTCTATCCATAGTCGGTAGAATTGATTTCTGTCTTAACTCCACCGACAATTGTTTTTGAATCAATCGTCATACTCGCTTGTCTTGGCTTATCTTATTTTAGTTTATTCTCTTTCACAAAATACTATTTAATCCGGTTAAAATCAGCTAACAGATTCAATGTTCACAAGAGTTGCATAGACCACATTACCCTTTATTTGGTTATCTTAAAATCATTAGTAGCACTATGAACCCAACCTAAATTAATTTGATACTCCCTCCGTTCTAAAATAATTGTCGTTTTGCTTTTCGAGAAATAACTTTTAACTAAATATATATTAAAATTTATTAATATTTATGTTACATAATTAGTATCATTCCAAAGATCCTTTAATCTAGTTTTTTTTTTAACAAATCTATTTGAAGATACTAATCTTACGCATATTTTCTACGAACCGAATCAAACTTGCGGCACGAACACCCAAAACGACACTTAATTTGGGACGGAGGGAGTAATTGCCAACAAGCCTTAAAGGGAGATGATAAAATTAGAACAAGTGATATTATGTTCATCTATTTTTATTAGAGGAGGTTGTCACGTATCACACGTTCAACATGGACCGCACAATCCGATGGAGAAAAAACGGGCCATAAAAGGGCCCGAGAAGCCACGCCCGGTTGGGCCTCACGCCATGCCCTAGGGGGCACACACACACACATGGGAGGTGGGCGCGGCGCCACTGCCACAACCGTTGTTGCCGTTATCGTCATCGTCATCTAGTCTCCATTTTGGGTCTTAGTAGATTAATTAGGAAAGTGTTGTTTAGATAAGGGATTGCATTTGGGTTTGTTAGGGAAGGAAATTCCAAATCCAATAAGAATCTCGAGGTTGCTTAAAAATCAAGTAATGCTAGGACTATAAATACTAGCAAAGCATGTAATCGTCAAAATCAAGAAGTAAATAGTCAAAAGACTCTTATCTCTCCCTCTTCCTCTACTCTCTGCGCCTCTCTCCCTATCCTCTCCCTTCTCAGTGCCGCCGCCCTACCCTACCCTAGCCGCCGACTACGCCCCTACCCTAGCGCCGCCGCCCCAAGCCCTAACTGCCGGGTGAGCCCCTCGACGAACCCTTTGACATCATGACTTACAATTTCTTGAAGAAAACATGAAGCGAAACGTTTCAGACTACAGATCTGTTTTTAGTGATTATAATTTGTCATCAAACATGACCTAAAACATCATTTAATATGGGACAGAGCGTGTGGAGAGTACCACAACAAAAACATGACGTGACCTATCTAACAATAACTGACTTAGATTTTTTTCCCTTCACAAACGTGTATATTTGTCCGTATTTCATTAAGAAGACTGAATTAAATTATAGACACCAGCAGAAAACAAACTTCGAAGGGGAAAAAAAGAACAATATTTCAACGGATAAAAGTTTAGTCTGAGCCAAAAAAAAAAAAGTTTTACTCGTCACTCCCTCATCAGGGCTTTTGGATTTCCTCCATTATTATCCTTCTTACTGAACGCTGCACCAACTGTTAATAAGTGTCAAAAAGTGTCAACCACCTACATACTGTAATTCCACTTTCTTGTATCAGACGCTAGCCATCCGCCCCGCCCTCCTCCCCACCGCTCACGCTCCGCGGCCGGCCGGCCGCGCAAAACCCTCGGGTGATGGCGACCGCCGCCGCTACGGCGCATCACCCAACTCCGTCGACGCCGCTCCAGCAGCAACAGCAACTGAATCAGCAACACAAGGACCAGCAGGCGGCGCTGTCCATCAACGCACTCCGCCTGAAGGCGATCGCCGACCGCCTCAAGGACTACCTGCGCGGCATCAAGGTCCTTCCAGTCGCCGAGTTCGCCCACCTCGTCTATGCGTTTGCCAGGTGCGCCTCCGTTGCGATTCCGTGCTTCCTAGGGTTCCGGCTGCTCCCGCGCGCCCTGCCCCCTTCGAGTCCCCTTGTGGTTGGGGTTTTATGCCTGCCGCGTACTCACATTTCGTGTTTCGCGCATGCAGAGGGATTGACTACGCGGTCTCAGCTGGTGGTATTCCTCAGATGGCCGGTGAGATACCCGACATTCTGAGAAAGGTAATGCTGTTTGCTCTCACCTTGTATCAGTCCTTTTTTTTTTTTTTAGAATGGTACCTGATTGATGTATGTAGACTTGGTTAAATTAGTGGTCTAGCGGTTATGGTAAATTGATAATTTTTTTTTTTTGCGCTGAGAAGCTAATAGTAAGACCTGATCTCTTCTTGGATGATTGTTTGAATGAATTAGTAAAGAAATTTTCATAATATCAATGCAGCATAGAAGAGGAGCATTTATATGATGTATGTAAGACAGTAGAAGAATAGCTATTTTTTCTCTTTCATTGCCGTCTAAAAGCAGATTGTATTAATGTAGCGTTAGTACTGTTTCAATGAATGCATGGTAATTAATAGTTCAAACTAGGGAATTTTTTTGCAGAACAGACATAACATAATTTACCAACAAATCTGCTACATGCACATAGAGATTCTAATATTCAATAAAACAACATCTACAAGCCTTTTGTCCCAAGCAGGTTAGGATACAATATGGAGATTCTAACATGTCAAATGAAATTAAATTACAATTGCTGGGCATGCTCTTCTCATCCCATCCCTATGTTTTGGCAACCCTTGTTTGATCTACTTCTTGCTTTACTTTGTCAGTTACCACACTATTTAATACCTTCTGTTCCATTGATTTTCTCTCAGGGTGCCAACTGGCCATCCTTGATTTTCTAGTGCCTTCTTCCAACATAGAATGTTATGTTAGTCGTTGAACAAATGGCTAGTAGGATCAGTGGTGGAGCTGGTGAATCTTGATACCTAGGGCTGCTGTCTAAGCTCCTAAACAACCTAAGCTCAACACATGCACTGATAATTCACAAAAGCAAAGGAAAACATGCATAATTTAGTAGATATACCAATTCCACAATTGTACAACAAACTTGGTAAAACCATACTATGGTGCAAAATAAGTACCTAATTAAAGACGATTTGCTATATCCTCGCCTCTCATATCTTTGTGGACATTATATGCTCCTGAACCTACGATCACATATGCAAGGTGGTTTCAACTTTCATGTGTGTGATCTTTCAACATGGTAGCTACTTAGCTACTTGCTACAAAGCCAAATAAAAAAAGCAAGCTTGCTACTTGCTTATATACAAAAAAGCAGCCTGCTACTTCTACTTTGCTACTAGGCCACGACAACTGAGAACAATGGACAACAGGACAAGTGAACAGCCTTTGCAGCAACTCAGCAGCACCAACCAGAGCAAGCTTGCTGCCTTGCCGGCCAGTGCAGCTGTGGGCCTGTGGCCAGGCGCACAGGCACTGAGGCACCTAGCCCTTATTGCTGACCGCAGAGGCAGAGGCGTGGTTCGCCCTTGATGGCTGGCAGTCGCAGCCAGATTTATGAAGCAGGGAGGAACCGCGGGGAAGGGGGGGGGGGTGGGGTGGGGTTGAAGAGGAGGGATTGTGGCGTGATAGCACAGTGCGCAGCACGTGAACTTGAGGTCGGAGATGCAAACACTCCTATGCCTGGGACTGGGCGGTCAGGGAGACTTGGAAGGATTTTGTGGGCCTTAGATGGCTTCAGATTGGGCCGACAAATTTAGTCCACTATAAGAGATTTTTTTGGGGCATGGCCCTAGGCCCATATCCGCCCCTGAGTAGGATTACTATGTTTGACCTTGAAGGCTTTAACTCTGTTTGACTCACATTATGGGGGACCATATAATTTGTTCACAAATTGAGGTATGGCTACCAATTGTTCTTGATTTTGTTCTCAAATCTATCATTGTTGGCCAGGTATATGACATGAGGAGAGAAATATTTATACAGTCATCGCTATGATACTAGTGATATCTTGCAAGGTAAAGTTTCGTTCCTTGTCAGCTTTATATGAGATGTTGCATAGTTGCTAATTTTTCAACCGGAAGAGCTGCTACTTTCAACCTAACTTTTCAAATCGTTTTATTTGCTAATCAGAGTTCCCAACATACACATACTTGTAGCGTCTGAAAGGAATAATCTGTTCCATAACTGTACATTTTCAGTAACTTATCTATTTTGATCCTGGTGGGATGGTGGTTGTCAAGTCAACAATGCAGTGTCAGTCTCCTTAGCATATAAATATATAACTATATCCAAGCTGTACAATCTGCTTTTTGAGGTTACTGTTGCGGCATAATGTGCAGATTAATCTACCAACAATGTTAAGTTGTAATTTACGCTGGCTGTTTTGCAGAATGCTTGTTCGAATAATTGGTTTCAACCTGCAGATTCCAGAGACATTATCAGAATGGCCAATGAGGTGCGCATGTAATATATTTTGTATTTATATTTATTTTTCCATGAGCAGTTTTTCACCTTTTGGGCCTATTCTTGTGGTGAGACGGCCTTCGGACAATACCTTGACTATTTGTGTTTTTTCCCTTGGTATGCAGCTCTCTGGCAATTTCTGCACATCCACAGGCCAGGCGGCTAGTGATAGCACTGTGCTTGAAATTATATCACAAATAATGCCAAGGCACGTTATTATATTATGAAATGTCTACAGATTAAAAAAAACGTATTAATGTTTTTTACTGGGAAAAATATTTTAGTCCAAGTGGCTGTGAACCCTCAATATCTGATTTTTGAAATCCAAAGTGTGCGTGCTTAAAATGAAATAAAAACTTAATGTTAGCATTGCATATTTTTCATACACAATTTAGAATACAAACAAGCCAAGATACAAAACTCAACTAGAGTACAAAACACGATTGCATGCTATCCTAGGTCATGGATGGGTATGTGGATTTCTATCCTTGTTTCAATCCAAAGATATGCCCCTGATATTTAATAAGATATTTTGATTATAAAACTAGAATACTTTATTCATGTTTACATAGAGCTAGTGATTACTTCGTTTCTTGAAACTGCTGAATTTGAATCTGCACCAGTCTCAATAAGTTGGTTAAATATGTGAAAGGTTAATTGGAATAATTCTTGATTAAATCATGCCAGCAACTCAGCAGGTTGAAATCCTGAATCATCAGCAGGTTAATTGGAATAATTCTTGTATTTTATAGGTATTACCCTCGGTTGAAATTGAGCGCTTTAATCACTTCTATTGAAGCAAAGGTAGTTACTCTTTTAACTTAAAGTTGAATTTTATAATCGTACTTAGTAAAAGTTGATCATTCACTATGTCAGATTTTATCTAATTTGGAAATCATCATATGCTGTGGCATTTGTTTCAAAAAATTACATGCTTTGACATTCTTGATTAATGATAAAAAAATGTTTTATCTCTGAACACATGATTTTGATACTTTTGTCTGCCCTGTGTAGGTTGGCTATGATATATTAATGGTTGACTTCTTTATTGAGAGGAACCTATCTCGAGATGAAAGGATTGTAAGTACAGTCTGGGACTCAGGGAACAAATGTTATGTCATGCATATTCAGCAGGAAAAACATTACTGTTAGCTAATGGGCGTTTTCAACAAGTTATTTTAATTGTTTGTGTACTGATGATGCTAGTGTTTCAGCTGCTAAATTTTTGTACTTTATTGCCTTTTTTTTTTTTGCAAACATGATTTCAACAAACCACAACTCTATTAGGTTTGTGCACGATGTTCACATGATAACTTCATGTAGCATGACATTCCTTTTTGAGCGTTTAGTTTCATATGTGACGTTAATTGACACTATTCACAGTGCACTCTGCACTCTGTGCTGATCTCTTGTAAAGTCACTGCATATTGGAGATTGTACTCCCTCCGTTCACAAATCTCCATCATTTTAGCCTTGGGCGCAGTGACCGAGAGACTTGATTTGCATTTCATGGGTGCAGCGAATGAGCAACACATGCAAGCAAGGAGCAATAAATAAATGAGTCAGTGGTTCCTGGCGCTTGGGGACTTGGCCAACCCATGGTCCCAACCTAATACGATGGAGATTCTTGAAAATTATTTTTTTGCTTAGATGTTGGAGATTTATGAATGGAGGGAGTAATTTTGAGTAGATATGATGTTTATGTATGCTATCCACTTGCTTTTCCTGGTAATACGAAAGAAAAGATCTAGCTTGCTTAAATATCTTCTTAATTGAAATGCATTGCCGATGATATCTGTTTCAAACTATAGAAGCCAGAAGACTGTTGACTACCTGCACTAGTTTGAAAACTGTTGGTTGCATAGAGTTTGCTTGTATGCTTACTAATGTAAGGACTATCTATGAGCTGACACTCGTCCTGTCCAAGTATATAGTTATATTTGTATATTGCAGTTTGGGGCATACTTGTGACTGAAGTTCAGGACTGTTTATTTAGTTTTTTTTTACAGGTAGGTTCTGTAAGTAACTTAACTGATTGTCTTACTTCTTTTCCAGAGACTAATTGTCGTACAAAAGGAAAATTTAGATGCCTCGTCATGTGTTTCAAGCCCGCCACATGTGAGGTTTGTTTCTTTCTCTGCTTTAAAGCTCAGCTGCTAATAGAAATATGACTGATCCTTTTATCTGTTCAGCTTTTTTTGGTCAACGGGAGGGGTGTGGACAGGAGGACTAATGTTTCAATGGTTAGTGCCCTGTTACATTATCCTGGCTTCCATGCCTTCTGTGATCTCTGGTTAAGCTTCATATTTTTAATTGGAAAACTCAACTCGTGCATTTCAAACAGGACCCAGGACCCCAGTTCCCTACTGATATCACCAAAATGCTCAAATATGGGGCTAACATTATCCAAGCTGTTGGGTATTTTAATGGTATGCTTGGTCACCATGCTATGCTCGATGAGTTGTACTTTATAACTATACACCAATCTGCCCATCTGCCCCAATTTGTTTATTTATGACTTCTGATTTTAATTTTGCAGCTAATTATATCATAGCTGTAGCATTTGTGAACGATTTGACATCCTTTAGTGCTCCAAAACTGGATGACTATGTAACCTATCACTGTTAATCCTGCAGGTAGGTGAAATTCATTTTAGTTCTTTCAGTGCAGAGCACACATTAAGTATAAACTGAAATATTTTTTAAGTGGCATTTTGTAATCTCTCAATTGAAATATACATGTAGATCCATTTAAAGTTTGTTTTTGAGTCTTCATACCCACTGACATTACATTTTTTTATGTCATTTTCATTTTTGGAAATGGACTATCATTTTTACTAATACAATCATTCAATGCTTGCTACACCTTCTGAGTTCTTTCACCATCGTCTCTCTGCCCCTTTCTTTTTGTTTGACTTTATGTTGACCTCTCTGTCGAAAAACTTGATGTTTTTGTTTTGTCCTAAGTCAAACTAACTTAAGTTTGATCACATTTATGGATAAAATTATCAGCATTATGTCACCAAATATATATGCTACTAAAATATGTTCCATGACGAAACTAACGATACTTATTTGGTAATATAAACATTAATATTATATTGTATAAAGTTGGTCAAACTTTAGATAGTTTGACTCTTAGGACAAAACTGAACCATCAAGCTTTTTGCGATGGATGTAGTACCCAAGATTGATTGTGATGTTCTGCATGATCATGAGGCATGTAAAATGAGCCTGGTGTCTGGAACTGGATTCAGTTTCCCTGTAAAGTGATAGGGGCTGGACTCAGTTTGTAGGTGGACAGTTACTTGTGTAGTTTACCTGTTTAGACTGACTATATATTTGTTTTTGACTATATTACTTGGTTGTTTGCCCTATGCAAAATAGTTGCCCTAGTTCTTCCCATGGGCTGGCACATGAAACCTGTAAAGTTCAGTTTTATTGATTCATAAAACTGAAATAATTAGCCTGTATTGAACAATCAGTTTATCTTGGGAGAGACCATGCTTGCAAGCAGATGAACCTATGAAATGACAGAAACGTGATACAAAAATGCCCGATCATCCGCTAGCAACCCATAAGATGAGAGGCTTATTTACATAATTATTGGAGCTGGGTGGGTAATTGACCTACTCAGGCTGATTCAACAGTTCTTCTCTCCGATAACCAGTTCTCTTAGTACCAACTACCAGTATACGTGCCTTGGTGATGTGGTCAGCATTGTTGCATCAAGTACTAAAACCCCAATTTTCTGCTGATCGTTTCAGTTGCTTCATGCAAAGTCAGATGGCTCAGTGATGCTTTTGCGTTACAAAATGTCTTAAGCACAAGATCTATCTGATATTCTGATGACATGAATCTTCCTGAACCAAGATTCAGTTCTGCTATCAGTCTGTCCAGTTTCAATAACTACTAAATCCATCCCAAATTATAAGACGTTTTGGCCTTTTGAGATTTTACTATGTATCTAGACATAGTGTATTTCTATGTGCATAACAAATGCAACGTATTTAGAAAAGCCAAAATGTCTTATAATTTGGAACGGAGGGAGTATATTTATTTGATAGCATCCATACCTTTTTTTTTGGGTATCCTGCCTTGCTTTCCTGTTCAAAATAACTGCTCGCTGCACCTGCAGCTTTGGATGCAAATAATCTACTATTATCTGCTGTAGCAACTACTAGAAACAGCCACAGCTCTGCTTGCATGAATTTTTTTGTAGTGAATCTAGTGATAGTAAAAGTTAAACTGTGAGTACTTTTTCTTATTGTAATTATAATTTCAAGATAACTAAAATTGAAGTTTGGAGTTTTAACATTGACCTCTTTGGGCCATAATTTGAGTTGTAAGGAATACATTTTCCTTGATCGATGTATTGTATGACAGTAGTTTATATGACATTATATGCATTTTCACTGTGACGACTTACTTTTGAATAATTTCATTCATCATAGTTACTATATGTACTGATCTGTACTGATCTCTTTGTAGATTCTGATGTACTTGAGGGACCATCAAGAGTTTCCCTAAATTGCCCTATAAGGTACTGTGTTGCACTTTTCATGGAATAGGCTACTATACCAATTATCAAACATTGTATGTTGTGAAGTCTTATGCATATGAGGGCCTGTTTGGCAGAGCTCCTAGAGCAGCTTCTAGGCTGAATCCAGCTCTGCCAAACAGGGTTTTACCGTTTTACTGAGAAGTGATTTTCTGAAATGAACTAGGGGCTGGGAGCTGAACAAAGTAGCTTTTCCTGATTCATTCCACTCACAAAGTCACTGTATGCATAGAGTTTATCCTAGATAAGAGAAACATTTTCAGTTAGAGACTAACTTCTCTCAGTGAGTCAACTTTCCACAGAATCTAAGCAGTAGGAGCTCTGCCAAACATGCCCTAAACATATATGTAGAGGAACTACTTATGACTGGCTAGGTCTAAATGGATTTTTGCTAGAATTTGAGGATAAATAATCTTTGTTTTTTGATGAACAACTAATCTTTCTTAGTGTCTACTTAGTTGGGCATAAAAAAAATTCTGCATATGGTCGGTGATGGAAAGAATGTAAAAGAAATAATCATGTCTTGAACCCATATGATTTGCACTCAGCCTCCAATTTAATACTGGACTCACAATAACATCCTTCTTGCCATGTCTGTCACTCTCAATAAGTTTCAGATAGTTGGGTAACATTTTGATATCTGCTTGCAGCTTGACATATACTAATGGATTTTATATTTGGTTGTAAAGATACTAATGGTCTGCCTTCTGATGTTGAAGTTTATTTTTCTTTGCCTTCTCTTGTCACAGTTTTAGGCGCATAAAAACTCCTATCAAAGGGCGTCTTTGCAAGCACTATCAGGTATTTGTTTAATCTTGCCTTGTTTATATTGATTCTGTAATTTTTATTACAAAATGATAACATAGCCATATTGTTTAGTGTTTTGATTATGATAATTACATGGAGATGAACTCGAGAAAGCCAAACTGGCGCTGTCCATACTGTAACACCTCTTCAAACTTCACTGAACTACGTATTGACCAAAAGATGATGAAGGCAAGTTACATTTTGCAAATTTTTTCATCTCATTTTTTCTATCTGACCTCCTTTTTCCTTTAACTCAGATACTAGAAGAGACTGGAGATGATGTCACTGATGTCCTTGTATTTGCTGATGGATCTTGGAAAGCTGCTCCAGCTCAGGATGAAAAATCTGATAGACATAGAGGTGATGCCATTCAGCAGACTGGAGTAGAAACCGGTTCACCTTCTTCAGATGTCATAGATCTGATAAATGGCAATGACGATGGTGATTTGCAAATGGATTGGGCACCGGCTCCAGAAGATACTAAGCCTGTGTTGAATAGTCAAGATTTGTCTGTGTCAGACTATCTTGCAGATCTCCCTATGGCAGTCCAGACAGATCTGTATCGAGGGGATGGAAATAATGGGGGCAGCAACATGGCAAGTTCTCGTCAAAATTTGTTACTACCACCTACTAGTGGGCTGGGCTCAAGTTCATTCGGTACCTTGGAATCTATTCTACCTCAAAATGTTCTGCGCCCTGTTATCACAGATGCTGTCTCTCCTTCTCTTGAAACCTCTACTTCAACATCTGGCATGCAACATGTTTCACAGGAAACACATTGTGGAACTGTACAGTTGCAGCCACAAATAGGTCCAGTACATGGATCCGAAGTGAGAAGGCTTCCTATACCTAGAAATCCCAGGAGAGAGCCAGTAGGAATCCAGGCATTGGCAGTTCCACCACAGAATCCTGGGTCATCAACAAGGTTGCAGCCAAATACCCACAATTGTCCACCTCCTATCCCGCTATCTAGTCCATCTTCTTCCACTTACCAAACACATCAAGTGACGAATCCAGACAGTGTCATTGCTCCAATGAACAGTGGTAGTGGGCCATTACCAAGGACTCCTAGTGCTGCTGCATCAGCGCACCTACAGTCAACAGCACGGGTAATCATCTTTTCAAGTCATTGCATTTTCATCTTTACTACATCAAACATAAGATATTCTAACTTTATTTTCAAGTAGTCACCTTGAAAGTTGCAACCACTGTATATTCTATAAGTGGAAAGCCTATCAGTGCGTCCAAGCTAGGATAGTGAAGGTATTTAGAAGGTGTCAGTCCGTCTGCCTTAGTTATTACATACTTTGTATGAAAAAAAACTAGATCAACCTAGGAGGAACTAGGTGGCATTTTGTTAAGAAGAAAATAGACACCCAAATTTGCCTCGACGAGGACAGGACTTAAACCTGAGTGATCTGGGTATACATCGACACCCTCAACCCAAATTTCACTATCTTCCAGCTTCCTCATACTGTCAGGCCACCTTGCAACTAGTTTGAATTGTTTTTCTTTTATTTGAGAGAAAATCTGCATGCACCTGAAATATTAGCATGACAGTAATAATTTGCACATAGTATTTTAATTAAATCCCAGAGGAAGAGAATGACTACCCTTAGGTTACCTGGCCTAATCCAGCTGGAAGATAGTGATACTAACACAAACTTCCTTACTGACCAAAAGATATTGTTGCAGCAGTGGTGGTTTGTGGAGTGTTTTTTTTTTTTTTTTTTTTTGAAAGAAAAGGCAGAGCTCTGCCACTCAATTAAGCATAGAAATGAGTGTTTTATGTACGCATGGCACCTATTGGGCCAATCACACCGGTCATAGGACGAAAATAGATACACCCCTCCCATTGTCAGTTTTTTTCACCCTGCTAAGGAAAAGGCCCTGCGCCTCTGTACGATGTCCTCGTTGGTCAATGAGGCAACCTGCTGTCCCGTTTTGAACTTGTGCTAAAAATTCTCCTATTCTTCTCCTTCCACAAGTTCCACACGATAACTACAAGCCTTCCTAATGCAGTGTCAGTTTTCTTGCATATTCACAAAAAGGGGGTTAAAGGAACAATAGAAACTGGTAACAACTAATAAGAATCACGTGTTAGTTTGCTATGTATTGCCGTCAGCATATACTATTTGACTGGTTGATTGCCTGTACTAGCAAGGATGTTGGTGGGACCTGAAACCTGAAACTTAAGCATTTATGTCTGTTGCGTGTTGACTGAGTCCAGCACCAGCAGCAGTCCATGACAGGGCGAAAGGGTCTTAACTACTTTTTTTTTTTACTATATATCATAAACAAACATGCATTGACATAATCATAATTGTTGGCAGGACATCCGCAACACATCGAGCCATCAACCCAGTCGACTTGGTCTGCCTGCACCACACCTCATGGGTGTACGACCACCACCAGGAATTTCAGGACAGGCTGTAGGAGCGAATGCCTACAGACATGTGCAACAGACTCCGACTCTCGATCAACTGAGGCACACACGGATGAACATGAACCAAACTGCACTGGCTGCCGCCAGCCCAACCACCTCTGCTGCACATGTCCGACCAGCCCAAGCAGACATCCAAAGCCATCTCTTTCCTATGCAGCAAAGCCAGGCACCGAGATCGCAACCAGTGCCACGGGCAGCAAGTCCGTCTCTACAGCGGGCGCCACCACACCTGCAACCACCCAGCTTACCACCCACTGCTCCAAGCACACCTCCGGCTGGATCTTCACATGGTCCTCAACCAGAGCTCCCTGTGGATGAGAGTTGGCGCCCCACGGACAGATGAGAGGAAGTCTCACAGGCAATGCTTACAGTTCTGCAATTCGGCACTATCGGGGCCAGTCAGAGCAGCAGCAGGGGCCAGCCTCGGCCTCCCAGCACTTCCGGCACGCGAAGGCCTCAGTAACTGTTGGGCATTGTGGTATTGTGTTAATTATCAAGCAGGACTTGGGCAGCTAATTTATCAAGAAATCTTACTTGATTCTTTGTGTTTTGGCACTATGATGAATCTAAGTTAGTGTAGGTCTGGAAGCCTAGCGATTTGTAGTGACAGTCCTCGGCTTATCTATCACGTACCTGTTTGTAACCACCAGTTTGTAACTAGCAACAATAGTTGGCACTTGGCAGCGTAGCATAGGACCAGTGTTCTAAAGAGCACTCTGATGATGTTTAATTTGTATTAGTATCAGGTAATCAATCTCTTTTTGGACACAATTTGGAATGTGGGAATTTAATGTTTCCTGTAATTGAACTGATTCATGTGGAATTCATGCGCGATTCTAGGAGAAAATAAACGGTGAACTAGCGAACAATGAACTAGTGTACAGGCTTTCTTTCGTGTGCTGCTGCGACGAAGGAAAAGAAGTAAACAGTCGATTAGTATCCAGTTGTGCTTTCTTTACCGAACTATTTCGAAGACAGAAACGGCGTATAGTTTTCGTATAGCTTTAATTATTTGCCTTAAATCTGTCCTTCGCTTCCTAGAATTGCCGGAATCGTTTATTCTAGAATATTATTAATCAGCCGAAATCAGCCGCTAACAGAACACAGAACATTATGATACATTTGCAGAAAAGGTGGAGACATTGATATATCAAGACCAAAAAAAGAAAATAAAAAAAAGGAACGAATTCAAAAAAAAAAAAAAAGAGGAACAAATTTAATTCACTGGCACAGGTTCATAGTGCTTTCCAAAAATGTGCCCGTATCATGTAGACGTAGGCTGCTGTTTCCGGCGTGAGAGTTGTGACGTCAGTCAAATAGGTGCTGTGTCATCCGCCTGACCCCACCAGCTATATATCGGATCGACGGCCGCCCCGCATGGCCGCAGCGAGACTCCGTTGCGCGGCCGCCATCGCCACCGCAACAGCTGTCCCCACCGCCGCAGCGCTCCCGCTCCGGCTTCGCCGGCACCCGGCTTTCCTCCACGCCCCCGCCGCCGTTTGTCTCCGGTTCTCGTCGTCGTGCCGGATCTCGGCGCCGAGGAGAGTCATGTCGTCGTTAGCGGCGGCGGCGCAGAGGACGGAGCACGAGGCCGGCGCGTGGTACGCGGTACCGGGACTCAGCCTCCGCGACCACCGGTTCGCCGTCCCGCTCGACCACTCCAGTCCCGACGGAGGGGACACCATCACCGTCTTCGCGCGCGAGGTCGTCGCCGGTAGGTCCCGCTTGCTTGTCTGCTTCCCCTCACCCCGACTGCGATCCACCGTCACTCGTGCAGTGTAGTGTTGGGGCCTGTTATTTTCTGGATGCACGTGTGGGTGTGTTACGTTGGCTACGTTATGTCGTTATGTTTCGGTAAAAATTGGGTGCGTTATTTGGGAAGTACGGACGTAATTTACTAGATTTGGACATGAATCAAGAATCATGGCAGTGACTCATCGGTGCTACTCCATCAGGCCAACCTGCTTAACTTAATTCTAGGTATATGTTTCTGACAAACTAGGAGCAAATTTGTTTTGGAGAACTCACTAGTAAGTAGATCTTTGTCACCACTGCAATTATGCAAACGATGTCGCAACCTGCAAATGCAGACTTTAGTGAAGTCACTTGGTAAAACAATTTGGATTTAGCTGATGCGATCGATGTATCTACTGGTTTAGGCTTGTATGTATGTGAATTTATCCTTATCATGTTGGGAGAGCTGGAATCACTACGTGCTTTAGTGTTTCTGTGGTTATAAAAAAATATTAATGACCCTCATATTTGAGCTATTCCAGCTGGGAAAGAAGGCGTATCTCTGCCTTATTTGTTGTACCTACAAGGAGGGCCTGGATTTGAGAGCCCTCGTCCCACAGAAGCAGGTGGGTGGTTGAAGAAAGCTTGTGAAGACCACCGCGTTGTACTGCTAGATCAGGTAAGCATGCACGGTAAAATTTCTTGGGTAGATCCTAAGTTCTCTCTGTCCTTGTTCTTTCCTTCCCTTTGGATTGTCTTGTGTTGACATCCTTCCTGTTTTCAGAGGGGAACAGGATTGTCCACACCGTTGACTCCATCATCTCTTTCGCAAATTACATCTGCTGCAAAGCAGGTGGAGTACCTGAAGCATTTCAGGGCGGATAACATAGTTAAGGATGCAGAATTTATCCGTCTACGTCTTGTACCAGATGCTAAGCCTTGGACAGTCCTAGGACAGGTATGCTATCTGACACACACTTAGTAAATCAATGATATCATCACAAGCCTTTAGGGACATGTATATATCTATCTCTTCTCTATTAAATATTTCAACAGAAGAAATGTTTGTACTATGGGACAAATGCTCCTAAATTTGATTCTGAACTTCTAATAGTGGAAATAAGGTTGATGATTTATTGTTAGTCGTTCACATCAATTAAGTATGTGAAAATACACGGGAGCATGAAAGGTAAGGCTAACTATCTGTACTTTGCTCCTCTGCAGATAAAGCCTTAAAAAGATAGTGTTTAGTTATTGTCTTCATTCACAAAGTCATGTATTCTTTTGGGGATGTAGCGCTCTGCTTATGGCACCGTATTCATGTTCTTGATTGCAGAGTTATGGCGGATTTTGTGCCGTTACATACTTGAGTTTTGCTCCAGAAGGCCTGAAATCTGTTCTTTTGACTGGAGGGCTTCCACCACTTGGAGAGCCTTGCACTGCAGATACAGTGTACAGAGCCTGCTTTAAACAGGTTCAACAGCAAAACGAGAAGTACTACAAGAGGTATCCCCAAGATATACAAGTTGTGCATGAGGTTGTAAGATACTTAAGTGAATCTGAAGGGGGAGGGGTAAGTCACTTTAACAGTCAATATATCTGTGATGTTGGAAACTTGTTCTTATGCAGCACTACTTTTGCAGGTTCTTCTCCCATCTGGTGGCCGGTTAACCCCTAAGATGCTGCAATGTCTTGGACTGTCAGGTTTGGGTTCTGGTGGTGGGTTTGAAAGGCTGCACTATCTGTAAGAAACACATTTGATCTTCTCATTCACGATTCGAGGAAAGAACACAATCTATCTGATCTACACCATTTCTTGCTAAGGCTTGAGAGGGTGTGGGATCCTGTACTTGTCGCTGGAGCTAAAAAGAGAATTAGCTATTACTTCTTAAAAGAGGTGAAATTTCTTGTTACTCTTAATGTTGTACAGCGTTAACATTTTAATATTCCAATGCTGATAACCTAACATTATATTCTTTAGTTCGAAATGTGGTTAGGTTTTGATCAAAATCCTCTTTATGCCCTCCTGCATGAGTCTATCTACTGTGAGGTAACTTTTGAACCTTAGACTAGTACTTACTATGTCATGGTACGACAACACTCCTGAAATCTTATCTTGTTTATGGTCATGTATTCAGGGCTCTGCATCGAAATGGTCTGCTGAAAAGATTCACGGTGAATATGGAAGCTTGTTTGATCCTATTAAAGCTACAGAAGAAGGCCGTGTTGTGTATTTTACTGGAGAGGTACTTGCTTGGACATCTTGATGAACCCTTGGGATGTCAATAACCTGCCATGTATTATTCTTTAATATTGAGACAGGCTATAAGCAGAAGCTGTCAGCCATCCGACTGTTTTTTTTTTTGCATCAATTCTTGTGCTCAATTTTTGTTGCGCAGATGGTGTTTCCTTGTTTGTTTGATGAGATCCCTGCTCTACGAGACCTAAAGGAGGCTGCCCATTTATTGGCTGAGAAGGAAGACTGGCCTCCACTATATGATGTCAGCGTGTTGAACAACAATAAGGTACCTTCTTTGTAATGATCATACAATAACTCATACTGTATTTGCTCAAAATAATTCATACTGTAAAAGAAGTTGCCATCTATATTGATATAATATACATGATCATATATATTACTTAAAGTCCAGAAAAAACAAGTTGATATTTCCAGCTGAGTCCGGTCGGTATTGCAGCTTGTTAATTTTAATAACAGCGCTTAGAATCCTTTTTAAACAACTTTAGTATTTGAATTTGGATTTCCATGAAGAGTGCGGAGTCCCCAGACGACTCTAGCGTACTATTAACAATTTCAGTTGCATATGCTGTTGTCTGTTATACACGTTTTATATAATAATTTTAGAAAAGTAGCGGATGGGGTATATGCTTAGTAGTTTGCTCATCGCAATGGCATCCTGCAGGTTCCGGTCGCGGCTGCGGCATACTACGAGGACATGTACGTTAACTTCAACATCGCCAAGGAGACTGCCTCTCAGATAGCGGGGATCCGGCTCTGGGTGACGAACGAGTACATGCACTCGGGTATCCGTGACGGCGGCTCGCATGTCTTCGAGCAACTCATGGCTCTTCTGAACGGCAAGAAGCCTTTGTTTTAGCTATTTTTCGAAAACCATGTAGGTTCGAGAGTCAGTTGAGCTGAACTTACTATGATTGAAATGAGCCCGTTTGATTTCTTGTAAATTAAAGTGAACAAAGGAATAATGTTTATGACACCCCTTGTGGACATTTCACGAATCGTATATGTTTAATATTTTGAAAATTTTGTTTGCGACTACAACATAGAACTTGTTGCCAATAATGTTTAACATTTTGAAATTGGTCTGCTCGACAGTCACGTTCTGACTTCTGAGTAGTAATGTGAAACAAATGTTTTTGTGTTCATAAAACACAAACAATTTGTGTTCAAAGTCCAAACAGATCCAGAAGTCACAGGTGCCTTTGTGCCAAGAGAACTTTGTTTCAAACAGGTAAAACTTGTTTGCTTCTTTTTTAACAATACAAATACAAAATTTTCTTTACAATAGGCCCAAGCCTCCTTTGCATGCTGATTCTCCCTGGCCCTAATGGCCCCCATGGATCTACAGAGAAGCTCAATTCCCCTTCACATACCAAAGGAGATAGCAAATAATTAGCTCTAGCTTCTCCCCTAGATATAGCTCTTAAGGATTTTTGTGGCTACAACTATGTGTGGTGAAGAACAAAATTGTGAGCGACTACAAGCCACAACAGTAGATGCTACAAACTGCAAAATCTGGGCAGACAAGCAGCTTTCCATGTGTCCACAAAAGTGACGAGTCAGCTTTCTCTTAAGTTCTGCCTCTAGTTGCTGAGTTAAAATGGTCTTGGTGAACCACCAGGAATTTCTGGCTACTAAAAATTGTCATGCTGCACAGATGGAGCGCTTCCTGGTTTATCCATCATGGCTGGAGGCCTGAAACTTAGATCTGCTAAATCCCCTATTCAGCACCCCACCAAGGTCACATTATACCATACTTGTTAGCCGACTAGCACTAGCCACCGACCCTTTCCTTCGTCGGCGGCGTTTTTGTTACACTCTACAACTAAGATACAACATAAGGCCTGCATGTTGGAGAAAGGAATAAGGAATGGAATAAAACATCATGTATTCATAACTTAGTCAATTAGTGTTTGTTACTGACAAGCTGTGGCAGCGAAGCAAGGTACCATCCATTGGCTTGCCATCAACATTCCTATGTCAACCTGCAAAACAAAAATCAGCATAGTCCAGCACTGTCCAGTGGATAAATTGCTAGTAACTGCTTCCCGCTTAAGAAAAGCTAGTTTATTTATTCTGTTCACTAAATATATGCCATGAACTATCTTCTAACTAAAGAATGCATGATTATTGAAAGCACAAACTTCTACACAACTCTGACGGTCTGACCTACATTCCTACACGAAACAACACTTGAACTTCTAATATACATTGACATCCTACATAGGGAAAATATTGCTCCCTATAACCTTCTCTCTTTGTCTTTTTTCACTAGACCAGAAATACTATAGTTAGGCCTTGTTTGGCAGGGCTCCTCCTTTTTCACTGAAAAATGGCTCCTCCTACTAAACCGTTTGGTCCATAGGAGCAGGATCCAAAGACGAGCTCTACCAAACAGGGCCTAAATCCTTTTTAATGGCTCCATGTTATCATCTGGAGCTAAAAGCTACTAGACAAGTTCTATCAGTAAAAACTATTGGATTTGTGCATATAGTGCAAACTATGATGGTAAAGCTCAAACTAGTCCCGTAAGTTACAATTCTTCTTTTAGTAATATAAGCAAGTCAATTATTTTTCATGTATTGTAATTCAGTTTAAAAAATTCAAAGTTCAAGATGCATACCTCCTCATGACCAATAAATCCAAAATAATCTCTTTTATCATCAAATTTAGCAGCATTTGGCGTCGAAAGATTTCTTTGAAGCCTTTCAACTTTATCTTGTCTACTGTCAGTAGTTTGTATTGTTACATTGGGAGGACCAGAACTTTCATGCATCTGGTACTCTGGAAGCCTTCTTGATGTGCCTGTTGGTTGGACACCATAACCTTTTGTTCCCCAAACCTCAAACCGGGAATCTTGGTGGCAGATCAATTCCTTGCCAACAACTGTTGAATATGTTGAAAAATTAACATCCGTTCTACGTGATGGCTGATGGATATTCTCAAAAACTGGAAACTTTAACTGTGCTGCCTCTGAGAAAAGGACAGGATCTTTCATTCTGTTGCCAGTGAACTCCAATAGTTTTCTCAAAAGCCAATAGCAGTTTGTTACCATGTGACTACTGTCAAGACAATTTGAATCACCATAGACTGCAATCCTCCCTTCCCCTGCTTCCATTACTCCAAGAATTGAGGAGAGCTACAAGAGAGAGAAACCAATAAGCCTCACAAATTAATATGTACAGCAATATAATATATTTATATAATAATGTAAAACAGTACCATCAGACAAGATTATTGAGTCATACAATGTGATCAAAACATGTTTAATCTACTAGAAGAATTGAACACCGAATGGCTAACTGTGCTCGTTACTCATTAGCATTCAGTATTCGAAGGAATACATATTTAATATCAGTTCTCATCACTAACAATATTAGCTCTGATGGGTGTACCATTTCCATATCAAATTTAGATTTTTCAAACTAACATTACAATTTCTTTTAGAGTTTAGGAATAATGCATTTTAGTAAACTGATATGTGGAGTAATCTAAACAACCGGACTTTTTATTTAGGCAACAGAGTAAAAAATGCCAAGTTAGCGCAGATCTTCATCATCATTTAGTTAAGAATCTGCACCCGCAGACATAGAGATGGTCTCATAAGTATTGAACTAAAAGGCCATATCCACTAACCTTGCTTTTCCCCTGGGTGCTTTCTGTATCCAGTGTTCCTATGTGATCTTGCACCGTCTTTGAGTTTTCCTGGAGCTGGAAGCTATGCAAGAAACCTCCCGCTGGAAATTGTACTATATCAGTTCCAGAAGCATAGTGGGTCTGCTCACCATTGATTGAGAAGTCACCAGTAAGTATTTTGTCCCCAAAGCAATGCCAAATGGTGCCAGAAGTTCGTTAATTGCAGGAATATTTGCACCTCCAGTAATTGGAGTCCACCAACTTCGGGTATTCTCATCAAAGAATGTCATCTTAACCATTGTATCAACATGGTACCACTCAGCAAAAACAGCAATACCAAGTCCCTTGTGTATAACATCATCCCTAAGTTTCTGAATCTCTTCATCAAAGTATTCGTCCTCAAGATCAACCATAAGCAATGTCCCATAATTGCTAGCATCAAAGCAAGTAAGTGGTGATCCAAGTGTCTCAACGTAGTACCCTGCATCTCTTAACATGTTGAACAGAATGTGAAAGTTTGTGTGCAAGTGGTCACCATGCCAGTCAAGGATATCATTATGAACATTAAGGGAATCCCTTGGGACATATCCCGAGGGATACTTAATATTATGATATTGGTCCCACAGTATCCTTTTTGACCTAACAGGTGTTGGAACTACCTTGATCTTCAAGTTTAGAACACATGTACTACTCCATGGGCTGCTCTCTCCATGAGCTGCCGGGGTATAAATAGTCAGAGTAACATTGCCACTTATTATGCCTGAAAACTGAGAACCCTCATCTTTAACTTGCAAATGTAGAGCAATATATCCCGTCCAGGGCCAGATGACATCTGAGTAGGTGAAGTGAACACTAAGAAGATTGCCAATATCCTCGGAAGGTTGCCATAAAGGTTGATCCTTCACATAACCAATCACCCCCATCCCGTTCAGAATTGTAGCATTGAAGATTACTGGCATAGCTCCAGCATACATAGGTTGACGACAAAAAGGCCAGAAATATGGACAGTCGGTGAAGTCAAGCATAGTAGGAAATATGCTTGCACGTGGTTGGTAATTCTTCAAGATTTCATATGACTGCCAACTGGGAACAAATGGTACAATAAGTGAGTATGATGTTGAGCAATGCAATAGAAAGCAAATATCAATATGATCCTCTCTCTGGATCCTAAACGAATACACCTTAATGTCGTAAAACAAAGGAGATATGGAATAATATAAATCTGAAAGCAATAGTTGGAAGTTCTTGTGCGACAGCTGCTGCGGCGGCAACCACTCCTGCAGCTACCATTCTTCACGGTGGTAGCTGCAGAAGCACAACCGAGCAGGCTGGAAATTTCCAACAACAGGAAATAGAGCTTTGTAATTGCGATTTTGTAATTTATGAAAAAGGCATCCAAAAAGGGGATAAGGAACTCACAGATCAAGCCTGCCAGCACCTTGTTCATACATGTTTGGCCCTGAAAGTTTAGAAGCGCCCTCAACAAGGGCCTGTTTCATAGCAGCAGGGTTAAGGATCAATTTCCGCTTGTCTTCAGGTATAACACTAACAAGCAAGCATACTACACCAGCAACCACCGGGCTTGCTACACTGGTGCCTGAAAGGGTCTTACAGCCTGTGCTGATCTTCGATCCAATTATATCTCGACTATATGCAACAACATCAGGTTTCACACGACCATAACTGCAGAATAGAATATATACTTCTGAGAATGCTACTTTTTCAGTGAGTGACATGAAGCGTGTGTAAAAGACAATGGTTACACTGAAAGGTCAAACTTTTTACCATTATACACAACTATATATAATATGTATTCACCTTTGTGTTGTAAATTACAAGTTGGAAGCAAATAAACAGCTTGTCATCATGCACCAGAAAAAACTCAAAATTAAATTCTTATGAAACAAAATTCTCATAAAAAACCATGCACAAATAGAAGTAATTGCTGAATCGTGCTTCATCAATTCCACTATTCCCATGAAGTATCATAAGATAAAAGCAACAGAGCATACCCACAAAAGAAAATATTAAGATGTCATATGTCACTTCAAGCATGAGAAATAGCACAGGACCATCTTATGTTCTAGTGTGCAGACTGATGATCAAGTTTGGTAAGAATGAATCTGAAAAGTACATCTTATATGTGGGAGGAACCATCAAACATAGCTTAAAAACATCCAATTGAGTTTTGAAGAAGACTATATGCATGGGACCTTACACAACCATGATACCAGTTTCATATGCCTTGCACATTGATGAGACATGTGAGTAGCAGCCATGAAAGCTAATTCGTTTTTCAATAGAAGTCCAATCACTATTGTTTATAGAAATGATGAAACCAGACCAAGATAAAATTATAAAAAAGAAACAGCAATGACTGTATCACCAAGATAGAGAATATACCCATGAGGAAGCTCCCACGTAGTCATGCCTCTAGAGGAAAATGAAGCTATATGGTTATTGTAATCAATACCACCAACGCCAATAACATCGCTTTGATCAGCTGGGTTGTTTAATGTGCCATAAAGAGGCCCGTCATTACCAATAGCTGATACCATAATAATGTTGTTTGCTGTGAGCTCCCAGACCTACAGAACCAGCCCATAATAAAAATTTCAAGTTTCACTAGAGACCCTGTTTAAAATACTGTCAATAAAAGGATTTTTTTTTTTTTTTTCACTCATTAAGCAGCAAACATGGTACATACTGATATAGTAATAGTTTTTATGTTAGTTTTACAGGGCCCCTTTTTTTGTGCTCAATGGCAGAAAATATGGATAGTAAGGAAAAAAAAACATAAAACTAAAAATACAAATACAAAACCAAAGCAAATGTACATCATATTTTATAAAAAGGACTATCAGAACAGTCAGGTAGCTACCAAAACAGTTGAGATGTGTGAAAGCATAATAAACAATAGTAAAATCATCACCAGGCTGTACCTTTTCCACAAAGGGGAGATCCAGGTAATCAGGTCCGCCAATGCTCAAGTTCAAAACATCCATACCGGTAGCTATTGCGTAGTTAAATGCATCCAAGAACCATGATGTGTAGGATATCTGCACTGAGAACAAGACGAAATTCTCAAAATCTTACCAGTATGCACTCCAATGGAATGGTACTATGTACATTTGTCAAAAAATTAGCATGTCCATGATACCATAAGTTTACTATGATTCATAGAAAACATGTTAGAGTTGGAATTATTTTTATTTTGTGACATAAGTTGTTGAAATTGTGTTTTGTAGACCTTCTAGATATCCAAACTGTCACTTTATGAGAAGGTAGTAAGATTTGACAATACCAAAAGTTGCATATTCAGCCAAATCCAGTACCTGAGCATCTGTGAAGACTCGAAAAGCATATATCTCGGTATCAGGTGCGAATCCAGGGCATTCTGCATCTTGGCCAGCTATAACTCCTGCTACAAATGTTCCATGCCCAAGGTTATCATTTAGTGTGTCTTCATTTGTCCAATTTGTGCGCTCCTACAAAATTAGCCTCTTAAGTAATGTTTTTCACCTTGCTTCAAGAAAAGAAGAATCCTGGGGGATGCAATTTCAAAAAACAATGGGAGATTAAGATTTTTCTGCAACATCGTCTAATCTGGCAGAAAGTTCTGCTTTATTTTTCCATGATGGATCTAGATATGGTTGGTTTGCTCCAAAAGTTCCAATGCATGATTATTTGACACGAATCAATGCAACAGATGAAGTGCTAATGAGGTAAGAAAAATGGAAGGAAATGAAACCCAAACAATGATATGATATTACACATGTTATTCAGGCCCTGTTTGGCATAACTTAAACTTATGTACAACAGTATAAACTAGCTTACGGAAAGCTGTCGTGAAAAGGGGTTTCTGAAGAAGCTACGAGCCTAAGAAGGCTATAAAAGCTATACGTTTGGCAGCCTAGCTTTCTCCAGCATTTTCATGGGACCTCTCCTGTGGGATCCAGGTGTCATTGAGAGCTCAGCCTCGTTCATTCCTCTCAGCCAATTGGAGCGGTGGTTGCTGGTGGTCGCGTTGCACCACCCTGGATTGGTCGTCAGCTCCCAAGTCAAAGCCAAGTAAGAATTGGATCGTGGCCTCAATAATCAGCTATGACATCTGGGTTTTGAGTGGACGAATTGTGATTGGGAAGGAGCACACACATAGAGCCATAGAAGGAGTGGGGGCTGGCGGAGTACAAGTGAGGGCCAGCTTCTCAGCAGTGGAATGACTCCGCGGAGTCTGAGAGCTTGGGCTATGGAGGGGCCTTGGTAAAGCAAATACCGCTATAGAAGTGGCCTCAGTCGAAACAAATCTCAACAATGGGTGGCGTAGGCATCAAGCGAGATGGCGGAAAATCTTGTTTCCAGCTAGGGCAGCAGTAAAGGATCTTGTCGAGGGAGGGCACAGTGCAGGCAGAGGCAGCATGAAAATAAGTGGTGCTAAACAGGGCCTGAAGAGTCAAGACCAGACCAGCAGCATGCACTTTTTTTTTTTTTTTTTTTTTTGAAACCCTCTCGAACTTTATTGCATAGCTGTAGTATCTGTTCAAAGTACATAGAGACACATACGCACCCCCACGTACACTCCCAGGACTGCAACTATACAACACAGACACCGCGTCCATTGAGAGATCACCAGAAAACTGGTGTGCGACGGGATCGTCGCTGTCCATTGTGGCACCACGCGAGAGAGGGTACCAAAGAAAACCCGAACACATACGCAAAGGATACAGAGGAGACAGCTACCCCAACCAAATCACACAAAGGCCCTCAACAAAAAAGAATATTACAGCAAGGTCCTTGAGCACCCTTGAATCCACTGGAAGCTTCTTCTCATGCCGAAGCCATCGTTGACGCCGACGCTGACGCCGACGCCGACGCCGGAGCAGGAGAAGCCAAGCCTCCATCCGCAGGCCCAGGGGAGCATCGGCAGAGCACATACTCTATGCCTCGCCGGGCCTGGATCTGGCCAACCCGCCAAAAAAGCGGGGAAGAGGATGAGCCAGATCGACAAACCTGCTCGCCGCAGACCCAAACGCCGCCCCAGGAGCATCCTCACGTAGCGACGCCCGCCCCTCAACGAAGGAAGACAGCCAAGAACTCCAAAAGAGCCGGCGCGAACTGGCGAACCAGCAGGGCCTTCAGATCCGCACGACCTGCATCCCACAGGCCCCCGCCGCCACTGGAGCACATGACGGCGAGGTGGACGGAGGCCAGGAGAACTTTATTCCACAAAGACGGCGTCACCTCCACCAACGAAACGCCGTCGGGACAAAACATAGCTCACTACCACAGCGAACTCAAGGACGAGATCTCCATGGGAGCGGTGATGGAGCAAAAGCATCGACCGGCGACATGGCGCCATCGTCGAACACGAAGCTAAACTCTAGGCCTACTACCTAAGCTATACAGGTTGCGGACGCCGATTCGCCGAGTCCCCACGACGCACGACGCCAAAGCCGCCGGGCGGGGAGAATCGACGAGATCGACGCCGGATTTGGGGAATCGCCTGTGTTCGCCTCTCTCTACTGTAGCAGCATGCACTTACTTCAAGGTTTGTTTCATTGCCTTCCAAATTCATGCATTTTGAACTCAACATCATTGTTGATGAAAAACAAATGTAAAAGTATACCTTAATATTGCGAAAGTGTGGATGATCGGCCCGAATACCAGTGTCAAAAATGGCCATTTTGACTTTCTTGCCAGTGAAGCCTCTTCCCCATAATCGTTCAGCTCCAAAAAGTGATGTAACTTGTGATTTCTGTCAAATGACACATTATATATAATATTAAAACATGAAAGCATAGCCATATGCATAAATCATATAATGATCAATCGAGTTTGGTTATTTGTGACTGTATATATCCATTGATCAAATACATGAAAATTACAATTATAGTAAAAAAGTTTAGTCAAATGAATATTGTCAACTGTCAGATTACCATAAAACTACCATTAAATAATTACATCGCAATGGGTAACTGAACTTCTCCTCAACAAGCTGATATCAGAAAAGTAGCAATCCCAAAATGGACCAAGCAATTAAAACATTAAAAGACAGGTGCTAAATATTTTGTGTCTTTTCGTGATGGATTGTCCAAATTTGCAGTTTACCAGAAATGCTGAATGAGCATTGTAGTGATTAAAACTGGTATTTGACAGAAAGACAATATGCCTTCAACATGAATCTTACAATCTGATGATTGATGAATATAAATTTTTCATTTCCAAAGATAAAGGCAAAAAAAAAAAGGGTAAAATACTGAGAATTCTAAGTATAAAGCATTCAACAGTCTAATCCAAAACTTTGCATGATAGCAGCTAGCTTTATACTAATCCATATGGTGCTGGTATCTTTCTATGTATCACAATGAACTACTTATAATATTGATGAACAGGGTTGGATCTCAGTGCCATACAGCCATGCTATTTCAGAAAAGACCTAATTTCATTATACACTGACTCATTTCAGACTCTAAACTATAATCTGAGATCATATCTGTAAACAAGTATCAAAGAAGCCACATGGACTACCTCCATTCTTCTAATACCCAAGTTCTGAAGTTGCTAACGCTTGATTATCAACACTATGAAAAAAAATTACAGGCCCAGTGCTTTTCACTGACAGACAAAACTATTGTTCATTTGGCATTCAAAAGCCACAATACAAAAGACACGCTCAACACAAAGAAACAATCTTGGCACCGATCTTTGGTGTTAGTAACAAGAGCAGAGGTCGTGTACCTGCGAAAGAAGCCTGCGCCCCCAAGTAGCCGAAGACGAATTGCCCGTCTCTCCGCCACCCTCTTCCTCGCCCTCAAACGACATGGCGGTGAACAGCTTCCCCGCCCGGGCGGCCGCGGCCGCCGCCACCGCCGACGACGACGACAGGGGGGACCGCGAGTAGGTGGCGTCGGCGTGCACGTCCCGCACACGGCCGAGCGCCCGCACGGCGGCCACGACAGCCTCGCGGTGCGCGTCGCGGATCTCGAGCAGTGCGAAGTCGGTGGGGAACGCGGCCGCGGGGTTCCGCCGCTCCACCCACCGCCACGCCGCCGCGGGGGCGGCGCCACGTAGCCCCGCGTCCAGGTACTCCCGGTGCTCCTCCGCGCGGCGGTACTCCAAGAACCGCACCACGTGCCTGGACGCGGGCGGGGTTTCCCCTTCGCCGCCGCCGCGGCTGGGGTTGGGGAGCCGTAGGGGAGGGACAGGGGCAGGATGCGGAGCGCGAGGAGGAGCAGCGGGAGCAAGGCCGCGTACGCTAGCCGCTTCTCCATCACGGGAGGCGGCGGCGAGATGGATGGATGGATAGCCGCCGCCCGCCGGAGATCGGCGGCAGGTCGCCGGCAACGCGTGCGCGGGCAGCGGGGAGGACACAACGAGACGCGAAGGACTCCTAAATTGCTGCGCCGGAGACGTTTACCACTGGTAATAAAAGTAAATTATTCAGTGGGCTTCTTTAGTGGGCTTCATTCGCCCTCCAATCCTAACTTTATCGTTGGATTTGTGAAAGCCCCGGCCCATGATGACCGACTGTGGGGATTGGGCCCATGAGGGCCATGATGAGCGAAAGGCCAGCCAGCCATGATTACCAACCAAGTCCATGAATGATAGGGGTAAGTGAGGCGGTGCACAACAACTCGGGATTGGAGGTGCGGGAGGTTGTTCCGTTTAGTCCCACCTCGAAAAGAGGAGAGCAGAGAGGGAGGGGAGGCTAGTACAAGATGTGGGGGTGGGCTGCCTGTTGAAACCATCTTTGCGCTTGGGGCAATGACGCAGCTTATGAGGTCATACCGAGGCGCGTCAATTGCTGGTTGAAAACTATTTCCAAACCCCCTCTTTGGCCCTCTGGGTCACTGAGAATTTCTGGAAGGGCTCCTTCTCTTCGGAGAGGGAAAGCCCAAACAAATAAATTTTTAAAATATTTTAAAATTTTGTCTTAATGGAATTAAGAAAATCTTGTTTTTGAGCAAATTTTTTGTTGTGGAAGGTATATTTATGTAATGGAAGCTCTTTTAACCTGTAAGCTCCATTGTATATTGGCATTAAAGGGCAATCCGTAGGTTGACAAAGATAGATTAGGAATAAATTTATGTTTGTAGATGTAAAATTATATAAATAGATTTGTCTTTAAAAATATTTTTATAAAAGTATACAACTGATTCCTCATAAATAATTTTATAATAATAACAAGAGGTTCAAAATAATATTTTAGAGATCATATCGTTGTCTTAAAAACAACTTCTTTTAATAGAGGAAGTATGTGAAATTGTTTGCAAATTAATTTCTCTAGTAAAATTCCATCTAGCCATTTTCTCGAGCTTCCTCAACTGCATTAATTAACTTATTATTGATGACAATAAGCACATGGTTTGACGTCGCAAGGCGATGTTCCATCGTCAATTGATCCTTGCTCATGTATGTTTATTTAATAATAGTGTGGTCATGCATAAAAAAAATAGATGGTTCAAAAAAAAATGGTGTTCATCTGTTGTTTCATGGGAGCCATTGTTGTAAATGGTGTTCATCTATTGTTTCATGGGAGCCATTGTTGTAGATGAGATTAAACAACAATTATTGAGGCTCTACTATGCTTCCTGAAACTAAGACATCCTTGAGGCATAGAATGTGGAGTATTCATTTTGATTCCAACAGAGTATCTACCTTCTTTTCTTACTATTTTCTTCTCCACTCGCCACAACAGAACCCGTCGCAAACCGCTTTGTCACGGCGCTGTAGTGCCTCGTCAGAGCTCCGCCATGGAGTGGTAACCTACTTCCCTCCCACTACTACCATAGCTATGGAACACCCCCCCTCCAAACCCCTGACCTGGCCCAACCACTTCCATCGTCAAAACCTTAAGGCTGCCATGCCACTATCCTTATTGTCTGATTCCATACCTCTCTGGTACCCCTTCTAAGCTTGCCAGAGTTGGGAGGCATAGAGGGGTACGTAGAAAGAGAGAAAGAGGAGCCCGGTGGAGTTGCTGAAAATATGACGGTCAAACCTATGGCAGAGGTGATTTAAATCTAGAAGTGAACAAATTAAAAATATAGCACTGTAATCATTTTTCAGCAAGAGAGGATTTGCTGAAAGTTGCAAGTTAGTGGAACGTTTTTTAAGGATCAGGCTCATCATTTGCTAATCTGTAGGAAACACATTTTTGGCAATCTTGGGTTACAAATGGGACAACGATGTTGGGATGAACATAAGCAACTCGATCTGGATCTAAATCTGAATCCACTTTGCGCCTTTGACTTGCGTCCATTTGAAGATCAAAGTGCTGACCTCCTCGCCTCGCTCTAATCTAATCACATGCAGATGCCGCTCCGTCACTCTCCTTAAACCCCCCAGCTGATTACGCGGTCGCCGTCGCCGTCGGCCACCGCCAGCCCATGTGCCCTCCCCCCCCATCGCGGCCGACACGTGGTCCCCACGAGTCCGCCATTTCTCCCACTGACACCAGGCCCCGCGGTCAGCTAGGCCCACCCGTCATCCTCTGTTCTGCAGCTCCCCAGTTTCCCCACCTGGTGCTCGCCCTGCTCGGGGAGTCGCGGCGCACGCCTCCCCGTCCCCTTGCCGTTTGAACGACTCGAGCTCGAGAGGAGCCATTTACGGCATCGCGTCGCGCAGTCGTGCCCCGCGACTCCTTCGATCCCCTCGTGGCGGTGGCGCGTCGTGCGGGGTGCGTGCAGGCGGGCTCTGCTAGAGCTAGATCTCGGAGGAGCGGAAGGGAGACAACCAGGAGGAGGGGGGGGAGTGAGGCTGCGGCGTCCCGCATTTCGCCGAGCACAATGAGGGCGCGGCGGGTTGGGGCGTTCCTGCTGTTCGCGGTCCTAGCGCTCGCCGCCGCGTCGGCGGCGCGGCTGGACCTGGACGACGACGACGACGACTCGAGCGTGCTGGACGAGCTGCTGGCCATCGACGAGGAGGCGGAGCGGGGCGGTCTGGACGCGGCGGGGAGCGCCGCGGAGGCGGTGCGGTGGGCGCAGTCGATGGTGTTGGTGCTCGACAACGACAACGCGCGCCGCGCCGTGGAGGACCACGCGGAGTTGCTGCTGCTCGGGTACGCCCCGTGGTGCGAGCGCAGCGCGCAGCTCATGCCCCGCTTCGCCGAGGCCGCCGCCGCGCTGCGCGCCATGGGCAGCGCCGTCGCATTCGCCAAGCTCGACGGGGAGCGCTACCCCAAGGCAGCGGCCGCCGTAGGGGTCAGGGGATTCCCTACCGTGCTCCTCTTCGTCAATGGCACTGAGCATGCCTACCAAGGCCTCCACACCAAGTGAGGATGCTGCTTTGCTCTCTCTCGTCTCTTTTCGTTGTATTATTACTACCAATTTATCGTTTGCTGGAGTATCCTTCGTGTGCCTGACCAATTGACTGGGAATTATCTGTATCTCATGTTGATAGGGACGCCATAGTTACTGGGTAAGAAAGAAGACTGGTGTGCCAGTCATTAGGCTTCAGTCTAAGGATTCAGCTGAGGAGTTCCTCAAAAAGGACCAGACCTTCGTTATTGGTCTATTCAAGAATTTTGAGGTACTTGTGTAATATTAAATGCTGCCTCTGAATAAATGTGTCATTTTCAAGTTTTCTTTTGCTTAAAATTTAAAAATTTTGAAATAAACTTTATCATCTGTTCAATTTGTGTTCATCCATATCCATATTTTGGCAGGGAGCAGAACATGAAGAATTTGTGAAGGCAGCAACCACAGACAATGAAGTACAGTTTGTAGAAACCAGTGATACTAGTGTTGCCAAAGTTCTATTTCCAGGTATTACATCGGAGGAGAATTTGTGGGCCTCGTTAAAAGCGAGCCAGAGAAGTTTGAAAAGTTTGGTAAGTATTTTGTAAATTTTACTGGAGAAAAGATACTGAATACTGAAACAAATATCCTTGCTTAAATTGCAATTCTTGTTCTACAAGCAGTAACTCATACAGTGGGATTTTTGCAGATGGAGAATTTGAAGAAAAGGCAATCTTGCGGTTTGTGGAGCTCAACAAGTTCCCCTAATTACTGTATTCACTGAGCAAAATTCGGGCAAAGTATATTCAAGCCCTATTAAGCTACAGGTTGGCACCCTCTGCCTTTTCTCTACTTTGCTCATCAATCACATGTTTAGGATCCCAGGTGTTCCCAAATTTACTAAAAGGGCACCAGCTATTTATGTTTCAGTTCATCTACAATAAATAGTTAACTGTATAATGACCCCTAAAAAAAAATTATAGTAGACTTATAATCCTTATGAAATGACAGTTGATTTACTCTCACAAATTTGTTCTAGGTCTTCACCTTTTCGGAGGCTTATGATTTGAAGATCTTGAATCTATGGTTGAAGAAATAGCCAGAGCATTCAAGACAAAGGTGCCAACATATCGATGCTTTTATTTTGTTTCTGACCATGATCACATCACCTGAATGGCTATTTTAGTTAAACATGTTTTTTCCACGGTGTTGCAGATAATGTTTATATATGTGGACACCGCTGAAGAAAACCTTGCAAAACCATTCCTCACTCTTTATGGTCTTGAATCAGAAAAGAAGCCTACTGTAAGTCTCATGTTGGACTCATAATTAATAATTTAATATGTATGTCCCTTTGGGCAGTAGGCAATGCATGAGGGCACTTATGAGTGGGCTGTTGCTACAATTGGTCACTGACTTGGATAATCGATTTAAGGTAGTGGGTGATAATAATAGCAGTTACTACTCTGGGGACATGGGCTGACAATAGTCAAATCTTTTTTCTATGTTGGTTAATTCCATAAATTTTTTGATGTACTAAAATTAGAAAGTTCACCAGGTTACAGCATTTGATACAAGCAATGGAGCCAAGTATCTGATGGAAGCAGATATCAATGCAAAGAACCTGAGGGTATTGAGATTTTTATTTTGATATTATGTTGAATTACCTGACCACTTGAGGCAGTTTCTTAACTGTATTGTGTTGCTGGACAACAGGAGTTCTGCTTAAGTCTTCTGGATGGCACACTGCTGCCGTACCACAAATCAGAACCAGTGCCTCAGGAGGTAAGCTTTATTTATTTGCTTAAATATTTTAAGGTGTATGTAGTACTGAGATTGAATTCCTGAAGCATTCTAACCTTGAAATAATCATAGGTTAAGACCTTATAAGGGTACATCATTGTAATTTGGCATTTCTGGAATATGTAGTTCAACATTTCTCAGTAACAATCTTCTCTTGACATTTCATAAGAATGTTTAAAATTGGAAAACAATATCCAATGGGAGTCCACAGGTGTGGGGTGTGTGAAACCAACTTACATGGTCTTTATGTTGGTACTGAGCTGTTGTTTTGAAATGTTTTGGGTATTTTCCTTTTGTGAAATTTGTTTAACCACTAAGCAGTATGTTTGACCCTCCATTGTGCAGAAGGAACTTGTTGAAAAGGTTGTTGGTCGTACATTTGATTCTTCTGTGCTGGAAAGTCATCAAAACGTCTTCCTTGAGGTATATGGTTTTTTTTTCATTTGTTATATCTCTTCTCATTCTCAATGTACATATTACTTACAGTCCTTTTTAAATGAAAGGTTCATACACCTTGGTGTGTTGACTGTGAAGCGATAAGTAAAAATGTTGAGAAGTTGGCCAAGCATTTTAATGGTTTGGACAGTCTTAAATTTGCACGCATAGATGCTTCTGTCAATGAGCATCCCAAATTGAAGGTGAGTCAATCCATTATCATCCAGGAAAAGGCATGGAATTATCAATAATTGTCACTTTCTATCATGTTCATGCATCATAAGTTGCCAACTTGCAGTGCAATTTTCTATGTAGTATCAGTATTTTTTTTGTGTGTGAATTATGTAGTATCAGTATTCTGTGCTTTAGCTTGATTAATGCTTATCAAGTGCATTTCACCCACATAAGGGCTTGTTTGGATGTACTCGTATCCAATCTCAATCGCTATGTGTTTGAGTGAACTGAGGTGGAAATTAAATTAAAAGTTTCACTCAAATCCACTTCAACACATGGATCAAAGTGAATACGAATGCATCCAAACTAGGTCTAACCGTCTAAGTGTGTGTCAAATATTTTCTGAGGCGTAAACTTATATGGTTGCAACTATGTCTATAAAAAAACAGTGTGCTCGCAAGCACACATGCAGACTGCCAGCTACATGTATGGACATTGCCCACACTCCACACTCGTAGGGAACTAGGGACACAAATGTTCACAGAATCACAGTTCACCCATTCTTCATGATCGAGACTTGTAGAAGATGAGATTCTGGATGATTCGCTGCACGTGTTGGCTAACTGTTTGGAAACAGTTTAAACACTGTATGAAATAACTGAATCGACCACGCCCATCCAAAGCTTTCAAATATAATACATGTAAACTCTTGGTTAGAGGTACATTGCTTTGGCTACTGGAAGCAACGTTTAATGCATCTGCATGCCTGCATCTCCAAGTGGGTTTCTAAAATTTTAAACTTTGCGTTACAACGTCCATGTTTATGAGCAGGTGAACAATTACCCGACGCTATTCCTTTATCTTGCTGAAGACAAAAGCAACCCGGTATGTCTACAGAAACAAATGCAAACATGTTGTTAATCTGATTATTTTGGGCACACGTTAGTGATGTGCTGATTCTGTCTTTTGGAACGCAGATCAAGCTTTCAAAGAAATCAAGCGTCAAGGACATGGCCAAACTCATCAAGGAGAAGCTGCAAATATCAGATGTCCAGACAGTACCGGCTCCTGACAATGTCAAGGATGATGTGGAGACAGTAGTGGCTCCTGACAATGTCAAGGATGAGCTATAACCTGTGGTAGACATCTCTGGCGGCTGAGTCTGAGTAAAGCTAGGGTCCAGTGAAGGGAAAATTGCAGCATGTTTGCGTGTTTTGCGCCAACCTGATAACAGAACTTGCTCTGTTCGCGTGCTGTAACTTGTGTTAAGTTGACTACAGACAGTGGTATAGAAAATAGGTCCGCAAATCAAATAAACATGTAAATCAATTTTAATGGGGTTCAGTTCATACATGAATATCCAGGGTAGTACCAGGTTCTCGTTTCTAATTCAACATAAATAAAACAAGAGCATCTTGGTTTCTTTTATCGGAAGAACTCGAGTGTTCAATAAAGATGAATCAATTGACCTTCTGTGACTTGAACTGTTCAAGGCCGCCGTCGCCGGCGAGATCCTCGTAAGCCCCATGTCGTTGGTCGTTGAGCTCCTTGCTCTCCCCGCCGGCGACGGCGCTGCCTTTGCGGAGGCTGCCGGAGGAGAGCGCGCGAGCGGTGGGCATCACCCCATCACAAAGCTAATAGTAGTACAAAACCACCTGCCTTTTCGCATGCAAATGCAATGCAACTGACTCGTTCACGGTCTCTCTGGACCAACCAGACTCGTCACTCAACAAACCTCCCGCTCCGTGCTCCGAACCCCAACAAGAAGAGTATCGGCAGATCGAGACTTGGCGTCGATCGACCGCCGCGCCGCCGCCGGCCGCCATGATCTCGTGGCACGACCTGTACACGGTGCTGTGCGCGGTGGTGCCGCTGTACGTGGCGATGGTCCTGGCGTACGGCTCCGTGCGGTGGTGGGGCGTGCTGACGCCGGACCAGTGCTCCGGCATCAACCGCTTCGTGGCCGTCTTCGCCGTGCCGCTCCTCTCCTTCCACTGCATCTCCACCAGCGACCCCTACGTGATGAACCTCCGCTTCATCGCCGCCGACACGCTGCAGAAGGTCCTCGTCCTCGCCGCGCTCGCCGCCTGGTCGTACCTCCCGGCGGCGCGCGGCCGGGATCCGTTCGACTGGTCCATCACGCTCTCTTCCCTGTCCACGCTGCCCAACACGCTCATCATGGGCATCCCGCTCCTCGTCGCCATGTACGGGCAGTACTCAGGCGACCTCCTGGTGCAGGTGGTGGTGCTCCAGTGCATCGTGTGGTACACACTCCTGCTCGTCCTCTACGAGTTCCGCGCCGCGCGGGTGCTCATCGCGGGGCAGTGCCCGGACGGCACCGCGGCGGCGTGCATCGCCGACGTGCGCGTCGACCCGGACGTGGTGTCGCTGGGCGGCAGCCAGGCGGAGGCGCATGCCGAGCTGGCACCGGACGGCAGGATGCGCCTCGTCGTGCGCCGGTCCACGTCGGCGTCACGGCGGTCCCTGGCGGCCGCCCCGCCGCGACGCCGCGGCCGTCCAACCTGACGGGCGTGGAGATCTACTCGGTGAGCTCGTCGCGGAACGCCACGCCGAGGGGGTCCACCGGCATGGCGCACGCCGACATCGCCTTGCCACCGTACGGCGTGTCGTCCCTGCGCATGTCGAGCTTCGGCGCGGCGGACCTCTTCTCCCTGCACCCGACGCCGCGGCCGTCGAGCTTCGACGAGCAAGCGGTGCGCGCTAGATCGGTCGCCATGGTGGCGCCCAGCAACGACCCCAGGGACGCGCACATGTTCGACTGGAGCTCCGGCGGGTCCGCGACGTCGGAGGTGCGCGGCTTGCCGGTGTTCCACGGCGGCGACCTCCACCGCGGCATGGACTCCCGCCGGCTGGTCCCTCCGAGGCGGCCCCTAGAGGTCAGTCATCACAGGTGAACAATTGAAGCAAATACATAGATAAACGTGCAAGCACTGATGGTCGTCGGCGCATGCGCCTGCGTACGCAACGCACGCGGGTTTTGTGTGTTTCAGCGATGCGGCCGGGGATCGCGTCGTCACGGGCTTCCCGGCGGACGCCGGCGGGCACGAGGCGCTGGCGAAGCTGGAGTACGGGTCGACGGAGGAGGAGCTGAAGGACGGCGGCGACGGAACTGGAGGGCAGCAGCAAACGGCAGCACCGGCCGGCGTGATGTTGCGGCTGATCGTCACGATGGTGTGGCGGCGGCTGATCCGCAACCCCAACTCGTACGCCAGCGTTGTCGGCCTCGTTTGGTCTCTCATCTCGTTCCGGTAATCCATTCTTGCATTGGTCATGATGCTATATATATATATATTTGCGTTGTGTGCATCAGAAATTCAGAATCTTAGTATTTCAGCACCTTGTTTTGCATTGTCCTATCTGATCTGTTCCTGCAGATTCCACGTCGCAATGCCAGCCATAGTGAAGAACTCCATCAGCATACTCTCCGATGCAGGGCTAGGGATGGCCATGTTTAGCTTAGGTGAGTTGAATATATCTTTGGTTCAGATTCTAGTCGCTGGCCGATGATCTAATCTAACACACATGTTGGTGGCTATATATTATATCCTGCAATGAACTCTTTTGCTGCCTGCATGCCCAGGGCTGTTCATGGCCCTGCAGCCCAAGATCATCGCCTGTGGAAACAAAGTCGCGGCCATCACCATGGCAATTCGTTTCCTCTTGGGCCCCGTCATCATGGCCGCCACGTCCGCCGCCGTCGGCCTCCGAGGCACACTCCTGCGCGTCGCCATTGTTCAGGTAAGTATACTTCTGTGTTATATATATATAATAACCTAAGGCTTTGGGTTTACACGTCGTGACAGCCAAATTAAAATGAGCGATGATTTTGTATGCACATTTGTTGGTATATATAGGCCGCTCTGCCGCAAGGAATTGTGCCCTTTGTGTTCTCCAGGGAGTACAACCTGCACGCCGCCATTCTTTGCACCGGGTAATAAGCCAAACCAAACAGCTAGTTCGATTGTTTTTCAGCAGGGTTGACACGTGTCATTGAGGTGTGCTTCGGTGTAGTACTGTGGTTATATGTTTCCATATGTTTCCATCTCTTTTTTCAGGGTCATATTTGGCATGCTAATCGCTCTTCCTATCGCCATACTCTACTATATTATTCTCGGACTAATATGAATGGTGCCCAAGCAACAACGACCGTGGCATGCAATACAGATCGGGCGATGCAATAGTAGAGTACCACGGATGGATAACACTACGGTGGCACGGTGCACATGTCCACCAACAGTGTTGTTAACCATGCATGCCGTGTTGGTTTGATCGATCACACAAACTGATCCAACAACTGCCCTTGGAACCTCATGGTCATCATGGGCCGTATCAATGAGTGAGTTCGCTTCAACAGCCAAGCGATCGAATAACGGTCGTGGCAGATGACAGCAACAACCAAGTTTGAATTTGTTGTGGCAAGAAGATTGTCCACACGTACATGTGGTTTCTATATTCTTTTGGTGAAGATACCTGAAAGCTAATGTATTCGTCAGTGATTTGTTTTGTTTTTTCATGTGTATTCACAATATTAATGTCTCGGCAGAGTAGCTTGTTTTGTAACAACACATTAATTAAACACTTACTCAAATTCCCATACTTAATCTGTTGTGCTTCCATCCGTACTATTCCTAGCCGACTATCCGTTAAAAAAAATAGATATAAACTCCATCATTAGTCAGGTTATTAAGATTATAGCGAAGTATAAAACGCGCTTCAGCGTAGTCTCAAAAAAAAAAAAATATTGCGAAGTATCAATGTTTACAATACCAAATATGTATACTGTGAATATTTTTGTGTAAACTTGGTCAAACTCAAAATGGGTACAACTACAACCAAGATTTTGAAAAAAGAAGTATGGATAGTTTCGTCAATTAGGAAATTATTCTTAATTATCAGTACATAAATGGTGGCCCTTGTCTGCATAGACACAAAAAAATCTTGGCGAGCGACCTAAAATGTTAATTTTTTTTTTTTTTCTCGAGTTGAATTGCATCGGTGTTTCCAGTGTTCCCAGCAGCATGGTGTGATGCAGCCGTCGCCGTGTAAGCGTGGTAGTCTTGGCAGCTCGATCCCAGAACAAAGATTTGTGTATGTATCCAAACATGACGTGGTTGCAGCAACGGTATGCTTCATGAATATAGGCATGATTTGTTATGTAACAAACATGAACGAGCATGGAACTTGCGCGGGCATGTGCTGGCCTGGCGCTTCACAACCAAGGCAAAATTCGTGGTACAAGTACACGCAGTCTGGCATTGTTTGCTCGCGCCCAAGAGTTTGCCCAGCCTAGTAGCCTGTACGAGTTGGATGTTCTGATGAGCTTGCCATCGATGCCGATCAGTTGCCTTACTCGCCTGTCGTCTTCTTCCACCAGGCGCACGATGGCTATGGCTGACCGGAAGTAACCGCACCACCATTTTCGTCTTCTTTTGGGTCGTCTAGGCCTGCGCCCTGCGCTGACCACGTTGAAAGTCGCAACCGACACGGTGCTCTCTGTCTTGTTCTTGATGTTCCATCTCACAAACCAATGGGTTCCATCCCAAGTGTGAAAACTGCAGACAGAACCATCTTACAGGCTTACAGCCCCACCCATCCGACCAGGATCACGCCCTCAAAAAGATGTGTACATACACATGCAAAGAACAAGAAAACACCGGCCTTACAGCGCGATTTTATCGACAAAACCAAGGGGCTCAAAACAAACCATATGTGTGCGCTTATTGTTCTTCACCACCAACACAAATAGCTAAATATACAGGCAGGGCTAGCTCCTTTGCAAGAACACGCATGGCTAATGCTCAAGTCTTTTTACGAAAATGCTCTCGAGTTCAGGCCTTGTACACGGCGCAGGCCTTCTTGGAGAACCTGATAGGCTTGGTATTCTTGGCGTCGACGACGATGGGGCACGTCACGTGCACCTTGTGCGTCACCCGCACGAGCTTGCCGATCACGTAGCCCCGGGAGGTCAGGTCGAAGTCCAGCGTCAGGGGCACCCTCCCGCCCGTGCTCTTCGACAGCATCAGGCTGCCGCCGGCGCCGTACAGGGGCACCTTCTCGCCGTGGAGGACCGCTGTCACCATCCGGTGGCTCTTCCTCGGTTGGTAGTACCTGCGAACCTGCAAGTGATCACAGGTCGTCAGATTCAATGGCTACCATGGAAGTTAGCGGCAGTTCTGAATTTTGACTCACAATTAGAAAGGGGACAAAAATTAATGCAGACAGATGACGACAGATGAAGTAAAGATTCAGACAACAATGCATTCTCATTTGCTGGACTATTTGTACTGTCTTATTCTGAAGCATCCCTTGTGTTTACTGTCTTCATCTGAATTTTCAGTCCCCACATTAACTAATTTCCCTTTGACCATGCATTTTGTATGATTGACTCAACAAAGAATTACGCATTGGTTAGTCAGATCTTTGACAACCTCTGATGCAATGGTTGGAACAAATACGGAATTATGGATGGAAAGGTGAAGCACATGAGAAATGTCTTGCCAATGCTGTTTCTCTTAATATAAATGGTGAGGTGAAACAGAGACATAACAAGAGGAGATTCAGTTACTCATGCAGTTTACTTTCAGCAGGAAATAGCACAGTATCATCAATCAATGTATGGCCAACACTTAAAGGCGGTTATAAATAGCCAAGGACGGAGGATGGATATACCTGACCAGCTGCTATTGAGATCTCTGAATAGATCAGATGAATGGGGCCAGAAGTGACATGAATTCCAAACATTGTGGCAGGGTTGTACACAGCTATGTGCAGAGAACAGTTTGTTGTGACCAATTTGGTTGGAACACCGCTGTGGTCTGTGCCTTCACCAGCATAGAAGTCGTCCATCACCAAGCTCTGCGCAAAACAGAAGTGAAAGAAGTTCGTGGTTCAGGACAGGTCTGTGGTAAACACCACGCTCAGATCTACGGAAAGGAAGTTTTGTCATAACAAATAGTGCAAACCGTAAATGCATATTGATTATTGAAGCCATTTTGTTTTCTTGTAAAGTACACTATGGTTAGGAAATGCAGCCCCAAAAGTCAGCATGCTAAATGCAGTGCCAGCCAGCAACATCCCCATCAGATTTCATTATTAATGTGCAACGAGATTAAACTATTACTACTTGGTATTCTGACTTTTCTTCAGTCTTCAGTGGCAATCCATTGTTTTAAGACCTGGGGTATCAGATTCTCATTTCTTATTGTACAGAAATAAAACAAAAATATTGGTTTCTTTTTCAGAGGAAATGGAATGTATTAGCACAAATTAACCAGTTATTCAGTAAAAAAAGCATCAATTGAACTTCTATAACTCTAAGTCTTGAACCAATCTATACTCTAACCAGAACTTATTACTGTGGCTATGGCAAAATTAGGCCCCCCAATTTACCATTTACTTGTAACCAATATCTGAGCAACAAAACCAAAATCACCCAGCTTGCAATTGAAAACTCCCAATCTGCATTCCTTTCTTATTCCTCATCAATTTCCAACATATCACTGTCTAACTGAGCCACCAATCAATTAGATGATGTAACCCATCTCGCCTACCGCTGGAATCGTGAGACATGAGTCAAATTTAGTAACTACTAGCTATCAACTACTCGATTTAGGGATTGGATAGAAAACAACCAAACAAAGAGGAACGACTGGTGTCCCATATACTGAAGAAGAAGAAGTGAATTGAGCTTGCTGAGGCTCCGATGCTCCAAAGAGGATGGATGCGTAATACCTTGACCATGACCTCGGGCTCGTACGGCCGGGCGGCGCCCCAGATGATGAGACAGAAGGTGGTGAAGAGGAGGACGAAGGTGAGGAAGCCAAGTATGATCTGGCAGCGGCGGAGAGGCCACTATCCCCGGTAAGGTCCTCATACGAGCCTTCCTCCTCGATGACGTTGCACTCAGGCCACCCCTTGTCGTTGAGCACCTTCCGGTCCCCGCCGCCGCCCTTGCGGAGATTGCCTGAGAATCGGCTGACGGAGGAGGAGCGTGAGTGGCGGCCGTAAGACGGGTGCGACGGCGACTCGTTGGGGCTGTTGTACACCGGCGTCGCCTGCATCGACGACGACTTGTACCCGCCGTCGTGCGACTCCCGCGACGGGCTCTGCACGTAGTACCCGCCGTTTCCGTTTCCAGCGACGACGCCCCGCCAACGCCAACGCCAACGCCGCCACGCTTTGGCGACCGCGGCGGTGATGACGCCGCCAGGCTCGTCATGTCCGACTCCGACTTGGCGTGCATCATCTCCGCTCGCTCCCACAGTTTCCCCTGCTAAAAGCCAACCACAAAACCAACAGCAGCACACGATCAGAGGCAGAACAACGGCACCAGCACGCGCGGTTTTGGCAGGGTTTTTCCGATCCAAACACGCCGCCACCCACCCAGCACGCTAATCAGCTCAGAAATGGAAGGACTCCGGCGATCTACACGCACCTGCACGAAGCCGGCGAGCGAGTGGGTGGTGGCGGCGGCGCAGGGGATTGAGATGGAGCAGAGCAGAGAACGCGTCTCCTCCCTCCTCTGGGCCTGGTGGTGACTGGGCGCACCTCGCACCGGCACCGGCAGCACTAAAAGAGGCGGGCGAGGCGGAGGGGGGAAGAGCGAGCAGTGCCAGTAACGCGCAGAAAGGCCAGGGGCAACCTCCCTTTGGGATCCGCTGCGTCAAGACAACCGTGGGGGCTGTCGTGTGGTCCAGTAGAGAACGAACGCGTGGCGTGGGAGAGAGGCGTCGCGGTGCCGTCCGGTGGTGGGAGGCGGAGCAGGGGATCGATCGGCAGCGGGGGGTGTGTGGCCGACTCGTCGGCAGGCAGCGGCCCTCGGGGAGGGAATGTGTGTGTGGCGCAGGGGTGCTTTCGGACATGTGTCTTCTACAGTGGTCTTCTTGCCTTCTTGGAGCGAAATCCCGCGGGGGAATGAGCTATGAATTGTGTGTTGGCGCAGGGGAATTATGCTTTTCTGTATTCTTCACGACATGTGTCTTCTACAGTGGTCTTCTTCTTGGAGTCGAATTGAAATCAAAATCGAATGCACAAAATTTTGTGCGTGAATGAATGGATTTTTGTACGAATGAAGATATGAATTCGTGCATGTTGTTGAATCTTGATGTCTTTGCTGGCACATTATATTGGTACAGATGGCTTGTTTTGTGAACTTACACTTAACTCAACGTGCCCGTGTCGTACACTCGTACTAGGTAAAATAAGTTACTAATGCCAGTTGCGCGAGTCACCACGGTCTGTCCAAATAAAAAAATAAAAAAAGGTTTTCCATCTCTGTAGGAACTGAACAGTACATTAACGCCCTAACAATTATCATTCGTCATTGGGAAACTTTGAAAAATCTACAAGAAAGGAGACACGATTTCAGTGAATTTCCCGTCGAATCTGAACAATATCCACCTCACCTGCCAACTGCCGTAGTTGAGAAAGAAGGAAGTTGCAGTGACACTGGCTGGCTGAGATTGTTTGCGTGAATGAATGGATGGATTAGCAAAGGTGTGTGTGAACGGAGAGGGAGCTCATGTCCATGTTTTGCCACAAGTTTGTGTCTCATTTCGCAACTTTTCCGTTCGCCTCTGAACTGAGCGAGTAGCTCAACGGCAACGCACACGGAGGGCAAGAGAAGTTCCATTAAACTGAAAGGTGCCCCACCAAGGAAGGTTGTCTGCAAGAATTAGGTAGCTTAGAACGCCCCCGGCATGTGTCTCGGTGTTTTGCCACAAGTTTGTGTACTAGCATGGATAAGCTTTCATTTCGCAGACCCTTTTCCGTTCCGTCACAAAAGCATCTCTGATCTGAGCTCTTGGGCTAAAACGCACACGGAAATATTTTTTTTGCATTTTGATGCATACAAGAAAATTAGAATCAATTTTTCCATTAAACTGATGAGTGTACAGTAGTAGGATCAAGAAACATTTAATTTAATTTAATTTAATAATGAACGAATTCGTGAGCTTTTTTTACACGGACGGATGGATGATTGGCATGGGCTGGCCCATCAATCAGGAAGGCGACCGTTCTTGGATCCGGACGGGTCTGGATTCCTTCTGGTAAAGCGAGCCCATCGCCGTGTGTCGGTCGTGTCAGCTTTGTTTGCCGCCGTTGCCTGCCCTGGCCACGGATGCTATCTTTTTTCTTTTTTTTTCCTTTTCTTTTTCAATGAGCTTGGTCCATCTTCTTTAATCTTTAATCCTTCCTCCGCACCAGTCAAATGGAATGGATCAGTAATGCAGAAAGGGGAGAGAACAACAACGACAGAGGCAAGACGACAAGTGCAAAAGGAAGAGCTTGTTTAGGCCATGGCTTCTATATTGATTGATTGATTGATATATATATATCATCATGTACTTACTTGTGCCTTTGTAAATAAAAGAAAATGCTCAGTACCCTAGCGTCGTTTATTGCTTACATGTAACGACTAACTAATCCAGCGTATGCCATGGAATGCATAAGTATTGTTGCGCCCAATACTGATGTGTCTAGTTGGGGAACAATCCAACAAGGGCGTATCACTTTATCGGACGCCTGGCCTGGGGTGGTTCATTGTGAGACTTGAGAAGGCCATGAACCTAACCTTTTCTCTACCTTTCTCCGTGTGTTGTTTTTTCTCATCGCCGTCGATCCTACAGCATGTACTGTTGAAGAGAGGACAAACACAAAGCCGTAGACAGACTTTCGTTGGTACAAGATCTGTTTAACCTTTTTTTTCTTTTTTTTCTCCAATCTAGTTCGGCTAAATCTATAAAACTTTTTGCAACCAAAACCAATCTAATTCTCTCTATAGTGCAAGCACGCCACCTCCAAATCCCACTAAAGCCACTAGCATGCCACCCAAATCACTAACTCTTCCTTTCGTGATCGCCAGAGCCACTGAACCATATGTCTATGGGAAAAAAAAGGTTATAACTCATAAACTAAAAAAATAAATTAAATTTTGATTACACCATTAAATTCATTTTAATAAATCCTTTAAAATAAAATCTCACATGTATATATTTTAATAAAATTATAGGTGGAGGTTGGTATAGAGAGAAAAAAAGGCAAAAATAAAAAAAAGGAAAAAAACAGAGAAAGAAAAAGAATAGGAGGGTGAGTAATATTGTAACTCATAGAATTCTTCTTCATGACGTGGCAACCGAATCCCTAGTATATATTATGCTGAATCCTCTTGGGGTTTTTGAAGAAAGAATTATAAATGTTCGAAGCTAATAATTCTTAAAGTTTTCTAACGCCGATTCAGGAGAAATTGTTTGGTTCACTTCCGGCCGGGAAACTTAAATATACATTTTTTTTTGAGATTACAATCCATGATTTTTTTCTATTATTTGATTTGCTAGCAAAAACTTGTCAACATCTTACATTTGGCTTGCCAAATCTAAGGCAATTCTTTATGCCCAAATACTTTTAGTTTCCAAATCTTTAGCATAATAAATTTTGGACGTAAACGTAACGGTCCCTATATATATATATATATATATATTTACAAATGAATGCGATGCGACAACCAAATCACAAAGTCGTGATCGTGAGCCACTGAACCATGACTACCAACAACAAGGAATTCGATCTGTTCCATCTTAAATATGAAAGTACTTATCCGTCACAAGAAATGCGTTATGGTTAGTTGAGTGAGGTGGCTTATGTGAAACGAGGCAAGACAAAATCGGCAGCACAGACTAGAGAGAGAGAGAGAGAGATGGTTAATCGTGGCTGAAATGGTTAATCGTAGCCCGAAATTGACGTGGCAACCGATCGACCTGCGTTTGAGACCGGCCTTTGCCCGGGCGGAGGACGTTCAAGCTTCAAATTGACACGCCGCCTACTGCAGCTGCAAGGCGGCGGCCGGGGAGACGAATGGATCGGTGACGCCGACGTGCCAACGCCTCCTCCCATCGATCGGTTCGGTTCTCGCGTGTGGAGGGAAACCGTTTGGAGAGCTTCTTGAAGACGGTTGAGCCATCGCTATGAGACCGCCGTAACGTAACGGCAGTAATATTTGATAATATTTGCCACTTGTAAATGGCGGTTGTAGTTGATCACGTCAGGAGATGCTCCGCAAGTCCACGTCACAAAATCAGTGGACCATCACTTAAAAAAACAACTTTAAAAATAATAATAATAATAAAAAGATGAACACGAACATCTATCTGGTCATGATTAGCGTGGTTGATATGTCAGGAAAAAAAAATTAAAAACATGGAGAGACACGCCAACTTGTAGTAGTATTTGCATAGGGATGGACTACTGAGACCTGAGAGGCTGGCTGGTGCCTGGTGGAACATCACTACCAGCAGAATTTCTGTAGCTGTTGGGGGCAACGACTTAATTGGGATTGCCATAGCCGCACCTCAGCGAATAGACATGGTTCATCTTCTCTGAAAGACAACTTTGGCAGGTTATTATTGGTACAGTACGTCCGCTCAAATAAACCATGCCCAACACGAATTGAATAAATATGTGCTGGCTGGCACATCCATCATCCCTTCTTCGATCAAAGTATTTGTCCGGCCGGCAATATCATACGGACAGACTTCAACTAATAAGTGATCAATCGATCGATGCTGTTGGAGTAGGATTAATTGATCGTTCTAGTCACATTCGACAAAATGCAATCGAAAAAAGAGAGAAATCATTTAAGGACTGCTGTCCCTCCGATCATATATGAAGCTGGTGGCATGGTAAAGGACGGGCGGCGATATAATTCGCTGCATTCATGCAGCGCTCGCATAAAGGAAGCAATCTAATTGCATACTCCCTACCTAAGACGCTATGGAAAGTGTGCAAGTCATGTTTTAATGTTGACCAGTTTTACTTATAAAAAGATGCATTCAATATCTATATCTTCAAATAAGTTTATTATAAACATATAAACGATGATCTATGTAATGATATTAATTATGTATTATAAATATTAATATTCTTCTATATACATAATTGGTCATATTTTTTTTAAAAGTTAACTTCTGTGGAAGCAAGAATGACTTCTATTTGAGGGGGGTACTCAACTAAAGAGTACTCAACTAGAGAGCTAAAACGAAAGAGAGAGAGAGAGAGAGAGAGAGAGACTAAAACTACTCAACTTACAACTAAATAAACTAATCTACTAGAGAGCTAAAACTAAAAACAACAAAGATTTTATGAAGTCTTTAAATTTTATGCAAACCTATCGTAAATGTCTTGGATTTATTAGTTTAGAAAAAATATGGCTTGGATTTATTAGTTCAGAAAAAGTATTACTTTTGTAACTAAATTGTGAGTCACAAGCTTATGTTGTTTTGATGCATTCCTTCTGTAGCATAGTAATTTTTTTAAGTTCTCTGTAGTAATTGGATGGTTTTTTTTTGTTTGCCCATTAGAAAAATATTTTGAGAGAGAAAATGTTTTTTTGTTTCTTTGTACCTCCGTTTGTTTGGGCCGCGCCCCGCGGCCCATGGGCACAGCCCAAGGTGCAAACTTTGATACTAGTACGTCTTTCCCTGCCCCACAACAACCGTGGCGTCGTGTTGCCCTTGAATTGACACGCCGCCGCCTCGTTCTGCATCGGCGTACCGGCCGGCGGCAATTGTTCCGTGCTTCGCCGAGCTGCCCCTGAACTGTTCCTTGCTTCTCGTCGTCTACTCTACTCGCAGCCGGCCGGAGCTCGGCGGCGCCCCATGAATGCTCCAGCCGCCGCTGTGCTCATCTTCACCTTCTCCGGCCATTATTGTTTGTCCGACCGGCAATTAACAAGGTACTTATACAGAGGACATGCTTTAACTAAGTAATGCTGTTGGATTAGGAGTTCCAGTCACATTCGACAAAACACAATCGATAAAAGAGGGGACTGTTGTGATGTCATTCTATTGTCTGATTCTGATCCCTCCCATCATGAATGAAGAAGCATGGTAAATGATGGGCGACAGTAACTTGCTGCATTCATGCAGGGGCTCACTAGAGGAAGCGATCGAACCATTCGCTTGCTGCCTTCACCATGTCTATCGTCATTCGATGGCCGATCCCAGGCTCTGCAATGAACTGACCAGTACAGATGAAAATGTTGTCAGTTACCCAAATATTGAAAGTTTATATTTCAGAGAGAAACTAGAGGTAATAGCAGAGCTCAGTCTGTTCATGCAAACCAGTGCTTGCCCTTTATGTGATCAAGAGCAGGAGATAATTCAACATGTCTTTGACAAATTGTGTCTTCTCTTGAATAGTTTGGTATATATATGTTCTTAGGCTCATATACTACAGCACAAGAGGCACCACGCTGATAAGAGTCGTCAGATATGATGATTGCTACATTCTTCGTATTGAACCTGCCATCATCCACCTAGTACGGTAGTGCGCGGATGCATAAACACCATAGTCCCAACAACTCAAAATTCAACTGAAGCTGACTTGTCTTCTTGTAAGACGAAAAACATATACAGTACGAGCTACCACTACTTCCTAAAACTGCTAGCAGACCAGAACCAGAGCTAGCTGGCAGAGTCAGTGCTACTTCTCTGTCAGTCACCAGCAATAATCAGTTCTACACTAGGCCGAGACATTATTTGAAAGAATATCCTGGGCTTGTGTTCATAAGATATATGAAGATATCGAAAGGCTTGATAGTTTTAGTTGAACAAGCACCGACATCCCTCCTTGTAAAATGATGAGGATAATAATAATAATTTGCATGCATCAGCCTTCTACTGGGAGAAAACTCCCAAAGTCCATCATCTTCTCTTGGGTTGCTTTTAATTTGGGCCTACATTTAGGTATGTTACAACTCTCCAAACTCTTCTTTAAGACTATAATAGTGTTAAATGATGATTATTCAAAAATAAATTAAACCTTTATGATTCTAAATTAGTAAAGGTGATGTAAAAATAAAAGGTGGGAACATAGTAGTATGCACACTACCTTGAACTTCTCTGCGCAACCAGATTCTTCATAAGATTTAGCAGCTCTTGAAGTAGCTTCTTCTAAACCACTTATTGGGCAACGAGGGTCTTCAGCGCCTATGGGCAAATTAAGTGCAAATATCAGAAAATATATTTCTCCTCGACTTCGAATTGTAAGTCATTTTAGTTTTCTCCTATGTCAAACTGTCTAATTTTGACCAAGTTTATAAGAAAATATATCAACATCTACAATATGAAATCAATGCACTATATCAAAATATATTTCAAGCTGAAGGGAGATAGGCTTTTGAAGGCTCTACTGTCTTAGGGGCGCAAAGGAGTTAAAAACTTTTTTTTCTCTGTATCCTTTTCGTTTCTATGCTTTGTAGAACCTAATATGCTACGTTTGTAAGCTGGAATCCCCAGCAAACTCTTTGCGCTTTTGGTCTAAAAATCAAAACATATTTCATGGTGTATCTAATGAATTCTGTTTGATGTTATAGATGTTTGTGCATATTTCTATAACTTGGTCAAAACTAGAGAATTTTTTTTTGAGGGTAAAAAACTAGAAAAATTTAACTTAGGACAAAGCTAAAATGACTTGCTCCTTCCATTCCAAATTATAAGTCGTTTTGGCTTTTCTACGTACAAGCTATGTACCTAGAATTCTAGAAAAACCAAAAACAACTTTTGAAAAACCCAAACAACTTATAATTTGGAATGGAGGAAGTAGTATGTATTAACAACTGAGTTATGATAGTTTCGGGGGCCAAGTGCTAAATATAGTTCTCTAGCCCAATCATGAAACCCAACATAATGCAGATTAGATGTTCCAACTTTCAACCCTCACACAAACAGGTGCTGATAGATGGAATAAAGGTGAGGACTGTCTTGATAGTTATGGAAGTAGTATTGGCCAAACAAAAACATTCAGCAACAAATATGTTGTCACTTACCATTTAGAACGAGCAGCGGCCGTGGTGCCAGCAAAGGAAGTGAATAGGGGGCATCAAATTGCGAGGCCAGACCTGGTGCTATCTTTTCCCAAACCTGGTAAAATATGCAAAACAATGGTAAAAATATATGTTCATAAATGACTCATCATAAATAACGAGTCAAACAAACAAACAAACTAAATACTCACCTTTTCAACAACTTGTGTATCTATTTCGCTCTTTCCTAAGTCAACTCTTGCTTCTATAAGAGCACAACAGAAAAAAAAAAATAAACAATCAAATGCAAATGTTTTGAAACAAATATAACAAGTTCCAGCCATAATTAATGCTACATTCTTTTGAACCGTAAATACAACAGGTGAAGCCCCCAGTATAAATTTTTATTATAACAGAGAGAAACAACTGTACAAACAAAAGGAAAAAAAAAGGAGAGCATTATGACTGGCTACATTATTCCAATGCTTAGAATGCTACATCCTATTCCAATGGCACAAGCATCATCGCTCAAATAGGTGATAAAAAGAGATAGTGCATTGATGCTATTTTGAGTTTTTGACTGGCTAGACTTGCTGTAATAATATTTTCCTTTTCCTTTTCCTTTTTTTTCTTCTTCTCCTTCCTTTCACAAAGTGATGCTATTTTATCTACATTAGTCAGTAGGTGCCTTGCACCTCCTGTTCCCAAAAAAAAAAAAAAGAAAGAAACATAGCGCATAGAATCCCACCTTCAAATAAAGGTTTTATGCTATTCACCCTAGCTTGCCACTTGTTGTTATCAATGGCCCACCGGAATCCCTATCCATAGAAAGGATGCAGTTTTTACAGGGGAAATCATAAAATTATCTGCATTATTTATACCTATAAATTTATACATAATAACAATTGTATTTGAACCTGAACACCGATTATAGGAACAATGACACTATACCGTGTGTCCACAAAAAAGCAGCAAACCATGTGTGCATTCCTGTATGCTGCTAAGGTTAGTTAATGAACTTAATAATATTATTCAATATAAAGTTGGCATCATGATCCGCAATACCTCCAAGCGATTCACCGGTAATCCCAATCCTACAGGGATCGATGTCCTCCCTCTCACTAAGGTGGTCTCCAAGTTTTATCAAATCCCACACCTGCAGATGTCCAAATTTGGTTAACATTCCTCATCGTCATATAATCTTATCAAAATAAAAAGGAACTATCACATTTTAAAAAAATGGTATGAATCGTTTTGGACAAGGTTTGAGTCAAACAGAAATATAAATCATCAATAACTTTTAAGTTGTTGAGTTTGTAAATGTAAAAATTATATGAGTAGATTTGTCTTAAAAATACTTTGATAAAAAATACATATAAAAATCCATAAATATTTTTATAATCAAACTAACAAGTTCATAAAGGCATGATACCAGGGTTCTGGCCCTTTCAATGTGCATGATACAGTCATGTTACAAGAACCAGGACAAAAGAACCTAGAAAATCCAGAATCAAACTAACAAGTTCGATTCTGAATTTAGGCATGATACAACCATGTTGAGAAATAGAGATTAGCTTTAAAATATATTACCGTATCAAAAAATAAAAGGCATTGTATCCTCATTCCGCCAAGCCGATTTCAGTGCCTGAGTTTAAAAAAGTAGAAGTAGCAGGGTCAAGCCAAGTGAAATAAATGGATGTCACTGCCAAACTTAGTGGGCACAATATGATGTAAGAGGGGCCCATGATGAGTAGGTTACATCTATATAAGTGGTTTCATTGCTGGCCCTTTCACCATGATAGCGAGAGTCAATAGCAACACAAATGTAACCCCTGGAGGCATATGCCTGCAAAAGCAAACTCATCAACTAAAAGATAAGGTTGCATAGGGGTATATGGACTTAGCACAAGTTGGAAAGAGGTTATTTTACCTCAAGCAGAGGGCGCAGCCATTCTTTGCATTTGTAAGAGCTGTGCAAGAATACAATAGCTGGTTTTCTTTTAGGGACAGGGTCATTAAGTTTCAGCAGAAGTACAGGTACTCGTCCTTGTTCACCTAGCTGTTTAGAAAAGGTAATAACAATTTCTGGTTAGGTAAAGAGAAGGAAAATAGAAAACAATAGTGATGCGTTAATTCTACAGATTAGTGTGGGAATGCATGTGAGTCTGGATCTGAGAGCCCCAGAAAAGATACCATCAAGGTATGCCCAAGTATTCAAGAGAGGGATATGGGGGGGAACTGGAACTTGTGTGTAAGTAATCAGTGCCTTGTGACCCCCATGTGCAGAAGTGTGCACTATTATTATTTATTGCTCTTCTACTGCCTTTTGAGGCTGCTAAGCGATGTGATTGGCTCATATAGGCTGCAGGTGACAAGTTTCATTTTCATCCCAAGCAAGCAAACTGACGTGGTTTGTATTTTCGCTTGCAAAGAAATCAGGACTGTTGGAATAATCTTGCGCTTACCTCAGTGATTAAGTAGAAATTTTCTTCAACCAGCTTCTCCTTGAAGTTGTCCACCTCTTTACTGGGGCATGACTTCATTGAATTTGCCTGAAATATCCCAGAGACGATACAACAGGCAATCAACGCCGGCATGTCGGTCTCACAAACCATATATCTTCATTGAAATCAAGATCATCCTGACCTCATTGGGCGACAGAGGCTTTTGGTACAACGGGTTCTTCACTGGACTCCCTTGTTCCACCGAGAGAGGCACTGACGAAACCAAACCAACCCAATTGAAGGCACAAGTTTCAGACATCATATCGTTTGAAAGAATTCAGTCTGTATCATGAACTGTGATTAACTGACCGTTAAGCTTATGCTTATTGCATCTCAAAAGGTGACATTTTAATTTTAATTGCTTTTTAAAAACACTTTAATCGCTAAGAAGATCCTACCAAGATATATCAGCGATCGATTTTAACCAAACTGCTTAAAGCACTACCAAAGCAGTTTGACAGTTTGACTCTGAACATTCAAATTCCATCCCCAGTACCCCACCAGAGCATAACGCGCGCGAGTGAGTTGGCGGGAAGAGAAAGTCTGACCTTGGAGGTCGCGGCGGCGGCTGAGCAGAACCTGGAGGAACTCCTTCCTGAGCTCCTCGCCGGCGTCGGCGGCGGTGGCGCTGGCGGCCATTTCTCTCCCCGGAGACGCTGCTGCTGTGGTGGCGTCGACACGGCTGCTGGGAGTGGGAGTGGGGCTGGACAGTCTGGGCTTCTTGTACTTGGAGCGGGTCCCCTTCAGCATAGTCAAGTACCCGGCAGGGCCGCCACGCTCCCTCCTCGAGACGGGCACGTGCGCGAGGTCAGCGACGGGGCACGCGAGGCGGCGGCCGCGCGGACGCCACATGGCAGCCAGTGCGAAGCGCGTGCGGGAGCGTGGGCGCTATGATGGGCAGCTGCCCCTCCCCTCCTCGGGAGCATCGGCGTCGGCGGCGATATATGCCGCGGTGGGGAGTGCCCGCCCTGGCAGTATTGATCGGATAAGGTGCGGGCGGTGGCAGGTGCTCACGGCTCGCCGTCGCCTGGAAGGCGCGTCGCCATCGGAGCAGCGTGGCGTCGCGTGTGGAGTGGAGCGCACAGCGTGGCGTCGCGTGTGGACTGGAGCGCGTGCCGTGCCGTGCCGTATACAGTGACAGCTCGTGCAGATAGAAGGACGTGCAACTGCGATATGTGATGTGTTCCCTCGGACTCTCGTCACTCTCCGATCGACGTGGCGTTGCTGCGGGGTACTACGTGTACCTGTAGTTGCAAGGCGGCAAGGACTCACGTGGGTTTGGCAGCTAGCGCCTACGCTGTCTCCATCTGTCCATGCCGGTCTCCAACAAGTGACAATTAGGAGTAGCGTGTTTTGTTTGGATTGATGAATGGCCACGTTGGGCAATGAACCGAACACATCCGGCATGGAATCATTCCTAGGTTTGGATTGGATGCTTCCGCATGGTTCAGTTTCCTGATCGATCAAACGCACTTAATCATCAAGCTTAAAAGAGAGACAAAACAAAGTTGCTGACAAAGCTGACTAGACAAACAAACGTTGCAAGGTCTTGCTTGTCTCGATCTATTCCTGCTGAGCAATTACACGCCATGGTGAACAGTCACTTGACACCTATACTCTATTTATAATCAATGATAAATTATTTTTTTCAGCTAATATACCTTATACCACACGGTCTGTTGCCTGGAGCTTAGTGGATCGTCAACGCAAGTTTATACCGCACGGTCTGCCCAACCCTAGTCCAAGGTTAAAGAATCACAGGAAGGCGCTGGTATCATGCCGCATAGGGTGGTGAAGCATCGTTGATTATTGCATGAAAAATTTGGCCTTTGCCCAACCATTGTTTATGCGTTCTTCTTCTCTTTTGGCATCAATATCAGCAAGAAGTCACAAACATGATGTGCAATGTGGGACCCATCCACAAAAGGGTAAACAAACGATATGGTGTTGGTACAAAGAACTTATTCATTTCAAGCTCATACCGACGTAGAGCAAGGTTATATCATTTAATCAACTTAGTTGAAGATAAAAGATAGGAAGCTGTTTGTTGGTGACTCTGATTGTGACACCGAGGGTTACATTCAACGTAGGAAAGTTTGGTGACGATTCCGCCATTCACGCACTGCTCCAAATTTCTGGCTCTAGACACTGAGTTCCAACACGGAGAGTGAAGGAAAAGCACACGAGGGTCAAAGATAAACATTAAAAAATCGAATGGAAAACAAAAATCGTAGCAAAACTTCGATTGGTATCGCATAGCCGCATAGGCAAAGTATATGAAGGGAAGAGTAAAAGTTTGTTATGCGTTGATTATTATGAGGAAATTTGACATTTTGCCCAACGTTCGATTGGTATGCATTCTTCTTACTCTGTCCATTTGTTCAAATAGCTGCACTGTTTAAAATATTTAGGCACCCATCCACAAATAATGCAATTATCACTTTAATGAGGAGTCATTTTTTTGAAATTAATATATTTATAATACCAAACAAATATCATTAAATTAATTAAGAAATATACTATTTAATCAACTTAGTTGAAAATAATAAGTATTAGATATTATTTATTCATTATAAACTTAATCAGAGTTAGGCTACTGTACTCATACCTGGTGGCATCCGAATTTCTGAAGGATCAATTTCTCATTTGCCACCAGAGAAGGCCTTCAGAATAAAGCTACTGATCCTAGCTGGCTCAAGTGGATTATTATGTTGAAAAAATCAAATTCTTTTTCCTTAAAAAAATCAAATGGGCCAGTGGCAGTGGCAAACTGGCAGCGCACAAAAAGGCGGGGTCCACCTTCAATCATGGTGTAAAAACATGGCAGAGACGGAAGGCAAACCGCTTCACAGACTGACTTACCCTGCGCCGGTCGAAGTCTCGTCAGGTCGTCCCCCATAGTCGCGGGCCACCGCCGGCCGCCGCAAGCCCGCCATGTATCGGCCGCGACCCGCGGGCGAAGACCAAATGCGCTCGCAGTCGCAATCGCCGTAGCGCCACCGCATCGGCCATCCGTTGGGGAGTCACGCGATGGAGGCGGACGAGCGGGCGGAGGAGGCGCGGCGGGCCAAGGAGGCCGGCAACGACGCCTACCGCAAGTCCTTCCTCGAGACGGCCGTCGAGCACTACACCCGCGGCGCTTGCCTCGACCCCAGAGACATCTCCTTCCTTACTAACCGCGCCGCCGCCTACTTCCGCATGGGCAAGGTCTGTCACGCCCCCAACCCACCATTCCATACCCTCGCAAGTCGCAAGCGACGACGCGGCCGGCGGCTGACGAAGTGACGATTTGGGGCATTTTTTTTTCAGTATAAGGAGTGCATGAGGGACTGCGACGAGGCGGTGGAGCGCGGCAGGGATCTCAGCGCGGACAACAAGCTGATCGCGAAGGCGCTGTCCCGGAAGGCGTCGGCGCAGCTCGAGCTCGCGGCCTGCTCCGGAGATTACGCACCGGCGATCAGGGGGCCCTGCAGCAGTCGCTCACTGAGCATTACAGCGAGGAGACGCACGAGAAGCTCAACAAGGCGGTGGCAGTTAAGAAGGTGCTTGAGGAGCAGGAGCGATTGGATCAGGAGGTGGCCGACCAACACCGCGAGACAGGTTTGGGTGTTGCTCGGTTAAGGCATTGTTGAGTAGAGAAATGTGCAATTATTAGATAATGTTGGTGGACTGCATTTGTTTATTAATCACAAAGGAAACACAGATTTTGGGGCGATAAAAATACTCTCAGAAAGTTCCATTTACTTTTGTGTGGATTAGGCCTAGAACTTTGCTAGTCTGGGGGTTACTACTCTCCATGTGAATGAAGAACAGATCACAAAAGAAAAGGACGAGTAGATACTTCTCCTAGTAATCTGTGTTTTTTAATCATTAGATATCCAATTCCTAAGTAGTTATATGCCATTGCGATATACTCCTGCTTACTGTGTACAAACGCTGCAGGCAATGAATTGTTCAAGCAGAAGCTATACCATGAAGCAGTAATACACTACACAAAAGCTATGAAAATGAACCCAAAGGATCCAAAAGTAAGCATATTGATTATTCCCCTGATTTTTCCTTCTCAAGGAATGGCAACTCCAGATCCTCAGTAAAGTAGTGCCTTTTTCTGTCATTAGAAACTTTTCTGATAAATTAGATTTGCATTGGTAAAACATCATCTATGATCAGTCATATTTGGCATGCATTGTTCTTTGTGAAGGCATGTTCTGGATCTGGCCCCTTTTTCTTTGGCACTCCTGGTTGTAGGAATTAGTTATTGTGATTTATCATTTATCATTATCTTTCAGGCGTTTAGCAACAGAGCTCAATGCCACATCTATCTGGGAGCTTTACCTCAAGGTCTTGAGGATGCACAGAAATGTGTTGAACTGGATCCAACTTTTCTAAAGGGCTATGTGCGTAAAGCTAAAATTCAGTTCCTGATGGAAAATTATGAAAATGCTATGGCAACTTACCTAGAGGGTTTGAGGTGTGACCCAAATAATCTGGAAGTTCTTGATGGCTTAAGAAGGTAGCTTTACAGTTCCCTTCTGCCCTTCTTGAATCATGACATAATCTAAATTGACATTGTGTTTGGTTGAATTAGATGTGCAGCATGCATTAAGAGGGCTAATGGGGGTGACATTGAGCTTGAGGATTTGAAAGAGATGTTGGTAAGTCTAGTTCCTCTCTTTGGAATAGTCTTCCATTTGCATACTACATATTTTGCTTGTCTGTTTACTAATCCTTAGTGCAACACACTTTGGGTAACACAGAAACTGTACTTTTACTAGCAACGTGCAACTTAAGAAGGAGCACTTAAAAAACCCTAAACAGGCTTTATTGGGATCATAAAGCTGTACCTTGCAGTTTTATTTTCACATACCCACCCCCATCCACATGCTTTCTTCTATTTATCTGTTTCTGATCTGCTCGAGCTTATGTATAACTGATGCACAAATGATAGTTGCTTGGCATTGTGTTTTAAACTTTTAATGTACAATTGGTTCTTTCATGCTCTTACCTTAACTCTACCATGCCCTAAGCTCAATTAGGTCTACAAAGAGTAGCCGAGGGGCAACATTCACTTATGGAGTTAAAAGTGAAAGATACCTTTAGGAAGGATGCAATTTTCCAATTAAATTGCACTGTACTAAATGATAGTATTTTAATGGCCCTTTCAGGGAAATTTCCAATCAGAAAATGACCTGCTTAAATTTCGAAAAGCAACAGAACAAGCTACGATACTCAAGAAGGAAGCTTCTGACGAGCGTTTGAAGCGTATTGAATCTGAAAGAATGGTAAACTTTTAGCTATGATCCACTTGAAACTATTATCATTGTATTTTTTTTTGTAGCTAAAGTTATACTCTGGATTAGAGTATTTGTGGATTTTTGTCTCTGTGTGTTTGGAGAGTATTTTTTGATTAGTTTGTGTGGGTTTGTTGTGTCCGTGTGTGTCAGGGTGTTATCTTTGTTGTTTTGGGGTTTTCTCGTACCCCTTTTTTGTTCTTAATATAAAGATAAACATATATCCTGCGTGTTTCAGAAAACTATACTCTGTATTAGAGGCTAAATATCAGTATATCACCATCCACTCATTTATTTTCCCAACAGTATTATCATGTAGAGGGTTTATGGTTGTATGCATTTTTCTTTATTCTTTTTTGCAGTAGTGCTAGTGCTGTATGATGGCTGGTGGGTGGCTTTAGTACTCTTCTATTTAATGCAATGATATGTAGCTATCCTGCAATATTCAAGAAAAAAAATTCTCATGTGGAGTACAGAACAAAGATATTCTCTTAAGACTTACGGTGCTCTTTCTCCAAGCAATGGGCAAGCTTGGAATAGAGCATTGCCATTGTATTTGCAGTTGAATTGCTATGGCAGCCTTATGAATATATTTTTATCCAAAAAAAAACCCCCAACGTATTAGCAGGTTATCTTGACAAAGATTGCTTGCTGTTGATGTTATTGAAGCTATAGATTATATTATCTTAATAAAATGAATGAATGACCATTTTTTTTAAAAAAACTGCAGGCTAGAACAATGGAGGAATATCTTTCAGGAGTACAGCAAGAATCGGAACGACTTAAGAAACAACATGATGAGGTTATGGATAGACTTCGGAAGGCAAACATGGACAATGAGCATCTGCAAGGTCAGCTCTCTGAATCCAGAGGACAATATGAATGGATTCTATCAGAGCATGATCGCTTGCTGCGCGAGAGGAATCATGCTGTCCGTGAAGTTGAAGAGTTACGGCAGAAAAGAGGCCAGATGCTTTCAGTGTTGGTTACAGCAATGCACTGTGAGTTTTCAGCGTCTGAACTTGAGCATGCTACTGAAAATTTCAATAGTTCGCTTAAGATTGGAGAAGGTGGGTTTGGCTGTGTGTACAAAGGTACCCTCCGGAACATGACAGTTGCAATAAAGGTGTTGAAACCTGATGGTTTACAGGGGCAATCACAGTTCGAGCAAGAGGTAGCCCAACTCAACCCATTCTGAAATCCAACCTTTTCTTTGTCAACTAAAAAGGTGCTTGGTCTGTAGCTCCTTTGAAGCTTACAACTGAAACTTTTTTTTAAAAAAAAAAAACTCTTTGAAAAGACATTTTCCGATGAATGAAATAATGTATGCCTTTTTTTGGATTCCTGCTGCAGGTTTCTATCCTGAGTAGAGTGAGGCACCCTCACCTTGTAACCTTGTTAGGAGCTTGCTTGGACACATCAACACTTGTATATGAGTTCTTACCAAATGGAAGCCTTGAAGATTTTCTCATGTGTGCAGAAAAAAGGCAGACTCTACCATGGCAAATTCGCGTTCGGATAATTTCTGAGATTTGTTCAGCACTGACCTTTCTGCACAAGAATAAACCACATCCAGTTGTTCATGGAGATCTGAAGCCCTGCCAACATCCTTCTTGATGTTAATTTGGTCAGTAAGCTTAGTGACTTCGGTATCTCTCGCCACCTGATCCAGTCCAGTACCATGTATCACACCATGCATCCTATGGGAACCCTTCAGTACATGGACCCAGAATTTTTTGCCACTGGAGAGCTGACATGTCAGTCCGATATCTATTCTTTTGGGATTGTGGTATTGCGCCTTTTGACCGGAAAGCCTCCCGATGGTATAAAGAAGATTGTGGAGGATGCCCTGGAGAAAGGCGACCTGAACTCAGTAGTTGATACCTCGGCAGGAGAATGGCCTGCTGTGCACGTCCAGCAGTTAGCACTCCTTGCTCTCAGTTGCACAGAGCTGAGCAGGAAGTGCCGCCCTGATCTTTCAGCCGTGGTGTGGGCAGTGGTTGAGGCGATGAAGGATGCTGCAACAGTACCTTCAGCCTCATCTTCTAGATCAGTGTCAAATGAAAACAGCACACCGTCATATTTCATCTGCCCTATATCTCAGGTGAGTACAATAGGGACGTTTTGCACCTTCATCTAGATTTCCCCAATCTTTTACTCAAAAATGAAACAATTGTAGCACAGAAGAATCGAATATTAAACTCAATGTACTATCCTGTCTTTTGTCCTTTTGTGAAAATACAACACATGAACATTTTGCCCCCTGGTCCCTAAACATTTCTTTCTGTTGTCTTGTCTCAGGATGTCATGGACGATCCACATATCGCAGCTGATGGATTCACATACGAGGCCGAGGCCATCAGGAGCTGGATCGACAGTGGCCATGACACATCTCCAATGACCAACATGCGACTAGAACACGACGAGCTCATTCCCAATCGCACGCTTCGCTCTGCCATCCAGGAATGGCTCCAGCAGCAGAATACGGCCTTGTAGTCTGTTCCCTGTTGGGTGGCTGCTTGCTTCGCCACCACTACACACGAATCGAATTACTCCAGTATTAGTTGCTCATCAACTGCTGGCCCCTGTACAGCTTCAAGATTTAACCGTGTACCATCTACCATGTAACCGTCATAATGTAGCTAGTGTTGTTAACATATTGGTGCCTGCCAAAACCTGCATGCCCTGTTTAGTAAGCGTAGAAGAGGAAATAAGCTTAGTCCCTGGTACTGTGTGGCTGCAATTCGTCCCTGAAGGTCCTCCACCGGATTTCTGGAGGCTTCACCCGTGTTTTTTCAGCAGTACCGACTAACAGGCTGTCAAGAAACGGATAGCTTCAAATGCCCGGTACCTTTTTCCCGAAAATTCGGTTACCCCGTTAAAATTGTTGATCAGGCAGGCTTGTCAGTTATGCTTACAGACTTGTGAATGGTACAACAGGAGTTGACACAACTTACAAAAAAAAAAAAGGTGAGAAAAAGAAAAGGAACTTTGGAAAACCAATGAACTTTGGAACTACAAGATCAGCTCTCTGACTCCAGAGGACAATATGACTGCCTTCTATCTGATCATGGCCAGGTGCTAACATGAAAGGAACCGTGCCCTCCGTTAGGTTGAAGAGTTACGCGTCAGAAAAGAGGCCAGATGCTTTCAGCTTTGGTTAAATCAGTGCATTGTGAGTTTTCATTATCTGAACTGAATTATGCTACTGAAAAATTTCAGTATACTCCTATAAAGATAGATGCTGAAACCTGACAGTTCAAGCAATAGGTAGTCCACTCAACTCATTTTATATACCAAACTAGCTCCTTTCCAGTTCACACAATATAACCTTCTAGACCTGAGCAAGTTGGGGCTGGCTAGATATGGAAAGGAACATGAGCCGCCAACAAAAAAGATGAAGTTATGTAAATTAAAAGAAATTAATAGCAGTAATAATATATATAAAAAATCCTAGTTTATGGTCTTGGTACATGGACTGCAAATTTCCACGTGCTGATATCCAAATCCAAGGACAATTGTTTTGTTTGAGTATATTCACACCTTTTGACTCTCTTCCATGTCAAGTTCAACCGACCACTGCTTCTCTTTAGAGGTGCCTACAAACCATCTCAACCACTGTTGGACAATCTGTTCTTCCATTTGTGCTACCCTTGCGTATCATGCATTTTCAGTGGGACATGCATAATTCTACTGCAAATAGCTGTCGAACAAGTCGTCTTTTCACCGCATGAATGATGAAATGGTTGTTTTGTATTCATGTTGCAGGCTGCTATTCTGAGAAGAGTGAGGTTCCTCACCCTGTAACTCTGTTTAAGTATGCTCAGAGTCGACTTTGCTTGTCTATGAGTCCGTACCAAACGGAGGAAGCCTTGGAGATTTCCTTGTGTGTGTGTGCAGAAAAGAGTACTCTTCCCTGGAAAATTCGCATCGGAGTTATTGCAGACGACAAGAACAAGATTAACCTCTCACCCAGCTGTTCATGGAAATTTCAAGCCAGTCAACATCCTTCTCAATGCAGACTTAGTCAGTAAAGCTTATAGTTACTTGGGTATCTCTCCCCTCCTGCCCTTATGGTCCAGTCCAGCACCAATGATACAACGGGAATCCCCTTTGTGCATGGCATGGATCTGGAATTCTTCCTTGCCACTGGAGAACTGACACCTAGCTCCGATGTTGGTCTTAGTGTCTTACGTCTTTTGACAGGAAAGCCACCTGATGGTATAAAGAAGATTGAGGCCTTTATACCATCAGGAGAAAGGCGACCTGAACTCACATGGTTGCTGGAGTATGTAAGGGCATGGCCAACGCGGGCTAACACTAGCGTATGCCCCGGCTCTCCACGCATGCAAGCTAACAACGGAGATGCAAGCAAACGAGCGTATGATGGTATGCAGACGGAAGCTTTTTGTCAGAAGTATTTGCAGACCTTTTCAGTATTCTTTGAGATGAGGCATCTTCCGTTTCATCACAACGCATGACTTTATACTCATCAGTGGAGAACCACTGAGCGGAACCACCGGTGATTTGGAAGCTCACGGTCGACGTGGAAGTTGCATACAGCCAGCATGGAGCGATGGGGCTGGCCTAAGGAGAGTGGCCTGGATGTGCACGTCCAGCACGCCTTGGTCTCAGAATCCCTCAGCTGCACCTGAAGCCGGAGGTGCCGTTCTCATCTTTCAGGGCGCAACAACAACATTATCATCCTCACCGCCCTCTCCTCAATCAAAGTTGGATGGAAGCTGCAAAACCGTCACATTTCATTTGCCAAATATGGAGGTGGATATATATAAAAACCAATTTTTTTCACTATTGTCAGACACCTTTTTTTTTTTTTTTTCTTCTTTTCTGTTCGTGAGCAATGAATTTTAGCACTGAAGAAACTGAAACCTGAGTAGAATAATTTGCCATTTCCTTTGTTACTCTGAAACTCGAGTAACAAGTGATCGTAGCTTGATCTGATGAACTAGGAGGATCCCTCCGCGTTGCCGCGGGTATGAAGAATGAATATAAATAGGTTAAGCTAAAGTAGGGAAAAATTATCATACATATTTGGCTGTTGCGCTAAATGAATGGCTACTTGATAACATCTTTTCAATGTAAATGACTCAGCTAAGTAATTGGGGAAGTAAATTGAAAAATATCATTACTCTTTCTATCAAGTCTACTGCAGTCTGTTTGGTACCTGCAACATGAGTACATGAAACGGTTTATTGGATCAGATTGTAGCCATTACTGCTAGAAAACTACTAAGCAGGATTATATATTACCTGAGAGTGAGGAAAATGAGTCTTGATCATTTCTACCATTGTTTTGGGTGTGGCTCAGATGAAGAGCAGCAGCACTGCATGAACATCAGTCAGTTGAAAATGGTCAGTCTGAGACTCTCAGCGCCAATCTGCAAACTACAAACATTAGAGGCATCAGACATACAACTATAAGTGTGGTAAAAAAATCTCCTTGCTAAGTTTTCTAAACAAATCTATCCATGTGAACAAAAACACCAAGTACTGCTCAGCATCATTTTCCAGTTCTTTCAACTTAATTCATTTTCAATTTCTACAACTGAATTGCTGAATCGGTAATTCGAACAAATATGAAACTGAGACATCACACATTCTTTTTGTCTACTATTGTATATATCCAATATTTGACAGTAGAAAGCATGCTATCTATCTTACCTCAAACCCATTGTCTTTTACTGCCTGAAGACATTGCCAATTGCTTCTGATATATGGCAGGCCATTGCCAACTTCAATTTCATCCTTGATCCTTTTGTGTCTGCAAATGCATAGAACTATTAGTGTAACAAAATTTGCTCTAAAAAGAGGCTATTTCAACAGAATCACAGGTTCCACTAATTGCTGCTAAACGATTGAGCTCCTGAATGTTTAAATGTCATATTAGCATATGAGCAACATAATAATACTGTAACAGCGAAAGGTGTCAAATTAACAAATGTGTTTCCATATTCTACAGAATTGGACAGGACACCACATTGATCAAACATGACATAGATGAGAATTCACCAAGATAGAATGTATCCATAATTCTGGAAACAATTACTGTTTTGGCTTTTGAGTACAACCTATTGTGATGGAATTCAGCATGTCCACTATGCTTGTAGCTAGCTTAGCAAAAGCAGGCTACTAATTTGTAGTCCTAAGATGAAATCTCATATTTCAGAAACTTCTAAAACTCCAAACTTTGGACACACAAATTTGATCTAGCTACTATCTCAACCTGTAAGTTTGATCTTTGTTAATGCCAACTCCATTGCTCTAATTTTTTCAGAGATACTGTATAAGCAATAAGAACTTGTAAGAGACACTGTCCCTACCTGAACCCAAACTGAGTACATGTGGTCATCTCAATACCAGGGTGAAGAGAACGTACTTCTTTGGTAACCATCTATCATTTGTTGCATCGCTGAGTGCTTGTTGGATGTCCCTCATCTTTCTTTGGAGATCTCTACCAAAGGCGTGACGGCCTCTAGAAGGTAGGAGCCCAATATATGTTTTTGCTCTTCTTAATTGATCCTTTATGGTGCGTATCCTTGCATCTGGCAAACTTGTCTGATGATTGATATTACGGCTAACTGCTTTTAAATCCGAATCTTTTTTGAGGTAGGACCTGTAAATTGCTTAGATGATCTATCAGCAATATTTTCCTGGAAAATTAAACCAACCACTATGTAACTGAATAACTACCTAACCATGAAAGAATCAGAGGCTAAAGACTAAATTATAACCTTGTGCACCTAAACTCCTAAAGCAAGATATATAACGCCTTTTTAAAGAATGATGCCACTAAAATTTCCAAATATCTGCACATATACTTTTTTTCTGAAAACTAAAACATCTCCTAGAGAAATTAGGAAAGTTAAAACATCGGCTAAACCAATTGGAAAACATATGATAGATTAAATTAGTTGTCAGCAGATGAGAAGTCACCAAGATAGAATGTAAACATAATTCTGGAAACAATTAGTGTTTTGGCTTTTGAGTACAACCTATTGTGATGGAATTCAGCATGTCCACTATGCTTGTAGCTAGCTTAGCAAAAGCAGGCTACTAATTTGTAGTGCTAGGATGAAATCTCATATTTCAGAAACTTTTAAAACTCCAAACTTTCGACACACAAATCTGATCCAGCTACTATCTCAACCTATCAACACGTCACTCTGTTTTATTTTTTTAATGAAGCGCTAGAATTGCCATGCATTGTAGTAGCAGCTCTGTGCCGTCTCACTTCAACATGGCCACCACGGCTAATCTGTTTTCGAGCAATGGCACTGTCGTCAACACGTTCTCTCTTAACTGGATCCCGTGACTCCACCTCCTTCATTTCCTCCCCATTCCACAGTATGTTATAATTGCTGACCGTGGATTCACTTGATCTTTCCAAAACACTTCTCCTGTCAACATCTTGCTGAATAACTCCATCCCGTCCCAATTCAGTGTCATAGTCCTTCAGCAGAATATAGTATCGTCAATGATGTAAACCGTGAAGGAGGATACCACTTCAGCTAACTATTTTGCATAGGAACACTGAACTACAAAACTAAAGAGGTCATTTCTTTGGCGGTTCAGACACTAACCAGCACAAGGCGGATATAGCTGGACCTGATCGTCTCCTCCGACACATTGCAATCGACTTCCAGTATCTTGTAGTAATCCTGCACACACAATTGCGCAATTAGCATAGAACACGGTACCTAACAACCCTAGGCGCGAGAAAGGGGGGAAATGGAACTCGATTCTCCATGACATGGTCTCCAAATTCGAGGTGGCCCAGATATCATATATCCCCCCGACACCGCAACCCAGGAGACGGGTGCCAGAATCTGGGGCTGGGTAGCGTCCCCGTCGACGCGCTCACGACTCACCTTGGGCTTGGTAAGGAGGGAGATGAAGTCGAAGTCCACGGGGGTCTCCTCCCACGGCGCCTCCCCACCGCCGCCCTCCCACTCCCACCAGATCCCGCGCCATGGGACTGGGTCCTCGCTCCGCCACCGTGGAATTGCTCGGCGGTTATAGAAAGGGGAGCAACCAACCTTCCAGAAGCGGATGATGAACCCCCACTCGGTCTCGAGGACGGTGACGAAGAGCGAGAAGACGACGGCGTAGCAGCGGAATATGACCCCAAATATCTGCGGAGCGGCAATTTCACAAAACAACTCGCGGCTGGGGAGGGTCGGGTCACGCACGTCGGAGCCGGCGCGGAAGGAATGGACAGCGGAGACGACGTTGACGGCGACGCAAAGGAACGTAGTGGTGGCCGTGATGATGCTGACGCAGCCGCAGACGATTAGGATCGGGTCGGAACCGGCGCGCACGTGCCGACCCCGCCGCTGCGGCGCTGCGGCGCCGTGTCCCCGCCCCACCGGCATGCAGCGAGGATGAGGAGGAGGGCCCGGCTCCCGGCGACGACGCGGAGGCGGCCGCATTCGCCATGGCCTAGGGTTTTGGCGCTTCCAGTGGGCTTGGATGGATTAGGTGAGGAGGCGGCGGCTTCGGGGGAATGGAATCAGGGGCGATTGGAATGGAATCGGGAGGGATGAAGGCGGGGATCGGGGAAGGCGGCCGGTGGATGCCGCGGTGGGTTGAGGTGGAAGGGAAGCGGACGGTCAGCATCAATGATGCCAGCGAGAGGTAGGGGGAACAGCCGCCGCGGTGACGAATTTTCATTTTCACCTTCGTGCGCAGGAACGGACGGAGCGGAAGGAGGTGACGGGTGGATGCTGGACGCACTCCATGTCGAGAGAAGTGGGGGGGTTCTCTTTACAGGGGTATAGATAACCACTGCTTGTGTGCATGTTTTCAGGAGATCATGAAAGAATCCACGTTTCGCCGCGCACGGATTCACCTACCCATGATCGAGCAGCGGCCACGACAACAAGGCGCTTCGTTCTGCCATCCAAAACCATCCTGGACCAGGAGTGGCTCCAGCAGCAGAGAAATGGCCTTGTAGTCAGTCTGTTCTGAATTCTGAATCTCTGATACGGCGCTTCTCTGGCTTGCTGCGTGCTTCTCTGGCCTCCCCAAGTACCAGTACGGTGCCTCTACCAAAGTCTCGTGGACAAATTGAATTGCGTGCGCGTAACGGCTACTAATTTCGCTGCTCATCAACAGTTATCACCAGTACATCTCAAAGAAAAATGTTATCTTTCATCATTAAAAAGAATGTTATCACCAGTACAGCTTTACTGCTACATTTCAACGTGTAACAGTGCCCCATAGCTACAGTAGGAGTTTAGGGTTTAGGCCCATTGTTTAGCTAGGTAGTACTCCTATTCCACTGTAATTTGCGTGGCTTTCTGCTCTTTGTGCACAGTAGTGCTAGTTAGCTTTGAACTCTAGACCTGTACAAGTGTACAGTACTACTGAGGAGCCACAACTGGTATAGTGGTATTATCGACTTTTTGATGGAGTGAGAAACTGGAGTAACTCGGGTGTACTAGTATTACGTAACGCTGAGCGAGGACGCGGCCAGCACTCTGGGCCAGGCGAACTCGTGTTTGGCATTGATGCCGTCACAGCGCGTGGTTGCCGGTCCTCAATCAGAAATGATGGCTGTCAGTCGCCGACGCAACGGTAGTGCACAACACTAAGGGGTGTTTAGTTGGCGAAATATTTTGGTTTCGGCTACCGTAGCACTTTTTGTTTGTATTTGATAATTATTGTCCTATCATGGACTAACTAGGCTTAAAAGATTCGTCTAGTACTTTTCGTTTGTATTTGATAATTATTGTCCTATCATGGACTAAGTAGACTCAAAACATTCGTCTAATACTTTTCAGCCAAACTGCATGCGACAAAAGATTTGATGTGACAGGCATTGTAGCACTTTTTGGGATCACTTTTCAGGAAGTAAACACCCCCTAAATGCACTTCCACTTGTCTTGCTGCCATGCCAATCTTTGGAACAAAGGGTGGAGGAGGATTCTAAGGGTGTGTTTTGTTGTTGTTTGTGTCAAAAAAAAGCGGTATGGTCGTGACTTTACGTGAGGAAGCCAAAAGCCCGTTTGGTTATACACATGTGGCTTTTGCCAAAGCTTCTATCACTCACGCATGGGCCCCACATGTCATGCACACAAAGCGGATCTTCTTCATTCTCTGCTTGCAGCGGGGCGAGGCCATTCATGCCGCCGGAGCGAGAACGCCGCTTCGCGTCCGCCGGTGAGGAGCACGGGAGCGCCGCCCGCCGGTGAGGAGCGGGATCGGAGAGCGAGGGGGCTCGGGCGGGTCCGTTATCGGCCGGGTTGGCGAGGACACGATGGCGGGGTGGCCATATCCTCTAGCCGCTTTTCATGCTGTCGGTTGGAGGCTCGCCGGCCGAGCTTGAGGTGTGGTTTGTCGCCGGGCCGCCCTCACTTGTCGATGGAACGAGGGGAGGGAGGGACGCCGCGTCCCACCGGATACGGAGGTCGCATCCACGGCTTGCGCCCCGCGCCCGACTTCGTGGACTTTCGCCCACCATGCGATCCAGCGTCCAGCCGTCGTGACGGACGGCTGCGCAGCGGCCAACCACCCCACCGACGCGCCGGGCATGCCGTCGTCTTGCCGCTCGTTGGTAGGCTAGGGATGGGAGGGGCGGAGGGAGGAGTCCGTGCCGCGGCCGCAAGCTCGCCCGGCCGGGAGGAGGCGGCCACCCACCAACGGTGAGGTCATCGGACCTCGGCGCAGGGTCGCCCAGCCCGGCGAGGTTTGGGCTACCCGGCCAAGAGAGCGGGCTACCCGTACCCCCAAAGAACGGATTTGGGCGCCTACCCGACCCACCACAACAAACCTCGGCGTATGTCTTTGGCGCGGGTGACGGATCGGCAGACGTTCACGGGCGCCGACCTCCCTAACCCCCACTCGCCATGTGGAAGTCGCGACCCGTCATCGCCGGGCCGGCGTGCCACATCTCGGCGCGGTGTCGATCGCCGAGCCCCATACCTCAGCGGCTGCCTAACGCGCCGAAGTTTTGGCCCATTTTCAGTGATAGTTTTGCGGGGCCTATTTGTGAAAATTGTTTCGAAACGGGGCAATTTTGTAAAATTTCACTCTGTCCATGCCGGTCTCCAACAAGTGACAATCAGCGTGTTTGGATTGATGAATAGACGTTCGGATGATGACACAGGAGCATTTAGCTTGGATGTATGTAGGTTTGGATGCTTCCGCATGGTTCCGTTTCCTGATCAAACACACTTAATCATCAAAATTACTTGTTCGGCTGGCTGGTTCAGCCACCAATCAACAATGCTTTTCTCTTACAACAAATCAGCCAGGTCGGTCCAGCCATTAATATTTTCTCCCACAACAAACAAATTAGCGTAACCAAACAAACAAGAAAGAGATAAAAGAAAGTTGCTGACAAGCTGGCAAAGAAAAACTAGACAAACAAACATTGTTTTTCTACACAAGAAAGCACAGACTCTACCGTCCTACTATTGTTTTTCTCCCTTTTTGCATCAATATCAGCAAGAAGTCACAAACTCCCATGGTGATTGTGATTGTGACACCGAGGTGAGCCACGTAGGAAAGTTTGGTGCCCATGCATTCTGCCATTCACATGCACACAGCTCCAACATTTCTGGCACTAGACACTGTGAGTTGCAACATGGAGAATGAAGGCCAAGCACAACGAAAGGTGGCGGCCTTTGGATCAAAGATCAACCCTAAAAAAAAAAAAAAAAAAAAAAAAAAAAAAGAGAGAGAGCAAAACACTAGTATCGCATAGCCGCATAGGCAGTCTATGAAGGGAAGAGCGTTGATTATTATGAGGAAATTTGGCCTTTTGCCCAACTTCGATTGGTATGCGTTCTTCTTGCTCTGTCCATTTGTTCAAATAGTTGCACCGTCTAAATTATTTAGGGACACATGATAATCAATATACTCCTCCATCCACAAATAATGTAATTATCACTTTCTGAAGATTTTTTGTTTTGGAAAATAACTAAAATTATATAAAAAATATTAATATTTATAATACAAAACAAATATCATTAAATTAATCAAGAAATATATCATTTAATCAACTTAGTTGAAGATAAAAGTATTAATATTATTCACTATAAACTTAAGCAGAGTTAAGCTACTTTGACATACACAAATCTGGTTACATTCTTTCTTGTATTGTAGGCGGCGACATACTCCCTCCGTTCCAAAAGTAGTGTCGATATGAGAAATGTGCTAGTGAAACTTTTTTAACTTTTTGATTGTGTTGGTAGAAAAACACGTGTAATATTTATATCTCCAAATAAGTTTATTATAAAAGTATATCCAAAGATATACCTAACATATACCTAACGATACTAATTATGCACCAGAAATATTATCATTTTGCTAAATATTTTAGTCAAAATTAAAAGTTGTTGACTTCTCCAAAAGCAAGAATAACATTTTTCGTTTTTTTTGTTGACAGAGGGAGTACATACATAACAAAAGAGTTGTCTCTGTTCTCTTAGCGTACTCCGTATGCTCTGAAGGACGAATTTCGCTTTGCCAACAGAGAAGGCCTTCAGAATAAAGCTACTGATGCTAGCTGGCTCATGTTGAAAAAGTCAAATTCTTAGTATCTTTCAAAAGATTTTATTCAAAAATTTAAATTCTTTTCTCAAATGCAGAGGTGCTGGTGGCCCTCGGGTGTGGGTTCGTGGCAGTGTCAGACTGGCAGCGCACTAGAAGGAGGGGCCCACCTTCAGTCCTGGTGTGGCAGGGACGGAAACCGAACCGCTTCCCCTGCGCCGGTCGAAGACTCGTCAGGTCGTCCCCCCCATAGTCGCGGGCCACCGCCGGCCGCCGCAAGCCCGCCACCCCAAGCCGCGACCCGCGGGCGAAGACCAAATGCGTTCGCAGTCGCAGTCTCCGTAGCGCCACCGCACCCGCCATCCGTTGGGGGAATCACGCGATGGAGGCGGACGAGCGGGCGGACGAGGCGCGGCGGGCCAAAGAGGCCGGCAACGACGCCTACCGCAAGTCCTTCCTCGAGACGGCCGTCGAGCACTACACCCGCGGCGCGCGCCTCGACCCCAGAGACATCTCCTTCCTTACTAACCGCGCCGCCGCCTACTTCCGCATGGGCAAGGTCTGTCACGCCCCAACCCACCATTCCATACCCTCGCAAGCGACGACGCGGCCGGCGGCTGACGATTTGGGGCATTTTTTTTCAGTATAAGGAGTGCGTGAGGGACTGCGACGAGGCAGTGAAGCGCGGCAGGGATCTCAGCGCGGACAACAAGCTGATCGCGAAGGCGCTGTCCCGGAAGGCGTCGGCGCTGCTCGAGCTCGCGGCCTGCTCCGGAGATTACGCACCGGCGATCAGGGCCCTCCTTCTTAAAGAGATGTTGGTAAGTCTAGTTCCTCTCTTCGGAATAGTCTTCCATTTGCATACTACATATTTTGCTTGTCTGGTTTACTAATCCTTAGTGCAACACACTTTGGGTAACACAGAAACTGTACTTTTACTAGCAACGTGCAACTTAAGAAGGAGCACTTAAAAAACCTAAACAGGCTTTATTGGGATCATAAAGCTGTACCTTGCAGTTTTATTTTCACATACCCAACCCCATCCACATACTTTCTTCTATTTATCTGTTTCTGATCTGCTCGAGCTTATGTATAACTGATGCACAAATGGTAGTTGCTTGGCATTGTGTTTTAAACTTTTAATGTACAATTGGTTCTTTCATGCTCTTACCTTAACTCCACCATGCCCTAAGCTCAATTAGGTCTACAAAGAGTAGCCGAGGGGCAACATTCACTTATGGAGTTAAAAGTGAAAGATACCTTTAGGAAGGATGCAATTTTCCAATTAAATTGCACTGTACTAAATGATAGTATTTTAATGGCCCTTTCAGGGAAATTTCCAATCAGAAAATGACCTGCTTAAATTTCGAAAAGCAACAGAACAAGCTACGATACTCAAGAAGGAAGCTTCTGACGAGCGTTTGAAGCGTATTGAATCTGAAAGAATGGTAAACTTTTAGCTATGATCCACTTGAAACTATTATCATTGTATTTATTTTTTTTGTAGCTAAAGTTATACTCTGGATTAGAGTATTTGTGGGTTTTTGTCTCTGTGTTTGGAGAGAGTATTTTTTTAATTAGTTTGTGTGGGTTTGTTGTGTCCGTGTGTGTCAGGGTGTTAGCTTTGTTGTTTTGGGGTTTTTTCGTACCCCTTTTTCGTTCTTAATATAAAGATAAACAGCTCTCCCTGCGTGTTTCAGAAAACTATACTCTGTATTAGAGGCTAAATATCAGTATATCACCATCCACTCATTTATTTTCCCAACAGTATTATCATGTAGAGGGTTTATGGTTGTATGCATTTTTCTTTATTCTTTTTGCAGCAGTGCTAGTGCTGTATGATGGCTGGCGGGTGGCTTTAGTACTCTTATATTTAATGCAATGATATGTAGCTGTCCTGCAATATTCAAGAAAAAAAATTCTCATGTGGAGTACAGAACAAAGATATTCTCTTAAGACTTACGGTGCTCTTTCTCCAAGCAATGGGCAAGCTTGGAATAGAGCATTGCCATTGTATTTGCAGTTGAATTGCTATGGCAGTCTTATGAATATATTTTTATCCAAAAAAAAACCCCAACGTATTAGCAGGTTATCTTGACAAAGATTGCTTGCTGTTGATGTTATTGAAGCTATAGATTATATTATCTTAATAAAATGAATGAATGACCGTTTTTTTAAAAAAAAAACTGCAGGCTAGAACAATGGAGGAATATCTTTCAGGAGTACAGCAAGAATCGGAACGACTTAAGAAACAACATGATGAGGTTATGGACAGACTTCGGAAGGCAAACATGGACAATGAGCATCTGCAAGGTCAGCTCTCTGAATCCAGAGGACAATATGAATGGATTCTATCAGAGCATGATCGCTTGCTGCGCGCGAGAGGAATCATGCTGTCCGTGAGGTTGAAGAGTTACGGCAGAAAAGAGGCCAGATGCTTTCAGTGTTGGTTACAGCAATGCACTGTGAGTTTTCAGCGTCTGAACTTGAGCATGCTACTGAAAATTTCAGTAGTTCGCTTAAGATTGGAGAAGGTGGGTTTGGCTGTGTGTACAAAGGTACCCTCCGAACATGACAGTTGCAATAAAGGTGTTGAAACCTGATGGTTTACAGGGGCAATCACAGTTCGAGCAAGAGGTAGCCCAACTCAACCCATTCTGAAATCCAACTTTTTCTTTGTCAACTAAAAAGGTGCTTGGTCTGTAGCTCCTTTGAAGCTTACAACTTTTTTTTTTTTAAAAAAAAACTCTTTGAAAAACATTTTCCGATGAAAAAAAAAACTCTTTAAAAAGACATTTTTTTTTCCGATGAATGAAATAATGTATGCGAAAAAGACATTTTTTGGATTCCTGCTGCAGGTTGCTATCCTGAGTAGAGTGAGGCACCCTCACCTTGTAACCTTGTTAGGAGCTTGCTCGGAGATATCAACACTTGTATATGAGTTCTTACCAAATGGAAGCCTTGAAGATTTTCTCATGTGTGCAGAAAAAAGGCAGACTCTACCATGGCAAATTCGGGTCCGGATAATTTCTGAGATTTGTTCAGCACTGACCTTTCTGCACAAGAATAAACCACATCCAGTTGTTCATGGAGATCTGAAGCCTGCCAACATCCTTCTTGATGTTAATTTGGTCAGTAAGCTTAGTGACTTCGGAATCTCTCGCCACCTGATCCAGTCCAGCACCAACAACACTACCATGTATCACACCATGCATCCTATGGGAACCCTTCAGTACATGGACCCAGAATTTTTTGCCACTGGAGAGCTGACATGTCAGTCCGATATCTATTCTTTTGGGATTGTGGTATTGCGCCTTTTGACCGGAAAGCCTCCTGATGGTATAAAGAAGATTGTGGAGGATGCCATGGAGAAAGGCGACCTGAACTCAGTAGTTGATACCTCGGCAGGAGAATGGCCTGCTGTGCACGTCCAGCAGCTAGCACTCCTTGCTCTCAGTTGCACAGAGCTGAGCCGGAAGTGCCGCCCTGATCTTTCAGCTGTGGTGTGGGCAGTGGTTGAGGCGATGAAGGATGCTGCAACAATACCTTTAGCCTCATCTTCTAGATCAGTGTCAAATGAAAACAGCACACCGTCATATTTCATCTGCCCTATATCTCAGGTGAGTACAATAGGGACGTTTTGCACCTTCATCTAGATTTCCCCAATCTTTTACTCAAAAATGAATCAATTGTAGCACAGAAGAATCGAATGTTAAACTCAATGTGCTATCCTGCCTTTTGTCCTTTTGTGAAAATACAACACATGAACATTTTGTCCCCTGATCCCTAAACATTACTTTCTGTTGTCTTGTCTCAGGATGTCATGGACGATCCACATATCGCAGCTGACGGATTCACATACGAGGCCGAGGCCATCAGGAGCTGGATCGACAGTGGCCACGACACGTCTCCAATGACCAACATGCGACTAGAACACGACGAGCTCATTCCCAATCGCACGCTTCGCTCTGCCATCCAGGAATGGCTCCAGCAGCAGAATACGGCCTTGTAGTCTGTTCCCTGATGGGTGGCTGCTTGCTTCGCCACCACTACACACGAGTCGAATTACTCCAGTATTAGTTGCTCATCAACTGCTGGCCCCTGTACAGCTTCAAGATTTAACCGTGTACCATCTACCATGTAACCGTCATAATGTAGCTAGTGTTGTTAACATATTGATGCCTGCCAAAACCTGCATGCCCTGTTTAGTAAGCGTAGAAGAGGAAATAGCAGCTTCGTCCCTGGTACTGTGTGGCTGCAATTCATGTACAGGCTGAAGGTCCTCCACCGGATTTACGTGATACCTCAGGCTCTCACCCGTGTTGTACGCTCCACATCTGCAGGTGGATCAGCAGTACCGACTAACAGGCTGTCAAGAAACGGATCAAGCTTCAAAAGTGGAGCTTCTTTTTCCCGAACAATTCGGTGAAAGAGTACCCCACCTAAAACTTGTTGATCAGGCAGGCTTGTCAGTTATGCTTACAGACTTGTCAGTGGTACAACAGGAGTTGACACAACTTACAAAAAAAAAAAAAGAGAAGAAAAAGAAAAAGAAAGGTGAGGTCACACAGGAACTTTGGAACTACAAGATCAGCTCTCTGACTCCAGAGGACAATATGACTGCCTTCTATCTGATCATGGCTAGGTGCTAACATGAGAGGAACCGTGCCCTCCGTTAGGTTGAAGAGTTACGTCAGAAAAGAGGCCAGATGCTTTCAGCTTTGGTTAAATCAGTGCATTGTGAGTTTTCATTATCTGAACTGAATTATGCTACTGAAAAATTTCAGTATACTCCTCTAAAGATAGATGCTGAAACCTGACAGTTCAAGCAATAGGTAGTCCACTCAACTCATTTTATATACCAAACTAGCTCCTTTCCGGTTCACAATGACGACAACAATATAACCTTCTAGACCTGAGCAAGTTGGGGCTGGCTAGATATGGAAAGGAACATGAGCCACCAACAAAAAAGATGAAGTTATGTAAATTAAAAGAAATTAATAGCAGTAATAATATATAAAAAAATCCTAGTTTATGGTCTTGGCACATGGACTGCAAATTTCCACGTGCTGATATCCAAATCCAAGGACAATTGTTTTGTTTGAGTATATTCACACCTTTTGACTCTCTTCCATGTCAAGTTCAACCGACCACTGCTTCTCTTTACAGGTGCCTACAAACCATCTCAACCAGTGTTGGACAATCTGTTCTTCCATTTGTGCTACCCTTGCGTATCATGCATTTTCAGTGGGACATGCATAATTCTGCTGCAAATAGCTGTTGAACAAGTCGTCTTTTCACCGCATGAATGATGAAATGGTTGTTTTGTATTCATGTTGCAGGCTAGTATTCTGAGAAGAGTGAGGTTCCTCACCCTGTAACTCTGTTTGAGTATGCTCAGAGTCGACTTTGCTTGTCTATGAGTCCGTACTAAACGGAGGAAGCCTTGGAGATTTCCTTGTGTGTGTGTGCAGAAAAGAGTACTCTTCCCTGGAAAATTCGCATTGGAGTTATTGCAGACGAAAGAACAAGATTGAACCTCTCACCCAGCTGTTCATGGAAATCTCAAGCCAGTCAACATCCTTCTCGATGCAAACTTAGTCAGTAAAGCTTATAGTTACTTGGGTATCTCTCCCCTCCTGCCCTTATGGTCCAGTCCAGCACCAATGATACAACGGGAATCCCCTTTGTGCATGGCATGGATCCGGAATTCTTCCTTGCCACTGGAGAACTGACACCTAGCTCCGATGTTGGTCTTAGTGTCTTACGTCTTTTGACAGGAAAGCCACCTGATGGTATAAAGAAGATTGTGGCCTTTATACCATCAGGAGAAAGGCGACCTGAACTCACAGATAGTTGCTGGAGTATCTCATAAGGAGAGTGGCCTGGATGTGCACGTCCAGCACGCCTTGGTCTCAGAATCGCTCAGCTGCACCTGAAGCCGGAGGTGCCGTTCTCGTCTTTCAGGGCGCAACAACATTATCATCCTCACCGCCCTCTCCTCAATCAAAGTTGGATGGAAGCTGCAAAAACCGTCACATTTCATTTGCCAAATATTTCAGGTGGATATATATAAAAACCAATTTTTTTCACTATTGTCAGACACCTTTTTTTCTTCTTCTTCTTCTTTTCTGTTCGTGAGCAATGAATTTTAGCACTGAAGAAACTGAAACCTGAGTAGAATAATTTGCCATTTCCTTTGTTACTCTGAAACTCGAGTAACAAGTGATCTTAGATTGATCTGATGAATAACCACTGCCTGTCTGCATGTTTTCAGGAGATCATGAACGATCCACGTTTCGCCGCGCACGGATTCACCTACCAAGGCGAGGCCATGATCGAGCAGCGGCCACGACAACAAGGCGCTTCGTTCTGCCATCAAAACCATCCTGGAGTGGCTCCAGCAGCAGAGAAATGGCCTTGTAGTCAGTCTGTTCTGAATTCTGATACGGCGCTTCTCTGGCTTGCTGCGTGCTTCTCTGGCCTCCCAAAGTACCAGTACGGTGCCTCTACCATAGTCTTGTGGACAAATTGAACTGCGTGCGCGTAACGGCTACTAATTTCGCTGCTCATCAACAGTTATCACCAGTACATCTCAAAGAAAAATGTTATCTTTCCTCATTAAAAAGAATGTTATCACCAGTACAGCTTTACTGCTACATTTCAACGTGTAACAGTGTCCCATAGCTACAGTAGGAGTTTAGGGTTTAGGCCCATTGTTTAGCTAGGTACTACTCCTATTCCACTGTATTTTGGCAGATTTTTCTTGACAATGTGGCCTAGCTTTCTGCTCTTTGTGCACAGTAGTGCTAGTTAGCTTTGAACTCTAGACCTGTACAAGTGTACAGTACTACTGAGGAGCCACAACTGGTATAGTGGTATTATCGACTTTTTGATGGAGTGAGAAACTGGAGTAACTCGGGTGTACTAGTACTCCGTACTACGTAACGCTGAGCGAGGACGCGGCCAGCACTCTGGGCCAGGCGAACTCGTGTTTGGCATTGATGCCGTCACAGCCTGACAGGCGTGGTTGCCGGTCCTCAATCAGAAATAATGGCTGTCAGTCGCCGACGCAACGGTAGTGCACAACACTAAATGCACTTCCACTTGTCTTGCTGCCATGACAATCTTTGGAACAAAGGTTGGAGGAGGATTCTATAATCGGCACCACTAGCGCCAAGACGTTCAGACGGACGCGCACATTCAGACGCCCTGTGCACTTCCACTTGTCTTGCTGCCATGGCAATCTTTGGAACAAAGGGTGGAGGAGGATTCTAAAATTGGCACGCCAAGACGTTTGGACGGACGCGCACATCCAGACGCCCTGATTCCTACGCTAACGCTTGCCGCAGGTAGCAGGGGTCGACCCACTTTTGCCACGTGCTTCCCGCACGCGTCCCTCCTTTCCCTGGTGCTCCTACCGCATGCAGCAAGGACCACCGGTGCCCTTGCCCCGTGCTCCCCGCGCGCGTCCATTCTCTCCCTATCGCTCCAAGCGTTGTTCCCTTTCACCCCTGCTTCCCGTGCGCACGTAGGGACCATCTGTGCCCTGCTGCCATGATGCCAACTCCATCTACTTCCCTCGCTCACTACCAACCAACGCCCCATCCCTTCATTCGTATGGATGCCTTGTCGGTTTTGGGAGGGATGATGTAGCTATAGATGCAGTGGAAGGTGGGAGGAGGAGAAGATGCAACACTTGATCTAATTTTGAAACACCTAATTGAAACATACTTAGTTGAAACACTTAAAACATGCACTCCAAAAACACACTTGAAACCCTTGCAACCATACATAAACATCGAATTAAACACATGCAACATATGTGTGAAACATATGCAACATCAAATAAACACAATTGCAATTTGCATCCAGAAAACAAAGAACATGTGAAACAATCGAAACATACTATTTGAAATGTTTGAAACATCCATATGGTTCAACTGCAACATCCATATGGTTCAAATGCAACATCCATATGGTTCAACATACTATTTTAAACAATTGAAACATACTACTTTTGCAACATCCATATGGTTCAATATGAGCATACCTTTGAAATGTTTGAAACAATTGAAACATACAACTCCAACATCGGATGAGGGAGAGAGAGAGATCTTAGCACAGGGAGCGCCATGGTCGCCGGATCTGGCGCCTTGTATTTTGTGGAGGACATGTGTGTGAGGGAGAAGAGGGGGTGCCACCGAAGTTGGGAGGGGACGCCGGGTGGGTGAATGAGCCGCGGGGTAGGGGAAGGAGCAGCTCGGGTAGGGCGCGAGTTCTTGGCGGCAACTTGGGAGGGGCACACGGGCAAAAGTGGCTCGAATGAGGCACGAAACGCCCGGGGTTGGCGGCGCCAGAGCTTTGAGGAGGGAGGGAGAGTGGAGCATGGGTAGGGCGCGGGAGCCGGTGTCGAGGATGAGGGAGCGCAGAGGGAGAGGGAATAAGGATGACTCGGTCGATGGAGGACAGGTGAGTTGTTCCCTATGTGTGTGGCGCGGGTGGTTGGGTTAAACCCGGGTTAGGCAGGACGTTGGTAACAAATAATTACCATTCTAATTCTATTTTCTTTTTATGGAATGACTTTATTCATAGGAGTCTTGGAGGAAATCTATTACTAAGAACAAGCTCATTGTCGCTTTGTATTTATTGCTCCATTAGAATATTTCCAGTGTTTACTATTATATATATAATTGCAAGAGAGATGCATTTTGAATCTTATATTTTTTTTCTTTATACCATGTGTGTGTTTTGGATATCTTGCGTCCCAAAGAGGCCGACATGTAGAGGGAATAGACATTGGGTCACGCTGGTGTCAAGAGATCGAGTGAGTTCTCATTGGATCATTGTGAAACATGGTATCAAACTTCATTCTCAAATGAGGTGAAGAAATCCGAGTGAAACACCCTTGAACATTGTGAAACCCTCTTGTCCCACCGCTAGATCCGGCCCTGCATACGAAATGGACAGACGTTGGGTCACATAGGGAATGCCAGACCGGTAGCTCTCAAGTTATCAATATTTATAATATCAAATATATATCTATAGATTTATAATCTCTTTTGACATGAGGAGGCATTCTCCATTTTCATTAAGCAGATAACAAAAATACACCAATTTCAAAGATGTTCAGAAAAGCAGAAACATTCACGTGTATTAGATTTGTTATGAAATATGTGTCTATAGTATATCTAGTTTGTGTCATAACGTTAATACTTTAACAAAGAAAGAATGCACTTAATTAGAAGGGAGGTAGCAGGTAGATCTCCTATGATCATATCCTGGTATAGACGACGACATCACGCCCCGTTGTTGCTTGGTCCCATCGCTCAGGCCGGATTCCGGAACTTGCAGAGCACCCAGGACCAGGAGGCAACGTACTCCTACGTCAAGTGCGCGTGTCAGGTTTTGTGCTTGTGCCCGTGCACTGGACACCAGGCAGCAGTCGACACGTGCCCCACGGGGGGTCCGCCCTGCCCCCGGCGAGTCGGCTGAGCCTGATCGAGTGACCCACAGGGCCACAGCTAGCACATCTGCCACGCCACGCACAGGCAGGCATGGCATGGGTACGCACAAAAGATACTGTATCTATCTCCATGACCATGTCCATCCGTCCGTCTCCGTCGCCGTCGCCGTCGCCTCGCGCCCCGCCCCCCGCCCCCGGTTGTCCAAGCAGCCAACCCACCAGAGTCCAGAGGCCCCAACCTACAGGGCCGCTCCACAGTCCACACGCCACGCCACGCTGGATGAGTGGATGGATGTCGTCTGTGCTTCGCTTGCTGCTCGTCTGTGCCCATGCCCATGTGCTCGTCTGTGCCCACGCCACGCCATGCCCATGTATACCTTCTCGTCTGGCTTGCTGCCAGCGCCGACGGGAGATGAGGACATGGATGACCAAATACGGTCGACGACAACGGTGAAAAATAGAAGCTTTGGCCAGCCGGCAGCGAGCTGTTCGCAGCAACGTCCGGCTGTGCCGTGTGCGCCCACTTTGGTTGGTGCACGTACGGGCACATTACACTTACACGTGCGAATATTTTAATTCACTTAGACCTTGTTTGGATTTATGGGATTCACATCAATCCACGTGTTTCGAGTTAGATTGGAATAGAATTTCAAATAAATTCCATCACAATCAAGCTTTATTGTGGTATCCCAAATGACTATGTGTTGTTTATTTATTTTAATCGAACTGTTACGAGAAATAAGGAAAGATTTAAATAAAAAATTCTATATTTGATTCAGGCATGCGTGATCTCCGACCTGATATACGTGATCGATCTCCGACCGATATCGCGTGATCTCGCGGCGGAGGGCGGCGTTGGAATAGAATTTCAAATAAATTCCATCACAATCGCTTTATGGTGGTGGCGTTGTTTATTTATTTTAAAGCTGCGATGGACGTCGGATTTAAATAAAAAATTTCCACATCGGGCATGCGTGCGATATACGGGATCGATCGGCGGCCGGAGGGGGCCACCCGGCGGGCGGGGCCGCACCGTGGTGGAGGAGAGGGATGGGCGAATCTAGCGACATCCGGTCGACCGGGCGGCAGGCGGCATGTGTCCGATCCGGAGTGGCTCCGGGATGTGTCCGAATAGCTAGCTCCTTCCGGGCGGCGGCGGCGGCGGCACACCGAAACCCTAACGGGCTCGACGGCCCAGATCTAGGACCGTTAGGGTTTCAAATTGGGGTTTTCTTTTTTTATTATTTTTTACTGGGAGGGATTAATGTAGACCCTTTAGTCTGGGTTGGGTAAGGTCCTTCAATGCCTATGAAACTTTTGGATTCTGGACAGCGCTCTAGATAGGACAATGTTTTGAATCAAAGGTCGATTCTCTTAATAGTGGCCAGTGGTGCAGGGAGACACTTGCATTGTGGGTTACTCTCTAGCTAACAAAGTGACACCCATAAACATCAATGAAGTTTGGATGCAAGCGGGTTTGCCCGTGAGCACTAAAGTAGCTAGACTTAACTAATTTTATGGATTTGACAAAAACCAGCAAAATTTAAGTTACTTATGAGCTCACGTATAGGCCTCTTTGCAAATGTAATACTCCCTCTATCCAGGAAAAAGAATGTGATTATAGGAATCGTTGTATAGCCCTCCCCCTGCTCTTTGGTTGTTTCTTAGCCCTTAGCCTAGCGGTTAGTGTTCCCTGTTCTTGCAGGTAGGGTGCTCCCCTGCTTTCATTTTTTAAAAAAGATTATGGGAATCATGCCGGTTAAATGGGTTCAAATTTGATCAAGTTTGTAGTAAATAATATTATTATTTAAAAAATTATCTTGAAAATATATTCTATAACTAATCTAATAATGATATGTATTTTGTGTCTTGAATGTTAGTATTTTTATATATATTTAGTAAAAGTTTTTTTTTTTTTAGGTCAACGATGGCGGTGAAGCATCCCCACCCATTATAATAAGCCACAGATGCAGACTGGGTCGGTGATGGCCATGGCTAGGAGCCCAGGGCAAACAAAAGTTCCAGAATTACATGTAGAGGGGGAGAGATTAGAGTTAGTAAAAGTTTGAACTTTTTAACTCTTGGAAATGTGAGAATTAGTTACCATACGTCCACAGTGTGTGTGTGATGCCACTTTTCTAGCATATACTAGTAGTTACACGCACAGATACCCACCTTGACACGCATTATCGCATGGACGACAACACATACTGAATTCCCAAGTGATATGCCTAGCTAGATACTAGCTAGAATCTACTAGCTATAGTATGTAATACTAGGTCAGATATCATCTAGGTTCTTGCATTATTGCTATGGGATAATGTAAGTTCGATCCACGTCACTATAGGTGTAGTACTACTATCTTTGTGTCTCAAAATAACTATCGTTTTCGAGAAATGACTTTAATTAAATATATATTAAAAATATTAATATTATTGTTATCACTATATTGAAAAGAGGACAGTAAAGCAACGTACAAATGAGAGTGTAAAGCCAATCTAAACCAGGTGGGGAATAAAGCTAAAGGAAAAGCTATAGTCACAAACAAAAATGATAGTACTCCTACAACAAAAGCCGTCTGCTTGCCCTCGCCCTGAATAAAGCATGTTAGGCGTCTTCTTGGATCTAAGCTCAGACGTCCTTCTTAAACTTGTCTATACTTTGTGTGCACCTGAGCTGGCAGCTTTATTAATTCCTTATATATACGGACACCTTGCTCACAGACAGATTAAGAGAACAAGTGTGACCGCAGTCATGTTTTGCCCCAGACAGCTTGTCATGTTTTGCCGATTTGTAAAAAAAAATACGTATAAGATTTAAATCTCCAAATAAATTTGTTAAAAAACTAGATCAAAATATCTTTCCAATGATACTAATTATGTAAAAAATATTAATACTATTTTAAGAAATAAATATAGTACTTCCATCCAAAAAAGAGTGTACATTTTAATATAGACCTATGTTGTACCGTGTAATTCTAAAAATAAAAATAAAAACATGAATTAACTAAACTTATAGAAACAACATTATCTATGTCCTAAAGGGACGCAACTCTGAAGTTGAATTAAGTCAAACTTTCTATGTGTTTAACTAAGTTTATATGACTTAGGTCAGAGGATTTTGACTAATTAAGTATCAAGATGAAGAAATATTGACTTGGCACTATAGCTCAAAACATATTTAAAGAGTAAATTGTGCGTGGAGCATCTGCCCGGCCACGGCGTCCACGTCGTCGTTTATTTGCCGTCGTCGTCCGATTACGCATCAAGGGATCCGCGGGGTTGACCCGTCCCTCGTGCGGTTCTGCGAGAAGACGCACGGTGGAACCGGCCGCGTTGGGCGCTCCCAGTGCCGTATCGTCTATCCATTGGCGGGCGCACGGGTCCCACCAGTAGGTGGCGCCGGGTGGGATGACCGTGGACCGGGCGTTGTCGTCGGCGCCGATTGGCTGGCGTCGGGGCCCGTCTCGTCCGTCGCGCGATTCGCGGACTCGGCCGCTTGCCGGGCGGCGGTGGGGGTGGGGCGACGGGCGTTCTGGCGGCATGGCTTCCGCCCTGCCTCGGTGGCATTGTCGAGTCCTCGTTATTTGGGACTCGGGTCGCGACGGCCATTGCGTGTGGCGAAGTCCGCGGCGCGATCGCCGTGCCACGGCGCCGGGCGCGAACGGCTCTGACGCCGTTCCTCGCTCGTGGGGACACCGGTGTCCCTCGAAGTGTGGAGCCCGCCGCCGGTGACTACCGGGTGGGTGCGTGCTTTCGGTCTCGGTGTTTTAACAGCCTGATAAAATCAGCTCCCGTCCCTCCGTTCTCGGCCGCCCGTCGTCATTGCTGCTTGGTGAGTTCCTCTCTCTTCCCCCGCCGCCGTCTCCGCCTAGCCTACTCCTCTCGCCCATCATCTCGCGGCCGCTTCGCCGGATTCTAACCCATTGCTTCTTCCTCCGCGCTGCCGCTCCGGGTCCGCCGCCCGGCGCCGCGGTGCTGCGTCTTTTCCCCAGATCGGCCCTGTCGAAATCCGCATCCGCTGTGAGCTGCTCGCGGGACCTTGCGCAGTCGCTGTTGGAGAGGAGGAGGGGGGCGCCAGCGGGAGCGCTGTCGGGTTCGGAGAAGCGAGACGCGTGAATCTCGGCTGGTACGTCTACTGTGCTCCCCTTCTTGGCGTTCTAGTTATTTCTATGCGAGCATTGTCAGTTACGAAAGTAAAGATTCTTACATTTTGGCCTGTGTGCTGTGGGGTTTGTTTTCCTTTCGATTTTGTCTTGGTCGGGTTCACAGAGGTGCGGTGGATCGATGTTCGTTGTGGGCGCGTCCTATTTGTCGCTGTTGCAAGCCGTGGTCAGCCGCTGTGGCTTGCCATATGCGTCCACAATCTCTGAAGTCGCTGGGGATGGCACGCCATTATACGGTGTTGAAATAGATGTGCCTTGGCCTGGTCCGGTCCGTAGGTGTCGTAGGTTTTTTTTCTGGGCTTCCATGGATGGATCCCCTGTGCCGGCTTATGAGCGAGCTGCATTGCAGGCCATATCTTTTTTACAGAGACTTTACGGTTTTGTGGTTGTAGACTACAATTTCGAAAGTGCGGTGGTGTGTACCAGACTGGCCCGTGCTGCAGTCTCTGTGGCTACAAGGGCTGCTGGTGTTTTAGGTAGATTATCGGAAGATCACCATGAGCTTGTGTTACAAGCTCAATACCTTATGAAAGAGGTCTCCCTGTTAAATGATGTCCTTTAGAGTTCTCTGTTTTGCTTGCTTGACCTTGTACAGCCAGACAGTTGTGGAATTTGACAGGTGAGTGTTCTGTGTGGACGGAAACAATACATTTCAAGCCTAATTTTTGTGCCAAAAGTTCCAAATCCAGGGTTGCTTTCGATGGTGCCTTGAGGTGGTATGGTGCTATGCTTGCATAACCATTAGCGATTCCTGCCTTCTCCCTATAGCTGCTTCGTAAGATGGGAGGTCCCTGTGCCCGCTCAACGGTTTCCTTTGCTCCGGGAGAGTCATGTATGTGACTGTTCTGTGTATCTGCACGATGTCATATGCAGTTATAGATGGTTATTCCTCTGCATAGTATCTAATTTTGTTACTGCCTCTGTTGTTACCTGCTTAGCTTCTTCTCGGGTGCCTGGTACGACCAATCAAATCAGCGGAAAAGAAAGCGTATGTCTTGGGGCTCATATTCTCCCTGCGGCCGCTTTAGTTCCCGGCTTTCCGATAGCGGCTTAACTGTTTGTGGGGTGCCTTTTATAGCGGAAGGCGCCCACTACATGCCGATCACCCTCTCCGCCTCTGAGTCTCGCCGTAAACGTATGAAATATTTAAATCAGAAGAAGATTGCTAAGTCAGGTGCTAGCTTCTTCAAATAGTCCATTCAGGTCTTTCTTTAGATCTACCAGTGCTGATATGCATTATGTGGTGCCTCTGTTTCGTATCGCTAGGCACGGTAGATGGTGCAGGTGCACTTGGCTGTGGGCATTTCACCCAAGAATACATTGATGCGCTCAAAGGTTCGGGGTTCTTATATCTAGATGTAGTGTGCCCTTTTTAAATTGGTTGTTTCCTGTCCCCATACTGATTTGATATTCCTTTCCATGTTTATGCTTGGTTGTCTCCTTTTGGGTGATGCTCGGTGGTGCCTAGAATCCTATGTTGATCGGTCATATTATGGAGGACCAGAATACACCTGTAGATACTGTGGTGCTATATTTTGGCTCCGTGAGTGTGCTTCTGGGCAATCCAGTTTAAGGGAAGGCCGAATAGTCTACAATACGTGTTGTAGGGGTGGTAAAGTGGACATACCTCCTTATAAGGCTCCTCCTGAACCCCTCAAGTCTTTGGCTAGATTTGATGGTAATGCTGAGTGTAGACGGTTCTTAAAGAATATACGTCAATACAATTGCCTTTTTGCTTTTACATCCATGGGCGGAAACATTGATAGGTCACTAAATAATGGCCGAGGCCCTCCTGTTTTCAAAGTATCCGGCCAGGTGCACCATTGTATAGGGCCCCTCCTCCCAGGCAATGGCGATTCACCAAAATTCTTACAACTATATGTGTATGATACAACAAATGAGGTGCAAAATAGAATCAGGGCCGTCCATCCTGATGACCGTTCGGTCGAGCCTCTGGATTCCAGTATCGCTGAACGCTTGCTCAGGATGCTGGACGACCACAATCCTTTGGTTAAACAGTTCAGGCTGGCTAGGGACAGGCTAGAGGAGGGCGCCGGCGATGATTTTATTGTGCGGCTTGTTGGGGCAAGAGAGGGGGACCCAGTTCAGTACAACCTACCAACTGTAGAGCAGCTTGCTATGGTTGTTGTGGGCGACTTTACGCTTGATACCTTCCAGCGTGATATTGTCGTGCAGCCGAGATCTGGCCATTTAGAACACATTTCTTCGTTACATCCTGCTTTCATGGCCCTACAATACCCGCTCCTGTTTCCACACGGTGACCGTGGTTTCCAGGTCGGTGTGTCTTACCGTGGTGTAGATACATCGGGTGACAACAAACGTACTAAGATAACAATGCAAGATTACTACTGCCATGGTTTCCATTATAGAAAAGACCGGCCAAATCCGTTCACATGCTACGGAGCCTTGTCCACTCAGGCTAAGATCGATGCGCGGGCATGTATTGATGAAAATCGGCTCTGGTATGTGATAAAGAACCAGTCAAGCCTGCGTGTAGAGTCGCTTCAAGGAATAGTCAATGGTGTTGAAAAAGGCTGTGTCGATGGTAATGAGATTGGCAAGAAAACTATCCTACCAGCCTCTCATACCGGCGGTAGGCGCTATATGATCCAAAACTACCATGATGCGATTGCTATCTGTAGAGTGCATGGACCTCCTGATTTCTTTGTCACCTTCACCTGTAATCCCAAATGGCCAGAAATTGCTGCAGCCCTGGCCTTTGAACCCGGTCAGAAACCAGCCGATAGAGCGGATATGGTTGTTAGGGTCTATAATATGAAACTCGAGGAGCTCCTGTCTGATATACGATGTGGTACTACCTTTGGCCCTGTAAGCGCTGGTAAGTTTTTCCCTTGTGGTACGGTTTCCCCATCTGCATAGACTGTTTTGGTGACATGTGTTTTTCGCGCTGCTTATGTTAGTGTTGCATACGGTGGAGTTTCAGAAGCGCGGTCTACCTCATGCACATATAATTGTTTGGCTCAAACAAGATACCCTGCACCCATCACCTGCTTTCATAGATAGATTCATAAGTCTTTGAGGTTCTGACGACCACCGCACGGACCCTCTTGGCTATGTGCTGGTTGCTGAACACATGGTTCATGGTCCGTGTGGTCCTAGCCATCCAAACTGTCCATGTATGAAAAAAGATAAATGTTCAAAGCGGTTTCCAAAGCAGTATCAGACTGAAACAATGGTAGATGAGAATGGTTTTGTTGTGTACAAGAGATCTGATAATAAAAGATATGTTGAAAAGAACGGTAAAAAATTGGATAGTGCCTACATAGTGCCGTATAATATGTTATTGCTTAAAAAGTACCAAGCCCACATCAACGTGGAGTGGTGTAACAAAGGTTTTTTTGTTAAATACTTATTCAAATATGTTACAAAGGGTCCTGACTGTGGTAAGGTTTATATATAGAGAATAAAGAACGGTGAGCCAGCACCCTATAATGAACAGACTAAGACTATTGATGAGGTTCCGGAATACTTAGACTGTAGATACATATGCGAGCAGGACGCTTGTTGGCGAATATTTGGTTTTGATATACGGACATTATCCATTTGTAGAGAATTTGGTGTCCACCTTCCAAATGACAACCCCATTGTTTATGATGAAACAAGCCCGACATAACCGACGTTGCGGATTAGAATTCCTACGCAGAACCACTTTGACTGAATGGTTTGTTGCCAATCGGTACAGCAATGCAGGTAGGGAGCTTACGTATTGTGAGTTCCCTGCACAGTGGAAATGGGATAGTAAGTCTAGGAGTTGGCAACGTAGGCGGCGAGGCTCAGGTAAGATAGGTAGGCTATACTATGTGCACCCTACTGCTGGTGAGCGATACTACCTTAGGATGTTGCTCCTTGTGGTCAGAGGTGCAAGAAGTTTTGAAGAGCTTAGAACCTACAATGGCATGTCCTATCCCACATTTAGGCTTGCTTGTAATGCACGTGGCTTGCTAGGTGATGATCAAGAATGGTACAAAGCTTTTCGGACGAGTCGCTTTGCACGGGCGGCGACCACACACGGCTTAGGAAACTCTTCGTTACTATCTTTGTTGTTTTGTAAGGTGAAGGATGAAGGTGCTTTTTTGAAAAGGTATGGAGGCTGATGGCTGATGATATACAGTACCGCTTTAGAAATAATATGGACAATGCTTCATTCACCCTGTGTGATGAGGACCTTAGGAATTATTTGCTCGATGATATTCATGACCTTTTCAGGATACACGGTGCTAAAATACGTGACCATAGTTTGCCAGAGAAAACAAAGAACTCTGAGGACATTCCCTGCAATAAACTTATCGAAGAAGCACTATCATATGATGTGGGCAGGCTAAACGTGATGCTGAAACCTTAGTGCATAAGCTAAACACAGAACAGATGTACGCATTTAACGTGATAATTAAAGCTGCTTCAGATAATAAACCAGGGTTTTTCTTTGTATCTGGGTACGGGGGAACTGGTAAGACATTCTTGTGGCAGTCCATAGTTGCTTGGATGCGTTCCCAGCAAAAAATTGTGCTCTCTGTTGCCTCATCGGGCGTTGCCTCGCTTTTATTGCCTGCTGGTAGAACTGCGCACTCGCGCTTCAAGCTGCCATGTGATGTACAAGAGAACTCTCTTTGTGATATCAAGCGTGGTTCCAAACTTGGTGAGCTCATTGCGTCTACATCTCTTATCATTTGGGATGAAGCTTTAATGACACATAGAAATGCATTCGAGGCTCTAGATAGATCGCTTAAAGATGTCATGGTGCCCTACAATGACAATGCTGCAGGCTTACTTTTTGGGGGTAAGATTGTTGTGCTAGGTGGTGACCTACGTTAGATTACACTTTTGTTATTCGTGTGGTGGTAGAGGCGACATAGTCAATGCTTTGCAATAGTAAACTCTCCTATCTGGGCTCATGTTAAAGTTTTGTCACTTAATACAAACATGAGACTTAGCAGACCAGGCCTCGACCCCCAAAAACAGAAAGAGATTGCTGAATTTAGTAGATGGGTGCTGGATATTGGTGAGGGTAAAATTGAGAGCGTAGATGCCGATAGTGAAACACAGGGACAGCGAATTAAGATACCTCCTGAGCTCCTGTTAATGCCACAGGAAGACAAGGTTGCATACATGGTCAAAACTGTTTACCCAGGGCTTGAGAGTAACTACGCTGATGCGGAGTACCTTCAATCACGGGCCATTCTAACACCAACAAACGAGGCCGCCGATGCCATTAACTCATATGTGGTGTCGCTGATACCTGGGAGACAAAGGGAGTATCTAAGTTATGATAAAATTGCCGAAACCAAGGATAAACATGAATCATATGATACTCTATATCCTATAGAATTTCTAAATGAAACAAATGGCAACAATTTCCCACACCACCGTCTTTGCCTTAAAAAGGGCGTGCCAATAATGATGCTTAGAAATCTTGATCAAGCGGGTGGCCTTTGTAACGGAACAAGATTGATTGTTACAGAAATTGGTGAGTCAATAATAAAAGCAAGGATTATTACAGGTACACATGTTGGTGAGGTGGTGGGCATACCTAGAATTTGTCTAACCTTAAAAAGTAAAAGGCTGCCGTTTGAATTAGAGAGGCGTCAGTTTCCAGTTAAGGTCTGTTATGCCATGACCATCAATAAGAGCCAAGGGCAAACCCTTGAGCATGTTGGCGTATACCTAAAAAGTCACATTTTTCGACCATGGACGGTTTGTATGTTCTTTGTTTCACGTGTTACTTCAAAGCAGGGTCTTAACATTCTCATAGAAGACGCGGATGGTAATTGTACAGATGAGACGCAGAATATTGTTTTCCAGGAGATATTATCTGCGGCCAATCTATTTTCAGATAGGCCATAGTACCATTGATTGGCCTATGTGTGCACATCTTTTGCAAAGATCAGCCACTTATTTTGTTGGCTACTTACCCTTTTGTATGATCTAAAGTCTTTTGCATTTGTGCAACAAAGATTTCATATGCAGGCTACACATTACTAATAAATAGAAACAGTTGACTCGCTTCGCACCCATGGTGATATTGAATCGTCTATCTTTTGTATCTATTTATACTGCTTTGTGTGTTCTTCTTCACATGGCTCTTTCTATCATATGTCTTTATATGCTCTAATAGATGAACGCAGTGCTCCAGGTTTACTTTCTTCCTAACCTTACTTCACTACCATCCATTTTTTCCTGGTTTCCAATTTAGTTTCCTGGTAACATGGTTTCATGCAGCTTGAAACAATGGCTTTCTCCACCCTGTCGTCGCTTCGCCCTGGTGACTGGCGTGCGGTGATTTGTGTTCGTGTCTGCCGCAAGTGGGAATATCGTGGAGGGAGCGATGATGGCCCAATACAGCATGTTGACCTTGTGCTTGTTGATCAGCAGGTACATGTTCACTGTATTTGAGACAGCTATCGTAGACAAAGTATAAAACACCACATAGGAAACTAATAAGCACACGTAAAGCAAGTGTACCTTTTGGCATTTTTGAACATCTTTCACGCGTGGTCTACGGTTGTTGACATTGGTCACCCCGTTGCTCATTTGTAGAGGGGAACAACCCGTATCTTTGAGATCCCTGGACCTGAAGTTGAAGCCAAAAGCCACCTTGTACAGGAAAATGGCATCTATGTCATTGCCCGCTTTAGAGTCTCCAACGCAAAATCAAGTTACAGGGCTGTTGATGCTCCATACATGGTGGAGTTCACCCTCCATACCTGCGTAATGTCATTTTGCAAGAACCGATCGCCTGATTTCCCAAAGTATGCATACGGGATCACTCCTATAGATGGCCTTGCCGCCTATGCTGGTGACACCACGAATTTCCTTGGTGAGTGCTCGGTGACCCAGACAAAGAAACACACCTTTTTCTGTTGAGCCTTACTGTATCTTCTATTCTCCTGTTGCAGATACTATTGGGACACTGGTAGAGGTCTCTGATGTCCAGCCTGTTCATCTCCCTAATAAACCACCGACAGTATCCAGGCACATTGTCCTTAGGGACCTAAGGTGATGCATCATATATCCTGTATATAAGATGCCGGTTCTACTATTGCGCATACCCTTGACGTTTAACGCGAAACTCTCTGCTCTTATCCTCAGCTACTCAGAGATGAAGATCACTCTGTGGGGACAGAGAGCTATTGCATTCAGCACTCAAGACGTCTACAACAGGGATGAGGCTAGGCCTATCGTCGTCTTGTTCGTGGGAGGGCTCATGAAATCCTACCAAGGTAGATACTGCTCGCTTATCAATTTTATGCTCACATGTTTATTGATTGAGAGCACACCGCTGTGTATAGAGGCTACCAGATTGAGTTTTCACATTCGTTTTGTTCATGCAGCTACTATCTGAGCGGTAACTCAGCTTGCCGTTGGTATTTCAATCCAACCATTCCAGAAGCACAGCCACTGTATGAAAGGCATGCATTTTGACCTAATTCAGAACATGGTATCCCTTTTCTTTGACGTTTTTCCCTCATCATCTGATATATCCTGATTTTCTGCAGCAATCACAACCAGAGGCTAGAGATAAGGGCGGTTCAATCACCGGTTGTTGGCGTGTCTAGAGTCGCGTTCCAGGCCAACTTGAGGAGAAGAACCTTTTCCAGATGAACCAAATCAACCCCTATGACTTCTCTGTAAGAAAAATCCTCAGTATAACACACTGTCCTCCTGTGCGAAAGATCTTATGTCTGTTATTCCATCTTTCTCATGCTGTATTTCCATATCCACAAATGCAGGACGATGGCTACCGCTGCACTGTGACTATTGGACGCCTTGTTCCCGGTGCGTCATGGTGGTTCCCATCATGCAGCAAGTGCAGCAAGTCCTGTGTCCCCGATGGTATGGATACAAATGCATTCCGTGCGCCACCACCTCATTCAAGTACAAGTAAGTATTCCTTTCATTGTTTCATTATCACCCAGCTGTACAGTGAGCTTCCACTGAGAGCCAAACAAACATTCATGTCAGGTATAAGGTCCGTTTCCACGATACGGATGGCACTGATGAAGCTGAAATGGTGTGCTTTGGAGACATTGCTCGCCGGATGATCGGAAAACCTGTTCAGCAGCTTATGAGGACAGCAGCAGGCCCAGCTGGATATCCAGCTGATATAACAAAGCTGGTTTCCCTGAGGTTTACTTTTGCAGTCACCATGACGCGGCAGAGTTTCTACAAGGCCAAAAAGACCTACAGTGTAGCCGCTCGGTCGCGGCACATGGCCATCCTGCTGCTGCCCCACTCAATCCCGGTCATGGTGCCGCTTTGCAGATGGAAGCAATGCACACCCCATCGCATCTCGGTCTGGCTGGTTCCTCAACCAGCAGTGATAGCCAAGATCTGGATCAGCGGGGAACTCCACTGACGCCACCTAGCACCCTGTCTTCCCCAAGCCTTTCTAAGGTATGTAGTTTATGCCGCCTCCGCTTACTGTGACTCCTATAGAATTTGCACCTATAATCTCATGGTCCTTGTTTGATACAGGCTCTGACATCAAGCCTGTCTCCCCAGCAGACACTAGCATCAAGCAAGCGTAAAAGAGGGTAATGTACCCATTTTACGTGCAAGTTAGTCAGCTTTTTTGTTTATATGTGACTAACTGCTACTAATTTGCAGTGGTCGGGCCAGGGGTGGTTTATATGTGACTAGTCAAATTGATCTAAGTTTGACCAAATTTGCAAACTAACCAGGTTCCTTGTGGTCGCATATATCCAACCGGTTTCAAGTCCTCGACTTGGCATGAGCGCTCGCATTTTCCTAGATTTATTCTAGAATTTTTCCGGCGTTATATGCTTTTATAATTAGTGGTAGGCGACGTCTCACTCGACAACGAGATGCATACAGTGACTTCGTGAATCTAGAGATCTACCTGCTAAGTTCTTTAGAGGTGCTCATATAATAGAGTTTGTATACGTGTATTCATAAGGATGAGTGTGTGAGATTTGTGACCTTCTCCATTATACTCTATAATTTTTAAAATGTTTGACCAAGTTTGTAGTGATTAGTATTAATATTTATGTTTCAAACAAGATTTATTATAAGAATATATTCAATCATTAATCTATGATCCTTATTTTGTACTATTATAAATGTTAATAATTTTTTGAATAATTTTTGAACGGAGGAATACGTACTACCTTATACGTTACCTAGCCCCTATAAGCCATCGACACGTAACCCTACACCCCTACGCGTCGCCCCGGCCCTATATATGATGCTATACACTGCACGGCGTGTGCTCTCTCTCCCCTTTGCCCTACGCTTGACTCGCAGCAGCGACACGCGTGACGCGCGCGAGAGGACTACGGCCAGGGGTACAGTAATCCGGTCCGGTGGCTACTGGCCAGGGACCAATCACGTCGCCGCTGGCTGTGTTAACAAGCTAGCTTGGGAGAAAGCAACAGTGATAGGGAGAGAGAAAAGGACCGGCCGAGACCTCCATCGTCGCTGTCTCTCTTTCTCTCTACACATGCCGATGGACAGGTATAGACAGAGACCGGCCGGAGAGAGAGAGAGACTTGCGAGAGAGGAGAGGGAGAGACAGAGAGTCAGAGACCGATCGACCGGGGGACGAGATAAAAGGCATACTCAGGCTGTGATAGCAGCTAGAAGCCATGGCAAATTAAAGGCATATATAGGCAAATAGTGCTACACTGCTAGGACTAGTCCTCGTAGCCGCTTAGCTTAAGGTGACGAGAGAGAGAGAGAGAGGAGATCTTGATCTAGTTCTAGTAGTAGAGTGCTAGCAGTGAAGCAGCAGGAAGGAAGGAATCGAAGAAGAAAAAGCTAGAAGCAAGAAGGAAGCTGCAGGATGGGGCGCGGCAAGGTGGAGCTGAAGCGGATCGAGAACAAGATAAGCCGGCAGGTGACGTTCGCCAAGCGCCGGAACGGGCTGCTCAAGAAGGCGTACGAGCTGTCGGTGCTCTGCGACGCCGAGGTCGCCCTCATCATCTTCTCCAGCCGCGGCCGCCTCTTCGAGTTCTCCACCTCCTCATGGTACGTGCGTGTGCGTCTGCGTCACACACCTGACGACCTGCCCGGCCGGCCACCTTTTCCCCCCTTTAATTTTTTTGCGAGATCCCCACCTGCCTAGCTTCTTAGACCTACTACCTCAGCTCCTCCCATCTTCAAGCACAAACGGTCGGTCGTCGCTATCGATCTCTAGTCCTTCTTGAATCCGGAGATAGAAAACCATACAAACATGCTTGCGTGACATTTTGTGCCAAGAATTTCATGCATGTCATCTCTACTTCTTATTGAATCTGGAGAACCATACATGCACACGGTATGATACTAGTTTGGAATTTGGTGTTCATCCATGCCAACTTCAAGTACTAACTTTTTTTTTCTTTTTCCTTTGTGGATAGGGTAGGCCCTGAAATTTCACAGAAGTTGTATATAATTGGTATTGAGTTTGGCGTTTTTTGGGTGGGATTTCATGTGTGAAGGCTATGTGTGTTTTCTTTAGATCTGTCTCTGGCTCAGTAGAATATCATAGCCTCATGCTACATAGTATACATAGCTCCTGTATGTTCTTTTTTTGGTGTTTGGGGAAATACCAGTTTGGTCATGTTATCATCTCAGCTTGCGCTCACCTTTCCTCTTTTGTTTCCTGTGAGTTCAGTAACTTCAGTTTACATACGTTTGCTATAAAGGGTCAGTCAATAGAAGAGGACAACATACATGCAGATGATCTCAATCTCTTCACAATCCATTAGATCTATCTATCTGTAGGCTACAGCTCTAACCCTTATCGTCTCCTTTTTAGCGCATGTCAGCAGGGGTTCATTAGCTGCTTCCTGTAGTTATTTACATCGAAGAAGCTAGCTAGCTTGCACAGCTACCTTCAGCAGCTGCTGTTAGACTGGACCTTTCTTGCATAGGAGTATTCCAGATCTGTTTGTGAACATGAGCACATAATTTTTCCCCTCCCTTGTGTTTACCATTCAGTTTTTTAGCTGTGCATGTTATTATTATATTACTGAGTAACTAATTATACAGTTTAGAATAATTCTTTTTATTTCTCTCAGTTACTTTTGTTGTCTAATAATTCTTTATTTCTCTCTTGTTGCTTGGATTTTACTGTTCCATTGAGACCCAAATCTATGTATGGCATGGCATCTAGCTAGATTCTACTGTTCCATTGGGGAATTGAGAGTGTTGAGACCTGTCTCTCTCTCTCTCTCTACGTCTTGTCAAATGTCTAGGCTCCTCTGTCGTCGTGCAAGCGGCTGCAGCAGGAGGTAAAGTTGATGAGAGAGAGGCACATGTACTGGCCGTGGTGTATCGATTGGCCCGTCAGGAGTTATCCCCATGCTATGCTAGCGTATGGGTCGACCATGGACAGGCATCAGTGTACCTGCATGCATGCCTTTCACTCTTTTAGCCTTTTATTAGGCATGCAGGCAAGAGGCTATGAAAGAACATCGTGTCATATCGTATGCAAAACAATACTGTATAATCTGAGAAGGTGAGAGAAAGTACCAGTTTTTTTTAATGTGTATCTAGCTGCAGAGAAATCAAATGCAGCTGGGTAACAATGCACAGCTTGTGTTGTTGCTCCAAAAAGAAGCTGTACGTACTGATGAATTCATCGGAGGGATCGGAGTTGAAAAATAAAAATTTACTGGTTCCAGTCGTGGAAATTGTATTCAGTCAATTTGAATCCAATTTGGTATTGAGAGTGTATGCATGCATGTGTTAATCCAACCTTGTTCATTTTTAATGTGATGACTAATGAATATGTCTTTGATACAATTAATATTTTCCTCTTATGATAAAGATATGATTATGAGATGATAGGCTACTAAGTATTAATTAGTTTTCACCTTTCTCTTCTTAAGTATAAACAGACAAGTATTCCATCAGACATGTGTAAGCACACACGAAAGTTTATAGCTAGTTTTGATGGTGTGATTTTGTCCTCTTATTGATCCTCAATGTTTGCTTCTCAACAGCCTGTACAAGACGCTGGAGCGCTACCGCAGCTGCAGTTTTGCATCCCAAGCATCAGGCGCTCCACTAGAGGCTGAATTAGTAATATTATTGCCAATTTATTTACGCTACTTTTTAGTGCATGTATATGCATTCCATGTATGACCAGAAGCATTTGTTTTCAAAGAATAAACACATCTTCTAAGAACACATGGCTTAATAATTATTCCTGAAAAAAATATAAGAGACATAAATGATAGGCACAATAAATAATGTGAAATGTAGGGAAATGTGTGATTATGGGTAGATAATATTTTCATTATTAACAAATTATAAACACTATGTTTTGAATAAAGTCTTCCAAAAACTTAATTTATGCTTGAATAATAAACTCAAAAAAATGATATTACACATTCAACTTTGATGTGGTGTATATTGTATCTAGGGATGTTCTATTTAATAAATAATGAAATGCTGGCAAGAGATACTGATGGATATATATAATACTTTCTAATTGAGTGTGTATAGTATCTACCGTTTATATTTTACACTTCGATCTTGTGTTTCATGTTGCTATGTAATATGAAGTATGTTATCTAAAAAAAAAAGTGTAATATGAAGTATGTCAGCATGCACGTATAAGCTTACTAGAGGTGGTCCTATATCTCATCATTTGCATTTTGCACTACATTTAAAATGCAACCAATCATTTGACATGCTGACACACGCATATATACCGACTCCACTTTTAGTCAGCACAAAGTGATATACATAATCAACATTTTCAAAATCAAACGTTATATACCTTAATTACTACTAGTAAGCTAGCTAGGTTTATTTATTGCTTTACAAAAAAAAGGTTTATCTATGAGCATGCACCCAAGACACATTTCTGTATTTTAATGTTCAGGAATTTACTCAAACTAATTATTAGACTTGTTTTTCTTATTCAACAGAATAATTATCAGGAGTACTTGAAGCTAAAGACAAGAGTTGAGTTCTTACAAACAACTCAGAGGTAAAGACATTACTTTTAACGTCAGTGACCTATGTTGGTTGGATGTTGTAATTTCTATCACAAGTGGCAGTCTAATTAGGTTTGAGATCTTAATCTGCAGAAATCTCCTTGGTGAGGACTTGGGCCCACTTAACGTGAAGGAGCTAGAGCAACTTGAGAATCAAATTGAGATATCTCTCAGGCATATCCGATCATCAAAAGGTAGCCAATGATAATTGAATACTTGCACTTATGCTCAAGTACTTCAGTCAAGCTCAAAATTTATCAATTTCGTCCTAACCAGCAGTAAACAATCATAAGATAAAACTTAGCAATTTCTAACCAGCGACAAACATTTACAGAACCAGCAGATGCTCGACCAGCTCTTTGATCTCAAACGCAAGGTGATCCAATATTTTTTGTCTTCGGTTTTGGTCTCGATCTCTTCCTAAAAGACTCCTGGAAATACTAACCAACAGTGAGGTATTGCAGGAACAACAACTGCAAGATGTTAACAAAGACTTAAAAAGGAAGGTAATGCATAGGAATGACAAGGCTCAGCCCGTTAATACATTTTACTCCCGGTTATGTGTTTGCACATATATCTATCTGTATATACATGAGCATTGTTTTGGTAATTAAATCCCTCATTCATGAAACAAAGCTTCATTCTGCATATACATAATCTGACATAATAAAATTAGGTATTCAGGGGAAATAAAGGATACAGTGCTATTGTTAAATCTACATCACTGTATAATAAACTACTGTCTATAAACTATACCATATCATGGTAGGATCATTTTAAGGAACAATGAGCTCAGCACTGTGGATATATATGCTCTCATTTCAAGTATTGTTGTTATGTACCATGTGACCCGATCGATCAAGAGAAGTTTTATATGCTCTCATTTCAAGTGTTCTATTATTGTACCACCAGATACAAGAAACTAGTGAAGAAAATGTGCTACGACTGTCTTGCCAAGACATTGGGTGTAGTGGATCTAATGGGCATGGTGATGAAGCCAACCAAGAACGCCTTCACCTTGCTCTTGATCCGTCCCTGCATATAGGGTGATCATTCTTCACTTGTTTCAAGTATACACTAGCAAATGATTAAAAGTTCAGTACATATTCCTTATTTTGCATAAATTTAACAGATCACTACTGAATTAGTAATTTGTAGTAAAGAAAATAGGGGAAAATATGGAAAGGATTAACCTTACAGTTTCTTAATGGTTGGTAGCTAGTATAATTAAAATCATCAGTTGCTTGATCAAAAAATCATCAGTTGCCATCATACAAGAGATGCTCTTGATATTGACAGTGAAGTGTTGAAAACTGTAGTACCTGCAAAATTTTCTTCCATATTATCTGATCCTTTTACCCTCCTATATGTAGGTATCAAGCTTACATGGACCACCTGAACAATGATTAAGTTGCTTATTTGTGCTCAGTGGTCTGCTAGTGGTCACGAATCTTCTATATATGTTGGACGTAATGCTTTTGACAATTCCTCTATATTTAACCATATCGGTCCTAGCTTTGTGCTACTGTATGTACTAAACTAAGTCCTATTTTACACTCTCTTTTGTTCAAGAAGAATGAGACCTGATATGATCATGACTTTCTTGTTAAAGAACCACTGTTTGTGTCTCATTTTAAATTGACCGTCTACTAAAAGTGCTTTTGCGAGTACTTAGCAACTAAAATATGTGCAGTGATAACTCTCTGATCATATGTGATTATTGCCATGTTACATGTTTATCTTACTATAGCGGGAGATTCTTCATAATTTTAATTGATTTTTGTTATGTTATCTCACTTTGTAGAGAAAAAGGGGGAAATGAATCCACCTGATTCAGGCTTCTTTTCTTCAATTTTTTTTTAGTATACCTGATTCCATTGGCGTTGTTTCTAATATTGTCATGTCATATAGAATGGAATAAAACACACTCTCAATAGAAAGTTCCATTCTATGGTTTCATACATATTTAATTTTATGACTCACGAGAGAGTTGGCAATGTCGTGGCAAGATAGTTTGACTTATCTTTCTTCTTAAATACATTTTCATGCCATCAAAACACCTATGCGATAACCTAATTAATAAATAAATAAACTCACACGAATTTGCCACTAATGTTATTGCCTACACCGTTGCAAAAAAGAACGCCCACTTGTGCATGGTGGCTAGATAGGGCATTGTAGGACAGGTGCCACACATGAGGGCGCGCGGTTAGACTGGGATAAACAACCAACCTACTCCCTCCGGCTGGTATTAGAAGTCGTTTAGGACAGCGACACGGTCTCCAAAACATAACTTTGACCTCTTGTTATTATAAAAATATTTATGAAAATGTGATATATGTATACTTTTATCAAAGTATTTTTAAGACAAATCTATTTGTATAATTTTCATATTTACAAACTCAACAACTTAAAAGTTATTGATGATTTATATTTCCAATGTTTGACCGAAACCTTGTCCAAAACGACTTCTAATACCAGCCCGAGGGAGTATGTGTCGAGGTCACAAACAAAAAAATATTCAAAAAGGGTGAGAAGGGCGAGAGAGATGTGACTAAATGATAGAGCTCATTTATTTCACCATGTGTTTGTTCATTTGTGGTGAAATTCACGTGTATGATTTTTTTTCTTGAACTTCAAAACCAAACATCTTACTCTCATCAACTCTGATGTTAGTTCCATTTACCTTCGTACCCAAGTTAGAAATAGTTTTTAAGGCAGTTCCATTCTTTTTTTTTTAACTTAAATAAAACATTTGGAGATCAATAAAGTATCTCTTTAAATTTCCAAAAAATATACTTAGCTTTAGAAGAATGGGAAAATATCCAAAACAAATTGGGGAATTCCCAAAACATTATAATTGATGTTAGCATATTTTTAAATGCTTTCTAGAACAAAAACATAAGATGAATTGAGCATTAATTTTATGTTGTATTCTTGTTGGTTGCATCTCATATTTTGTTTTTGAAAGTTTTGAAATTCATTATATATCAATTACATTTTTTAAGAACGTTACATATATTTTTAGGTATTTTTTATTTCCTTGTTTCTAAATATATATTTTGAATTATTTTAGATATAATGTTTTTAGAATTTTAAAAGCTTAGATATATTTTTCGTGGTTAAAACCTTATTATCATTTATAAGATTTTACTAAAACTAAAAAAATGATGCAACTACCTTGAAAAATACTTCCAACCTAGGTATAGAGGTAATTTAAATAATTTTTGTAGACGATAGTTGAGTGGGTAAAATGTCCAGTTTTGGAGTTTAAGTGGGAAAAAAATCTGATCATTACCGAGTTTATTTGAGATATAAAGGGACCTTTTCCCAGTACAGCCCATTTACTCGTACGGTCCAGGCCCAATCCGATAGCGTTTTCAGTCCGTTAACAGTATAGCCCATTGACTTGTGCGGTTCAGGCCCAATCCGATAAGGCCCAATCCGATAACTTGGCCCTAAAATCCACGGCGCCCCTTCGGAGTCAGGGACGCCGGTGTTTCGCCGTCTCGCCTCGCCTCGCCGTCAGCAGCAGCAGCTCCGCCTCCACTCCCACGGCGTCCGTCGTGAGCTTCGCCTGCACCGGGACAAAGGCAACGGCGACGGAGACGGCGACGCGGGGGGAGGAGATGAAGCTGAAGCAGCTGGAGGGCCTCTTGGGTGGCCTGACCCAGTTCCCCGACCCCAAGGTACTGCGCCACCGCCACCGCCGCCACCACTTGGGTGGCCTTTCTTTCTCGTCCCGTGCTCGATTTCGCATCGCCCCACCCCGACAAAAAGGGAGGGGCGGAAAAGCGGAGGAGTATCTGACTTTTGCCATCGACGGCGTTGTACGGGTGTAGGTGGAGCTGGAGCAGTACCCGACGGGCCCTCACATCGCGTCGCGGATGCTCTACACGGTTAGTGCTGCCACTTGCGTCCTGCTCCGATTCCGACCCTTTCCCGCTTTGCTTCAGGATGCTATGCATCTTTCTTTTCTTGAGATAGTCTTGGGATGCGGCGCCGGGCTTTCTTGTCATGGTAGTGGGGTTATGGAATTTGGGTGCCACAAAGTGCAGCTTGGATTCTGAATCAACTGAGCTGCTGAGCTGTAGGTTTATGGCTGGCGTTGGGTGGCTTTGTTCTAAGAATTGTAGCTGGTTCAGAACCTTGTCACAGAAAAAAAAAAAAGACGTTGTGACCTTGCCTATTGAGTCCTTCTGATCTTCAGTTTTGGCAAAACAGAGCACTAATACTTTTCACCGTGGTTGGCAAGGTTCATCAATCGAACTTTTGGGGACTTCCATTGAAGCCCAAGCTTGGGAATATTCTGATTCTTATGTTTTGATCTGTTTCAACCTATAATTCAACATTTGGTAATGTTTTTGCTTGTTAGTCACGTAAAAGTGTATGGAAAAGCTTTCAGTGGACAACTAGTTTGAGAAGGCTATTCCTTCTCTATGGTTGTCTCGGTCTGATACAAGTGGCAATCAGATGCTGAATTTCTACTATTTATTATTTGAGATGTTTACTTAACTTTATCATATTCATGTTGATTTGATAAACAATCAGGCGGAGAATAGTTTCGATGACATAACGGGCAAAGTGGTAGCTGATTTTGGCTGTGGCTGTGGCACTCTGGCTGTGGGGAGTGCTCTACTGGATGCTGAGTGAGTATGTTTAACTTGTTTATTTTAGACAACCATGTTCTTCTTCCCTGACAATCCCTCTGTAGCGTGTAATGTCTACTTCAGTAATTAAAAAAACAAACTTCCTGTTTAGTGCTTATTGTACTTTTGCACTGTTCTTTTGTATGCATGGATGTAACAAAAAAAGTGTCTCCTGATAGATTGTGCCCAAGTTCTTATAGTAATTGTGCATCTGTCTTGCAGGTGAAGCTAAAACAAAAATAATATTCCATGTCATGAATTGATTTTAGATACTGTAGAATACTTTTAAATACTCCTCATTGACATATGTAAATGTGTATCCAGCACATGGATGTTTTTGGTTCCTAGTTTTTCTTATCGTCCATTTCTAATGTGAATTCATATGGTTGTGATTCACAGACATGTTCTTGGTATTGATATTGACCCACAGTCACTTGAACTTGCTCAAGAAAATGCTGCTGATCTGGAGGTATGACAATGGTTTTTTTTTTTAAAAAATTTCCTTCCACTTTAAATATTCTTTTATTGTGAAATTGAGAACCCTTGAATTTATTTTCCCCGCTTGTGTTTTCACCTGTTAATGGTTTCTGACTTTCATCAATGTATAATGCTTTAGTAGTTTAGACAATATTCTCACATATATGTGGTTCAAAATGCTAACCTGCCTCTTCCTGTCAATGGCTTGTTGAAAGTTGTAAATAACTGCAATGCTAAATCACTTGTTAGTGTGATTTTCATGCAAAGCTACCAGCTCAGTTGTCATTTCTTGGTAGTTGGATAACTGTTTGCATTGACTAAAAGATATCAAATGGTTGTAGGTAAAATTAGATGTCCTTCAGTTTCAACTTTCAAAGTTCCATTGTCCTGTAAAACTTAGATGTAGGGATTCTATGTCGACATCTTGTGAGGGACCAAAGTGCACATATTTGCATGCTTGAAGCCTTTCCACCTTTCTTCAAAACCAGCATATTGTTTTGTAAGCTGAACTCAGAGGCCACGTTGGAGTTATTCCATAATTGAAGTCTTCCTTCCAGATAACAACATATAATCTGAAGCCAGTGGTAGTTGATTATTGCAACTAATAAACCTAAAATTAGATGCAAGCTTCATCATTGTGTACACCCAAGCTACGCCATACAGCCCTGAGCAGTACTAGTGAATGTAGTTTGTCAATAGTTGACAAAATTAATGCTTGTACTTGTAGAAATTAGCTGTCCTATGGTGGAGGCATGAGGCCACCTAAATGTTGTAATATAACAGAACATTACTTCTTTCGTGTTTAATTGAGTGCACCTAATAAGAAATGGTAATTTCGCTTTATTTGCTACTCTGATGTTCTTGCTTGAAGCATAAAAATGCCATGGTTACATTAAAACTTAAAACATATGTTAATGAACAGAGCCGAAAGCAGTATTTGCCCACCCTTAACTAAAAACTTGAATAATTATCTGTACCTAACTTTCTTTTCTCAAACTTGTGAATGACATGTATCTTTTTATTAAATGTTTGATTGTGCAGCTGGATATCGACTTAGTTTGGTCTGACATAAAGAACTTAAATTTGAAAGGTATTGTTCTCAAGTGCTAACATATTCTAACTAGTGAGGCTGAACCTCTAGTGTTTCTCTTTTGGTTACTGTAAAAACTCTATATGCTAGTCCCTCATATTTCTACAACTTTTCCCAACATTATCTGTAACTGTAGTAAGTAGTTCTTGTCTAGAAACTCATTTTACAGTCATGGTTTCAGTGTCCTCGCTGAACTTGCTGCAGATTGATTTCCAGTGCAATAGAAACTCAGTTTACAGTCATAGTTTCAGTGTCCTCACTGAACTTGCTGCAGATTGATCTCCAGTGCAAATTGAACATCAATAACTAGTGAAGCAGTGATTCATACAGAGCAAATGGAACACTTTTAAAAGGCGTCTTTTTCCCCATAAATGAACCTTATGTTTATGCATTCAGTATCCCAAAGCATCCCCAGCCTTCTTTTCTACTGAATAGAAAGCAATTTAATGCAGGCGTCCATGTTGATACTGTTGTCATGAATCCTCCCTTTGGTACACGAAGGAAAGGAGCAGACATGGAGTTCCTCTCTATGGGCTTGAAGGTCAGAACTATTGCTTGTTTGCGACTGTCAGTTTCCTTTGGAAGATGATATTGACGTTTTAAGTGCCCATTTGCTATTTGACAGGTTGCTTCTCAAGCTGTCTATTCTCTACACAAGACTTCCACTAGAGGAGTAAGTTTTTTTTTCCCCCATGGAACAAGTACAAAATTATAACTCACGAGAAGATGTCCTGCCAATGCCAAATCTTCGTTTATGTTTCTTTCCTCATGCATTTCACTTTTTTTTTTTTTTTTTTTTTTTTTATGTATTTGATTGTTCACATTTGTTTTATTGCTTTGAATTGTCAGCATATCAAGAAGGCAGCCTTGCGTAGCTGCAATGCCCACAGTGCGGAGGTTCTATGCGAGGTTAGGATATAAACACCAGTCGCTTTTTCCTTGTTACCAGGGATGTCTTTCAGTACCTTGTTTCACATTCCTAACAAGGCAGAGAGGTCCCAAAGAAAGCAACTTAACTTTTGTCCATCAGATAATTGCCCTAGAGCCCCGAGTTTTTCTGCTGGTTTTTAATCTACCATTTTCTTCTCGTTTTTTCCTGAAAAATTGCAGCTGCGTTACGATGTACCACAGATGTACAAGTTCCACAAGAAAAAGGAGGTTGACATTGCCGTCGACTTGTGGCGCTTTGTTCCTAATGCTCAACAGCAGTAGCAGCTAGCACGCCATGCACCCAGCGGCCCACGCCCAGGTGATGGAACTGCAACATGAATGGAAAAGGAAAATGATCAAATGGAGATGTTTGTCTCAAAAGGCAGGGCCTGATCGAAGAGACAGCACGGGGTGTCTGGCGAGCTTATCGTCGTGTTGGGTTGACAATCCCAGTAGCGTGAGCTGAGTAGAGTTTTATGAGCACAGATGCTGTTATGCAGTGTGTACAATGATTGCACGTTCTTGAAGTTCCCGTTTGTATGTATTGTGGTCACATTACTGTATTTTCTCAATGGATTGGATGCCTGTGGATCATCTGGGTGTCTTGGCAGAGCATTCTGACCTCAGGAGGAATGCAATAGAGAAGGCACTCTACGTGCGGCTGTGGCCTGCCGCCTGCCGGTTATGCATAGCAGCTCCTCCAGCGCCATGCCGACCACGACGCGCCGGCCGTCGCCGGCGCGGGTGGCAGCGCACAGCGAGCTCAAGGGTAGGATGCTCCTGAGCTGCTCGTGCGTTCAGGGTTTCCGGCGCAGCACACGCGTTGCGCCCGGCTTTTGCAGGCAGCTTTGCCGCGCTGGCTGGCCACCCGCGGCCCGCCTGATGTGCGTGCGACCGGAAGGCGCAAAAGCCAACGGTAGGCACCGCGGCCCCCGGCCGGCGGAGCAGCGAACAAACAGTCAGTTCCAGTACGTGATGAGACAGTGACCGAACACATGACGCGAGTGGGCGGGCACTCGCGTTTCAGTGACCGAAGAAATGACGCCAACGGCACAGGCTCTAAACCCGTCCAAATTCAACTCGAGTCGTCGCGCGGCCAGCCGGCAAACAGCGACTCCACACCACACGATGCCACTAGTCGGTTGTCCCTGCCGCGGCGACTGGCCTTTCCACAGCGGCCGGGGCTCGCTCCAGCACTGCTACGCCACGCCGAAGCTCTCCCAGAGGCTGCGTTGCATTGGCCATGCCCTCGCGATCCATAAACCAAACCCTAGTTGCATGGTAAGCTGAGTTGGAGCAGCCTATTTTATGTGTTTTTCCATGTGTCGTCACCCACTATGTTCGGTTCGACCCAGGCCGACCAATGAGGCCGTGTTATTCCTCTCCACGGCCGGGACGTGAGACGGCATAAGCCATGTTTGTCACGGCGCTCCTGGCTCGTCTATATAGCCAAAGGCCACGGCGCCAAGCGGCATCGATCATGGGCATCCATCTCACGAGCCATTGATATCTTGTTAATTATCCCTGAGGCCAGCTACGACGCCGACGCCATGTTGTTCAGAGATGGCCTGAGCCTGAAACCGAACACCGCCAGCAGCAGGTGCTGGCGGTGCAGGTGCAGCCACAGGGCAGATCATGCCCTCCCCTTCATCACTCCGCCAAATGCCGTCAAGGTATATATCATGCAGTGATATATGATGCAAACAAACCTGTTGCTGATCCTTGTATTTGTCAGCTATGTATATTTAGGCTGCTGCACTCCTACAAAAAAACATTTGAAGTATCAGAATAACTATTCCACTATATATACCTTGAACAACAGCAACTTGAATCTTTGCATGCGTAGATCAAAAACATATATATATAATATAAGTTGGTACATATGTACGGTAAGAAGGGCACACCACTAATCTGTGTTGTGACGTCGGTTTAGGTGCCACCATCTCCTGGATTATTGAAGAAGCAGGCCCTCATGCTGCAGGGAAGAGTGTCGCAAGCTCTGAAGTCAGTCTCTTCAAATCTCCTTGAGCGATTCATAGACAGGGCTTACAGATTCTCTGAGCAGCCTTCTCTGAATGAGGTAAGAATGTATGTAAAGACGCATGATTTCATTTGCTCTTTTAGGTCGTTTCAACTTATCTCATGACGTTACTGAACTCATGCATATTGATCATTACAATTAGAAAAATAATAAAATCGAGCAAGTCCTCTACAGGGGAATTTTCGGCCTGTCAATGAAATCGACGGGGCAGTTTTACTCAACAATCTTGATGGGGAGGTCCCTGGAGATTTTCCAGAGGGTGTCTACATAAGAAATGGTGAGCTCATGTAAAATGCAGTATGAATTACTCCTCCCAGTTGGACCGATCGATGGGTTCTGTCATCCAAGTGACTGAATAATTTTTGGACCTGCAACATCAGAAACTCAAATAGAATATCCATGTCTTGATGTATTGTACTACTTTAATTGACAGGTCCAAACCCTCTTAACCCAACACAGACAATCGCAGATTCCATTTTTGGTTCAACATCATACATGTATTATGAAGGTCATGGAATGTTACATGCTGTGTATTTTAACAAGAGCAGTCTAGGAGAATGGAAGATATCATACAGGAACAAGTATGTGAACTCAGACACCTTTCAGTTGGAGGGAGAAAAGAATCAAGTGGCTTTTGTGCCATCTGCTGATGGACAGCCCTATGCAACACTAGTTGCATTTGTTCTTAATATTGTAAGTCTTACAGAACTTGACAAAGTGAAAATAACATAAAGGGTAAACTCAATTTTAATTGGTAAGTTAGTTACAATAACACTAATAATTTCTATGTCAGATATTCCAGTGCATTTTATGGGAAATTATGACCTCATTAATAAAGGATGATATAGTACGCTTTATTAATCTTTTAGAAAAGGCGGACGATCGATGGAACTCTTTATTTGTAGATGTTGTTTCTATAACGCTTCTTTCTAACAGACGTTCTATGTCATAGTTGAGATTTGGAAAGGCTGTGAAGGATAGCGCAAATACTAACATATTTGAGCACGCTGGACGAGCTTTTGCTGTCACGGAGAACCATCTGCCTTACGAAATCAACATCAATAATCTCAACACCCTAGGACCTTATAACATCAATGGAGCTTGGAGCCAACCTTTCACTAGTCATCCAAAGGTATGAAATGGCAGCTGTCAATTATTTCTCCTACAAACTCCTTGCAAAGAAAGAAAAATTAGAGTTCATTAATTCTAACCTTTATTTAATAAGCACAAGTTCACACTATGGTTTATCAATCCACGGGCAAACCCACAAGTTCACACTATGGTTTACAATTTAATAAGCACACAAGAATGGAGCATTTTAGTGCTATTTAGGATGTACATAGGAACTAATTTACTTATTCAACATTCTTATTAGATAACTATAACTCTTCAACAGTTAATATATACTCACATTATGACTTGTTTGTACAGAAAATTCATGGGACTGGAGAACTGGTGATAATGGGGACAAATACTGAAAAGCCCCACTATGTGCTTGGAGTAATTTCATGTAAGTTATTGGGAAATGTTAATCACTAGCTAGTTGGATCCCCACGGGCGCGTTTGGTTTTGGGCAGAGGCGCAAAATAAATTCCCTTGCCTGCTCCAAAGCACAGGTCTAAGACTAGCTCAATCTCACGGGAGCTACGGTGTCGTTGTGTATGGGTGAAGCAAGGGTTTGAGGGTTTTCCCGCGGATTGAGTTTTTAAATCAATCCACCACCTAATAGCTAAAATAATACATCAGGAAAGAACTAACAGTACTTAGGTTAGTAGCTGAATTAATTGATCAGGATAAACCATTCCAAATATGAATGTAAAAAAATGGATACATTATTATCAAGTTTTTATCATCTCTGGCATTACCTTAGTTGCTCACTGATAGCATGAAGCACCAAAAATTGTGCAAGAAAAAAAATGTCTTCAAAATTCTATTACAACTGCATTTAACTATTGATCCCCTTCCACATGAATTAGCTGACGGTGAGAGGCTTGTTCATAAGGCTGATCTCAAATTTGAGGAAGGGAAACTCATTCATGACATTGGAGTAACTAATAGGTATATGTTTTTTTTGTTTGTTTAGGAGTCATTATAGCTTTCTTTTTAAACGCCACCTTTTTTCTTAAACAATTCTTTCATATTATAGGTTCAATATTATACTGGATTATCCTCTCAGATTCGGCATATCCAGGACATTCTTACAAAAGCCGTGAGTGAACTCCGCATCTATCATCTTTAACGTGGGAATAACCTTTTTGAGGGTATATAAACTACAAATTCTTCCATAATAACATGTACATATTTATCTTCAGGTTTATCGAAAATGATATGAATGGAAAATCACGTATCGGGGTAATGCCTCGTTTTGGTGATGCTGAGTCCATCATATGGTTCGATGTCGAGAATCACTGCAGTTACCATTTATTTAACTGTTTTGAGGCTGGAAATGAGGTAATTCCTCCAAAATCTAAATACACCATGACAAATATACACAAGCATCATAATCCAAACTGTCCATATGAAAATATTCCTTCTACTCGATGATACTAATAACATGCATCAGGAGTTGTTCATAGTTTTCCTCTTTTATATATCTACTTTATAAAAAGCTTATTAACAGGTTGTCATCAGAGGCTGTCGACTACTTGGTTCTATTATCCCTAGTGGACGCCACAGAGTTGACAAATCTAAATGGTATGGAAGGGCTTTTCTCCAACCAGATAAGGATTCAAAAGATTTTGATCCTTCACTAGATGGCACTCTCTTTTCTAGCCCATATGAGTGGAGATTAAATTTGGAAAATGGCAATGTACATGAAGGTTATATTACCAGTGAGAAAGTTGCAATGGATTACCCTGTCATTAATGATAAATTTATAGGTATTCAAAACAAGTACGGATACGCTCAAGTTGCTGACTCATTAGCAACCAGTAAAACAGGTAACATACTTACTGTAGAGAGTTCTGAAATATTGTTAAGTTGTTCTTGTCATCAATGTTAACATGCACTTCATGGCATGTGTTCATGATGTTTTAAGTTATTTCAATCATCTTGAATGTTGTATGTAATTAATCCTGTGTAATGATACAGGCTTGTTTAAGTTCAAGATGATAGCAAAGCTGCACTTCGACATGCTGGATAAGGTTAGTGACTACTCCTATATACTATTAGTATTGTACATGCACCATGGATATACATCTATTTTTACAAACCTAAAGTATCAGAAAAATCTCCAGGAAAACAAAGAATTGATCTCAGTAGAGTACCACGCTTTGCAAGAGAAACAATTCTGCTCTGGAGTTCAGTTTGTCGCAAAGGAAAATGGAATCGACGAAGATGATGGATGGATAGTCACTTATGTCCATGATGAGGGAACAAACGTCACTCAGGTAGTTAAACTATCCGCTTAAAATCATATAACGCTGCATCATTATTTCTATGCATTTATTAATTTATCGGATTTCTTGTCTTCTGCAGGTTCATATTATCGATGCAAAGAGATTTTCAGAGGAGCCGGTAGCAAAAATTACTTTGCCTCAGAGAGTTCCATATGGTTTCCATGGCAACTTTTTCTACACAAGTAATCAGAGATGATACCAATGTTTAGGCTGGTGTATGAATTGTATTCCAGTGTTTGGGTAAAATATGTCATTTTATGATTGAAGGACAAATAGACTTTTAGGTGCTAAATTAGGATGGGCGTGGATCGATCCACTGGTCCCATCCTTAGGTTATACTACAGCCAGGTTCATATAATCATATAGAAACTTGTGAAGAATGGATCGATAAGTTCAGAAATAATGTTCTGAATCTGTGATTAAAACAACCACCTCTTGTGCGTGTGATCAGCGGAGCTAAACGTTGCCTATGAGATCCAATAATCAGTACGAATCTGCATGCTGGGCTGGTTTATTCCTCTTTTGTACCTGTTTAATTAAGTTCACTATAGTCATCAATCAGAGCGCACGTTCCAATTCTGCTGATTCGATGCCAAATAAACGATCACCTATGAGAGCAGGAGTGAGTATATTCCGTCCCTCGATATTTCTCACTGGCGTTCCTATCACCCATTGTCATCATCCTAAAGAACAAAATACAGCAGGGAAAATTTTAAATCTGCCACCTGTATTTATTGGCCAATGGTCATGCCCTCGCAACCCCCGCTGCATGGTTGCTGAGTCGGAACTTGGAACACGAGCACCTACTGTCTATTTTATGTGATTTATTCGTCCTTGTCTCATTTGTGACGCCCACTATAGAGCCCTGTTTAGATAGTAAATACTCCCTCCGTCCCAAAAAAAGAACGCCGTTTTTATGTTAAATTCAAACATCTTGTTTAACCATTCGTCTTATTCAATTTTTTTATATAAATATTATTTATTTTATGTTGCAAAGAAAAACGGAATCGATGAAGATGATAGATGGGTAGTCACTTATGTTCATGACGAGGAAACAAACATCTCTAAGGTAATTAAATTGTCTACTTAAAAAGCATGCTACATTGCATCATTATTTCTATGCATTCATTTATTTACGAGATTTCTTGTTTTCTGTAGGTTTATATTATCGATGCAAAGAGATTTTCAGAGGAGCCAGTAGCAAAAATTACTTTGACTCAGAGAGTTCCATATGGTTTCCATGGAAACTTTTTCTACAAGTAATCAGAGATGATTCAATGTTTAGGCTGATTAATGAATTGTAACAAGCCATTATACTGTTTAAATAAAATGTTTCATTTATGATTGAGAGATTGAATAGACTGCTTAGGGGCTAAATTAGGTTGGGCATGGATTGATCCATTGATCTGAAGGGTATCCATGGATCAACCCATGCTCATCCTTAAGTAAAATTACAGCCAAGTTCACATAGCAACTTTAAGAATGGATCGATAAGTTCAGAGGTAATGCTCCAAATCTGTCTATGATTTAGCCCTTGGTTGATGTAGAACTATCAGTTAATATACTCTGAATTGTTCATATAGCAACATTAGATAATGCTGAGGAATACAGCAGCATGTCCAATGGTGATATCTGAAGGAATACAGTTATAACATCAATCCCTTGGTTGAGTTTCAATAGTGATTTAGATCAAAAGGATAGAGAGAACAAAAGATTCCCACATGGAGAAAAGCACAAATTAAGGAGGCAGCAATAAGCAGAATAATGGCCTTACCATTGGCGATGTAACCAGGTGATAGAGTAGGAGCTTCACTGTCGAGCTGGCTGGCTGCTTCCAACCTGCTTTGCACCACTGCCTACTAATACTGCATGCCCACTTGACCTCAACGAATGCGCAGTGAAGGACCTGCAATAGATGCTCGGGACCTAAGATTAACAATTTATCTTTATAACTGGGGGCAAAATCGACTACACATATCGGGTCCCAACCTAGAAAAGGTTGTCTTTAAGACCATGATCAGGTATTTCCAGGACATCAATACCAAGGTTTTTTTTTAGAAACTAAACAAAAAACAATGTGAAAGAAGGGGGGCGCGGGGGGCATGTCAAGATTGGCAATAAAAAAGTACTTTATTGCACTGCACCAAGTATACAAGTTCGTTTTCCTTATCTTCACTGACTAAGGTTGGAAACAGATATGTTGGACATGCATTAGAACATAGATGAGCGGCCCAATCCTGTTTTAAGGCACTTATGGCTCTATTTCTGAATCACGAGAGCGTCAATGTTTCGCTTGCCCTCTGGACCTTTGCTATACCATGACGAGACATAGTCACCATAAATCACATCCTGATACTTTTGTGGCTCATCCTTGCTCACAAGCTGTGGGGCAGTGCATATTTTCCTTGATTTTGATGGATCATAAAATGTTGCTACTGATAAACGGGCACGCTCAGCATTGACAACAGCTCGATGAATTGAACTCTTGTATCTTCCATTGGTGATGACCTAGAGAAGGGTAAAAAACATGAGTAGAATGATTAAGGGAACAAGATTCTACATAAATAATAATATTGATACAACAGTTTAGCCACAATCCTCTGCAAAAGTGCACATTAAAGGTGGAGAGCATCACCATAGGTCATAAAAAAAGGGCGGAGCACTAAAGCAAAAATTGATGGCATAGCAGATTAAGGTACATTACCTCTGTCTGATCAGCCAGAATCACAAGGATGCCATCACGCAAAGCAGGCACAGGTATCCACATTCCATCCTTCAATACCTCGAGTCCACCAACATCATCTTGTATCAGAAGTGTTATTGCGCCCATATCAGAATGAGATTGTAACCCAAGAGCAAGTTCAGGCTGTGGACAAGGAGAATAGTAGCTAATAGTAATATTCTGGTAAACTTCTCCAACCGCCTCTTGTATATAAGATGGTGGTAGGCTCAGATTTTCTGAGATGATGCGCAGTAATTTTTGAGCAAGATCCTTCATGCTGTTGCTGTATTTTGCAATAGTATCCCTGTAAAAAGTACATGGTGTTAGCTCCTGTGTTACAAAAATAACATGCTGAATAGGGACATGTATGGAAACAGGATGCTTACATATTTTATTCTTAGTATAAGATGATCACACATGGATTTCATATAATGATGCAGGCGCATACAGTTAGATTCTCCAGACTGTAATAGCATACTCAGCAGTCAGCACTATCTAGTATGCTAAAGCGGCTATATTTGGATAGAAGTTCTAAAATTAAAATCAGAAAACTAAAAATACTTTGTGCTTTAGCAAGTCTTGATCAGTTGGTCCTCTAGGCTGTGCAATGACCTGAATCTCAACAGAGACAGGTAAAATGAAGAGAGCTCATTGATCCAAAATTAATTCCCTATACATCTACTGTGCTTATCAACTCTAGCCTATCGTTCCTGTATGACTTTTTCATGAACAGACATGTACTCGTAGCAATTCGTGACTCATCCGGAGATGAGCTGAACAGACAGGCAGGATTTTCATGAATCACCTGTAACCGGGGACGAAGTCGGGCCAGTGGGTGGGATCACGGCGGGACTCCGGGAGCGTGTGGTGGTCGAAGTAGTCGCGCCAGTCGAGCACAGAGTCGTCGTTGGCGAGCATGCGGCTGCCGTACCCTTCCGCGGCGGCGCCCCTGGCCGGGTCGCAGGCGAACCGGAGCTTATCCTCCATGGGCGCACGGAAGAAGGTGAGCCCGGCATCGCGCACCGCATCGAGCAGCTCCCCGACACGCCGTGGCCTACCACGTGGAAGGCACCCCAGTCCGTGCACGCGGCGCGGACGGCGGCGGCGGCGGTGGGGACGAGAGGTCAACTACCGGGACCGAGAGCGCGGCGGCAACGGGGAGGGCGACGGGGTCGGCCGGTTCTCAGGCGGCTGGATGTACTGCACCGGGAGGCTGGACACGCCCGTCTCAGCGAGGGCTTGGACGCGCGCCGGCGCGGCGGTTCCCATCGGAGCGGCGGGCGGCGGGCGGCGGCGAAGGCAAATTTTAGGCGATGTTGTAGCGAGTGGTAAACGCAGTAATCCGTCTACTAGACAATTGACATGGGCATCCTGTATCTTGTATTAAGCGAGTTTTTTTTTTTTTTTTTTTTTGTAAAAACAAGACAAAACAAAATTAATTAATTAATTAAACATTTTAAAAGACAAAATATAATTAAAAATATAGGGGCGTTGCGAGAATCGAACTCGCGACCTCTCGCACCCAAAGCGAGAATCATACCACTAGACCAAACGCCCTTTGTGATGAATTATTAAATTAAATGTTTATATCCACAGAATTTATGTGGAATCTAAAGAAAGTCCTCCCTCCTCCCGGGTCTGAAGCCGAAGGCTGGCATCTTACTAAGAGCCATTTACTGTTCATGCGTATTGTCCAGATACGCTGCTGCCTAGTTTTCTAATCATCTGCTGATGAGTTGAAAGTGTCATGTGGAGAGTTTCACCAATCAACACACAAGTGATGCAATTATCAGATCATTATTGCAATTGACACGGTTATGTGCACAGGTAGGCTTAGCAGAAACATATTCTGAACACGATTTCCAGTTTTCCACAGCATATATTGACTGTTATATTTGATCTATCAGGTAAAGATACAAAGTAAAACAGAATCATCCTTTCTTGTTATCACCACATAGGGGTTAAGCTAGTGACTAGAGAACCAATGTTACTCCGCAAAAACCATTCAGCAAGTTGCAAGTTCTGAAACTGAAAAGGCCAGTACAAACTGTTTCCCATCAGATGAATGCATGAAACCTAACTACCGAGAACAGCAAAGCTGCTGAGTTTCACTGAAACTGTCTGATCACGAAAGGAAAGAGAGCCAATTCTCATGTCGGTGCTTCTGGAGCAGCAGCACTTTTGAATTCTGAAGAGATGAACTGTGAAGGGGTTGTCAGGAGTCCTGCCCTCATACACCTCTTGGGTTTACCACCGGGTACTGCAACTCCTGAGTAACTGAATTCAAAAGGGAACAAGTGAGAAAACAAGGCAGTTATACACAGATTAGCATGGGTGATCAACTTTTTGCTGCAGTTCATTTTTAGTAATCTTATTGTTTGACAAGTAAAACAGCTGAAACTTTCAGGAAACCAAGTATTGGCCAAACTTGAATTCAAAGAACAAATTTCTGAACTGTAACATATGAACATATGGAACCTGTAATTTCTCTATGTGTGACCATTTTTAGCATCTGTGGAAAGGATTGCAGACCCACTAAGGAACTATAAATGCAAGTATACTACAGACCTGATATCATTTTCGTTCAACCGTTTCTTCCTGTCTACAGCATTTTCAGATTAATGCAATATGAACAAAACATGGAATTCTCTTCAAATAAGCAAAACTTGATACTTAGATATGAAATAATAAGCTAAGAAAATGATGATCAATGCAGCTGCTATTCTACTCGCCTCTTTGCACCACAAATTAGACCTGCAGAATTACTGATTATCCAAACTATGGTTTGTACCACATCAGTACAATCTGACTGAACCTCTGTCACCATACAACCTCTGGAAAATGCAAAGATCACTCACCCTCTGTCCCGATGGTGAGGACGATGATGTCCACGGTCTCCTCGTTGCGAGGCAGGTCGACGAGCAGCGGGGTGAACCGCCCGTAGCGGCCGCCCTGGACGCACATCAGGATGCGGAAGAACAAGAACGCATTGCCCGTGCGGCGCGCCACCTCCCCTCTCAGATCGAACACGGAGCGGCCCTGGAACTGGAACGTGCCCCAATCGTCCGGGAAGTTCCCGTGGTTGTCCGCCCGCACGAACCGTATCGTCCGCTGCAGCTGCACGGGCTCCTCGTGCAGGAGGAAGAGGCCGCGGAAGCTGCGTCGGTTGTTCTGTTACCATGGAAACGCTCGTGTTTAGGAGGAAAACCAGGACAAGTAGACAACACTAGTTCTGAAACCGTGCTGAAAGAGCATTGTAATCATGGAATGGGGACAAGATGTTCAGACGCAGGCAATCAGCTTTAACCATATGATCAACCAAGAAATGACCAAATACTGAAAACTAGGGAAATAGCTGAAAATGATTCAAATATTCAGATCAAGCAAATCTTATCTGACAGATTAGCTTACGACAGACAGAAATTATTCTAGAGACATATACCATTGTTGATTGTTGGGTAAATTTCAAAGAATCAGCGCCTGAAGTTCAGACTACTGAAACCAACTGGCAAGGCGAATAGGACCAAGAACACCTCCCTCGCTCCAAATGCAGGGATGCAAGGGTTCAAGAAACCAGAACTCTACGGCTCCCTAGAAGAGCTGGACCTACAGGAACATGATTCAGATTTTTGAGCGAGAGAATTGGTAATCTAGGCACAGAATTGATCCATGACTGAAGAAAAGCAATAATCACATTTGGCAGTTCTTGGAAAAAAAACCGACGCAAACAAAGAAACATCCAGCGCAGTAGGGGTCTCGAGATTGTAGGTTCCACAAATCGGAATTGTAGGTACCATCCAATCCAAGAACCCTGGTCCGCCCAAACCAATGCGCGCGAGAAGCCGAGGGGAGGGGTGCAGGGCAATAGGGGTCTCGGGACGGGCGAGCTCACCGGAGGCGGAGTCCGCTGAAGTGCTGGCGGGTTGGGGCTCGTGGGGATGGTCTCGACCTTCCAATGCATCATCGTGCTCTGGTTGTCGACGTCGTCGACGGAGACGCCGCCGAGCCAGAGTCGGTACCTTCCGTTGGCGCGGAGGAGGCGGTTGTTGACGGTGCGCAGCAGGACGTAGCCGGCGTCCCCGGAGCCGACGACCTTCCACGCGATGGGGTCGACGTCGACCTGGTCGTACTCTCCCAGGCCGACGCGGAGGCCGATGTGGTCCGGCGGCGCCGCGTCGTCCGTGGCGGCGAGGTAGCGGCCGTAGGCGGCGCTGTGGAGGAGCACGCTGGTGGAGCCGTCGTGCAGGATGCGGTGCACCTTCCACGCCGCGTTCATCGTCCTGCTGCGCCAACGGCGCAGGGACACCCCATCCCGTCCTCGTCGGCGTGGAGGTACCCTCCGTGCACGCGGCTCCGCAGCCGCACGTGCGCCCCGTCCGGGAACTGCTCCATCGCCGCGGCCGCCGGTGGTGCTGGTGGTGGTGGTGTTCGCGGCGCGGCACGGCGGCGCACGTCCCGTCAGGCGGCTATCGAGTAGCGATTGGGTTTCTTGGCGCTGGTGCTTTGGCTGCGGCGGTGGTGGCGGACGGCGGCGAGGGCGTGGGCGTGGGTTTTGTAGGCGCTGGTGCGAGGGGAAGAGAGAGCAGGGTTGGTTGGGCGACGGTTACGTTTGGGCGCGGCGCTGAGATGGGGCGGGCCGGGGAATTTCAAGACGAGCAACCGATGCTTCCTGACTGACAGGTGGGGCAGTGTCCGTGAGTTTGACCAATCGCCTGCCTACTGGCACGTGGGGTCCACAAACTAGTACGACACAGACTCCAGAACCGTGGAACGCACGCGCGCAGCCGCTCGGCGCAGGGTGGCACCACCGGCAGCGGCCATCGGCAAGCAGCGCATAGCTACGGACGAGGCCACAGTTTTAGATGAGTTCGGTTGCCCTTCGTTTCGTTCTCCTCGGCTAAATGCTGCCGTCGCAGTAAGTTAACGAAATTCCTGGCAGGGCGTCACCACAAAATGATACAGCAGTGACTTTCAGTTCATGATGACTAATAAAAGCTAATAAGTTCAAAAATTGACTGTAACAGAACCTCGGCGAACAAACGTTTCGCCCCGACCCCCAAACGCTCCCCCAGGGGGCAACTCGGGGCGACCTCCCCTCCGCCGGAGCACCCCCGCCTCTACCCTCCCCCGCCGCCGTCGCCGCCCGCCGCTGCGGGCGGCGGCGGCCACCGGCGGCGCCCCCAAATAAGGCCGGGAGCCCGCTGCGCGTCGCCGCCACCTTTCCCCCTCCCCCCCGGTTCAACCAGAGCCGGCGCCTTTGGCCATGGCGGGCGACCTCCACGCCCAGGAGGTGGCGGCTCGCCGGATCCGGCCCCTCGTGGCTGGATCTTGCAGCGCTGGCGCCGCCTCGCTCTTTGCGTCGGCGGCCGTCGAGCTTGAGTTGGCGACCATGGCGACTGGCCGAGCTCGCGTTGGACGGCCATGGCGGCACCGGCTTCCCCAACGGCGTCGTTCTTCGCCGACTTGCCGTCTCCCTCGGCCGCTGCCGGGTTGTTGCTGGCCTCCTCCGTGGTGGGCTCGCTCTGGCGCCGCCGGCGCCCGAATCGGGGCCCCGCCCCTAGGCGTCTTCTTGCACCCCCACCCGATCCTCGGGAGCCCGAGGCCTTGGTGGCCTGGGGTGGTGTGGCTGGTGCCCTTGTGTTGGAAGGGGGAAAGCTCGGACGACGGTGACGCTCGCGCGCGCCACGCACCTTCTTGAAGGCGTCGTGTTTCTTCCACGTGGCCGGGGCGCCATGGGGGCAACCTGCGTGCCTTCTTCCGCTTCGCCCGTGCTTTGGTGTTGGCGCCGCCATGGTGGCGGGGCGAGGAGGTGGTCGGGGCGTCGCGTCTGCGGCTCCGTGGTGGCGCTGCGCAGCATGTCGGGCCTCCTCACCGGCGCGGACACTTGGAAGTTGGTTCCGTGCTTCTTGTCATCGTCTCCACGGCCGTCGTCCCCCCCCTTCGTGGGCGGTTTGCTCATCGTCTTTGTTCCTTTGGTGCTTCATGTTTACCTTCTCGGTGTGGCTTGCTAGTGGTGCTAGGTCGGTTCTGGGCGGATGCTTTGCGCCGAGGGCTCTTCACGCTTGGGCGGATGCTTTGCCGCCGTGTATCTATTCTGTTGGGCGGATACTTTGCCGCCGAGGTGTTCTCTCTCACGAGCTTGTGTTTCCGGCGTGTGCGTGCCACTGAGGTCGCGGTCGCTACGTGCCTGCGTTTCCGGTATTCCGCCGAGGTCGCGGACGTTTCGAGCCTACGTTTTCGTGTGCGCGCGTGCGGCTGAGGTCGCTGGATCGTCTTTCCCGCGATGCTTTTCTTTGCCGAGGTTCATCTAGCGGATGCTTTGCCGCTCTTGTCTTTCCGGCGGATGCTTTGCTTTGCCGATGTTGGTTTCGACGGATGCTTGGCCGTCAGTTTCTAGCGGATGCTTTGCCGCTATTGTCGTGTTGGTTCCGATCGCCACTAGCTACCCGGGTGTTGTGTGGTTTTATTTGTTTAGGTTCAGCTGTCGGGGTTGTTAGTTGGAGAGTCCGCCCCACCCCACCCCTTTCGTTTCTTGTTGTTTGTTTGTGTCGGGGTTTTCGTGGGTAACCCGAGGGTTACTCGCGACTCCCCTTGTATCCGGTTACCGGCCGTTCTTTTGGCCTTTCTGCTTAATGAAATACGCGCCAACTTAGGTGGGCGTGGTCTCAAAAAACAATTGACTGTAACATGTGATGTATCAGGATCCTGGTTTTTATCATACAATAGAGATGAAGATGGTTACTGGTAACTACAATCACTGACACTGTACAATATTGTTCAACCATTAATTCCACATAATGTTCTTACCAATTTTTAAGTTTTGAAACTAAAGGGCCAATTGAAACTTTCATTTAAAAAAAAAGGACCAATTCAAACCGCTTCAGGTCAGCAGAACCTACCAAACCAACTACCCAAACATAAGGAGTTCCTGACTTCTCATCCCAGTGTTTCTGAAGCAGCTTGTACACTTGATTTTCAGAACAGATGAAATTGTTATGTCCTTGTCAGCAATCATCCTCTCCCTCTCGTGCTACGCACTGGGTATTCCAACTCCAAAACCGCTGAATTTGCAAGAAAACACGTAAAGTCAGGAATAATTAACATGGTTATGGTTGCGTGAAATACATCAAGGAGCAGTGAGTTGAAAGTGTCACGGGAAGAGTTTCAGTAGTCAAACACAGAAGTGATGCAATTTACAAGTCATGGTCGCAATCGACATGGTTATGCGCAGAGGCAGATCTCCAGGCTTCAGCAGAATAGCAGAAACATATTCTAACCATGATTTCCAGTTTTTGTCAGCATACATTGATCTATCAGGTCAGGGTACAAAGTAAAACAACATCATCCTTTCTTGTTATCACCATGTTGGTGTGGCCCTAAAGCGGGCCACCCCCGGTAGGACGAATCACCAAACAAAACTAAAGACAACACACGAATGTGGATATGAAACCAAAGCACTCCTTCTATTGATCTCCAATCCGCTTTTACAATGCCCCTCGGGGTTTATTTATAGTTCGTAGACTCTTACCGTTCCAATTTTGCCCTCCTACCAACCCTGGATCCCCCGTGCTCCTCCTCGGCGACCAGGGGTAGAACGGTACTTTCTCGCCCCGCGATCCCACCAACCCTCGTCGGGTCTTTCGGCGTCGGACCACGAGCACCTACAAGACAACATCGGGTGACATTTGACAAGAAACTCCTTCGGTCGAACGGGCGAAGGCAATGGCTTTCGACCGCCCCAGCCGAAACCCACCGGCTCCGGGGGATGCAAGCTAGGTCCACGCGCTAGGGACGAAAGCATGAGCATCCGGTGTGTCTGATCGAATGTCGTTGCCTCCGCCCCTTCTCGCATGATCCCCCCGGACGGCCATTGAGGACGAAAGCTCCAGTATTCGGCTTTCCAAGCAGAATGCTACAGCTTTCGTTCTCCTACCAGCGGTTCCCACAGATGAGGCTATGTGGGCAAGCGCATCCCGCCTATCTCGTCCGAATGTTTCTGCCTTCGTGACGTGAGTTACGAAACTCGAAACTTCGGCCTTGACAGCCCATGTCCTTGTCTCCCAAGGACTCTCCGAATCCGAATCTGGAAGCTTTCTGCCATAAGAACCGATACTCAACCCTTTAGGCCATCTCTGGCCTAGGCTTGAACATTCCTCTCTTGAGGGCCGATAGCAGGGGGTGGCAAGCTTTCGGCCTCCCCCCAACACACCACATAGAGGTTAAGCTGGTGACTAGACAACCAATGTCACTCTACAAAAGCCATTCAGCAAAGTTCTGAAACTGAAAAGGCCAGTACAAACTGTTTCCTGTCAGATGAATGCATCAAACCTAACTACCAAAAACAGCGGAGCTGCTGAGTTTCATTGAAACTGCCTAAACACGAATGGAAAGAGAGCCAATTCTCATGTCGGTGTTTCTGGAGCAGCAGCACTTTTGAATTCTGAAGAGATGAACTATGAAGGGGTTGTCAGGAGTCCTGCCCTCATACAGCACTAGGGTTTACCACCGGGTACCACAACTTATGAGTAACTGAATTCAAAAGGGAACAAGTAAGAAATAAGGCAGGTAGTGATCAACTTTTGCAGCAGTTCATTTTTAGTAATCATATTGTCTGACAGGTAAAGCAGCTGAAACTTTCAGGAAACCAAGTATTGGCCAAAATTAAATTTAAAGAACAACTTCTGAACTGTAACATATGAACATATGGAACCTATAATTTCTCTATGTGTGACCATTTTAGCATTTGTGGAAAGGACTGTAGTCCCACTAGGAACTGTAAATGCAAGCATACCACAAACCTTATACCATTTTCGTTCAACCGTTTCTTCCTGTCTACAGCATTTTCAGATTAATGCAGTATAAACAAAACATGGAATTATCTTCTAATAAGCAAAACTTGATACTTGGATATGAACTAATAAGTACTAAGAAAATGATGATGAATGCGGCTGCTATTCTACTCGTTTCTTTGCACCACAAATTGGACCTGCAGAGTTGTTGTGAGCTATGCTGCACATTATCCAAACTATGTTTTGTACCACATCAATAGAAATGAAAATGGTCCTTCAAAAAAAAATAGAGAAGAAAATGGCAATATAACTGCAACCAATGTTTCCATGCTTTCATTCAACAGTTTTTATGTTCTTAAACTGTAATGGCATTTCAACCAGCTTCCGATCAGTTGACCGCATAAAATCTAACCACCATTACAGAAGAGTAGCGGAGCTTTAAACTATCTTAAGGGAAGATGACAGTCAATTCTCATGTCACTGTATATTTCAGGCGGCAGCAAAGCTTACACAGTTGGAGTGCCGCTCTCATAGTCCTCTACGGCCAAACTGTGGATACCTCAAGTTTGCATCAGCTGGGCAAGGGAACAAGAAAATAATTATGTAAGTATAGAGCATATCATGGGTCTTATATGTTGGAATATGTTCCAAATTCATATTGGGCTGCCAACTACCGAAGGCCCGTTCAAAGATGAAGGCGGAGCGACATCAATTAGTACCATATTGCTAGTTGATGTGGAGGTAGAGAGTTTTCCTCCCTATATATTTAGACCAATCCTCCTGGGAAACAACACAACACAATTATTCTTTCTCTCTTGTAAGCCGCCATACGGCGTTGTAACCCGACTCTTGTATAGTGAGAAGTGTTTGCTGGCTGGCGCCCATGGTTTTTTACCCTACGTTAAATCTTTTGTCCCTGCAATTCAGATTTTGATTTACTTCATCGTTTACTCGTGTCGCACTTCTACTTAGATCCAAGATCAAAACTATTGCTATTGGCTAACAAACAGAGCAATTGAATTATCTGAACTAGAGATCATATTATAGGAACAACTGAATTTCTGACCATGGTATGAAATGCAATCCGACAAAAGCAAAGCTTATCATAGATTAATCAGCATTACCTAGAGAGCCCTATACAGCGTTGAAGGAGTCGGGGCCGTTGGAACGGGATGCCCAGCTAGGTCAGCGGGGCCGTTGGAACGGGATGCCTAGCTAGGTCCGCAGCCTGTACATAGAGCGGCCCCTTGTATACGAAGTTCTTCCACTTGGTCAGCTCCTGGCCCACGTCCCCAGCGGCGGCGGCGCGATACGTAGCGGATCGTCTGCACCGCAATCGGTGCAATCGTGTTCGAGTCATCCGATGACTGAATTTGAAACAAATGTTCAGAGTGCAAATTACTCACGAATTTCATACTAAATAGTAGTAGTAATAACAATAGTATTAGAATACTAAAATAAAAGCAAACAGTGAACCTTTAATATGGAGGCACTTATATATTGGGGACCCTAAAGATGCTCAATCGCCAAAATAAAGAGTAAATCCCAAGATCAACTATTAGGCTAACAGCACTGGCACAGAATTTTGGAGTGACAAATCATGCTATCTATTCTGACGAGCTTAATCCTACTACCTTAGTAGGATGGTTTTCCGATGGTGGTTTAAGAAAAAGAATCTAATGCATATTACATAGTTTTAGTAGGGAAAAACCATGTCAGAAGCCCTTTGCAGCCCTGTGGATGCACAGCTGTTGTGTCAGCCAATAAAGGAGTGATCACCCCATTACTCATGTTGAAGACACCACAGTCGTGAAAAGGATTTGTTGTCCAATGCTCCCAATCATAATCGCAGACAAAATAGATGCTGTTTTGCTGAGCTCCACATTCAGAAGCAAGGAGAAACTTGGAGTAGATGCCAACAAAGAGTGCTTGGTTCCCCCAAAGTATTGAACCTTCTCCACTTATGATAGGAACTGGTTGTCAAGTCCAGCTCAAAGACTTCAAATGAAATGGTAACGTAATTGTCCCCCTCAGCATCCTCCGAACTATCATCATTCGCTGGTAAACTAGATAAGGATCGAAGTAATCGCCTTATCTGTAACAATTTACCGCTAGATTCAGCAAGATAACTCCGGTAAAAGCTCAAATATGTCTTATCAGCAATAGATACGTGTATTATCCCCTGAATCCTCGACGGCATTAGCCACGTGTTTCACAGATGAGACACTTGGCCGCTTGCCACCTTCATTGCTCGAAACAATCTCGACGGCGAAGAGCTTCTCGGTTGAGAGAGCATACAACTTCCCTTCAAAGAATGTGATGTCAAAGATGTACTCGGGCATGTCGACAAGTGCAATCTTTTTTTTTTTGCGATAATGCCTAGGCGCAATGACAGACGAGGGCTGCCGGCCAATAGAAATTACACACTAGCAATCTGAGGTCATGATCAGCACAGCAAAAAGGGAATTTGCTGGTGACAGATCAAGAGTGGAGAGCGGCAATAGCTTGAAGAATATCGGATCCTAATGGTAGAAGTTGGTTTTCATAGGTAGCTCCAGAACGCACTTGGAGAAAGGGTTCATCAACACGAGCTTGCCACCGAGGCGCCGAAGGAAGAGCCAGTTGCCCACGGAGCCATGGAGAGAGGCATCCTCCGGTACACGCATGTCGTGAATCTCCCCGCCGCCGCCCGAGATGGTAAGGAAGGTGCCATCGAGTAAGGTCAACCACGGTAGCAGAGGGGGAGATGAGGCTCCTCCGCCATAGCAATGCGGCGCCATGCGCAGCAGACGACTCCCAGTCGAACACGGTCGGCTAGAGATCGAGGAGAGGCGCCTGAGGACGAGGCCCACAAGCTCGCCGCAAGTCTGCCCAAGACCGGCAGTGCCTGACCGCCGCCATCACGTACGGCGCTAGCTTCTTGTTTCTCAATCAACGAGATCGAGATCGGGATGATGGTATAGTTGTTGGTATGGGCGTGCGTCGGAGCGAAAATTCAGTACGCTCTAGCGACCGTTGAGCTTATCTCAATAGTCTTGCATGTCGCACTTAGAAGTTTTAAATTTTTTGAAACTTTACACACCAATAGTACTAAACTAGATGTGCATTGTCCCAAAATTTGAGATTCAAACAACTTTTGTAAAAATTTATATGAAAAAAACAAATTTCAATCCTTCCATTTTGTTCTAATGGCTGAAATTTGTTTTTTCATATGAATTTTTACAAAAGTTGTTTGAATCTTAAATTTTGGGACAATGCATATCTAGTGGTGTGTAAAGTTTCAAAAAAATTTAAAAACTCCTAAGTACGACATGCAAGACTATTAAGATAAGCTTTCGGCCGTCGCATATGACAACGGCAATGCTTTTACGGCGTGCACCGAAGTGAAAATTCCGTGACGCTCTAGCGGCCGCTGAGCTTATCTCAATAGTCTTGCATGTCGCACTTAGAAGTTTTAATTTTTTTTAAAACTTTACACACCAATAGTACTAAACTAGATGTGCATTGTCCCAAAATTTGAGATTCAAACAACTTTTATAAAAATTCATATGGAAAAAAAACAAATTTCACCCATCCTTCCATTTAGACCTGAGCTTTTTTAGCCCGGCCCGCTGGCCCGGCCCGAAATTTGAGACCCGACATGTCTAGTGGGGACGGGCCTGGGCAGGATTTTTCGACCCAAAATAAACCGGCTTTTTGACCCGGCCCGGCCCGAAAAATGCTCGAGGTCTACTTCCATTTTGTCCTCTAGTGACTGAAATTTGTTTCTTTCTACTCTTGAGATGAGAGGCGGACCGGACGGCGGACGCCATGGATACAAATTTTTTTAGCACGGTGAGCCGGTGACTCGAGGCGTCTCACGGACTCGGATGCTGCGCGGTGGCTTTGTTGGAAAAGGGCCACGCGGACTCGGAACCCGCGAGATACATGGATTCCTTCCGGCCCGGGTCGTACTCGAACGTCCAATCGACACAACCTTACACCGCCCAAGGCCCACGCGAGGCGCCCGTCACGAAGCTCCGCCACGATGGACTCCACCCGAGGGCAGCTTTTCCTATACAAGTCGAGAGAGTTTTCCCCGTGTACCCTTATAAAAGTTTGCTTGTGCTGTGTACCCCTCAAAAAAAATTTCTTTCCCTATGTGTCCAACTTGAACTTTGTTTTGCCCCACATACCCTTCTCGTCACCCTTCCGTCTCGATTTCTTCCGTTAACACGCCCCGACGGGCGGGACCGGGTAAGGCAAATGTCCTTGCGCCCTTTGTTGAATCGGACAAGCGGCGAGAGTGATACTCCTCCGTCCCGGTCCCGACCGAAAAGAGAAGCTTGAGAGACCGTGCCTCCCGACTCTCTCCCCGACCGAAACCCGCGAGGCTAGGGTTTGCGGTCCGGGCGGTGGCGTCTTTGCACGGGCGGGAGGCTGGCGCGGGCGCGGGGCGGACGGGCTCGCGGGACGCACGGGCTCGCGGGCGGCCGGCATCGATCGCGCCGCCAGCGCTGGTCGCGGGCGGGTGGTGGCGCGGCTTACGCCGGCCCGGCCGGAGGCGCTACATGGGCGGCGGTCGCGGCCGCAGCGCAGCGTCCACGGGTGGCGGATAGTAGGGAACAAGGGCGGGCGCAGCGCCCGGATCGCACGGACGGGTGAGTCTCCTTCTCTTTCCTCTCGCTCGTTTTTTCTTGAAAGTGTGAAGTAATCGATTTACGTAGTGTTGATTGCCCTTCTTGTTCATCCGTAGGATGGACTCGTGCAAATAGCTACAACTTAGAAACCGGATTGTTTCTCTGGTCGCGTGGTCCTTGGTATGAGGTGAATAAAGTTGTTGATGCCGACCGCACTAACTCTCGGAGATTTGGTTGATGAAGTTGTAGACAAGAATCCTCATGGCTACGGAGAGTTAGTGAAAGTGTTTTATTACTGCATGGATAGTAAGGTCAACATCCAAGTATGTACTGACCAGGATTTGTTGAGCATGTTTGCAAAACATGAGATTAAGAAATGTTGTTTCATGACATTTGCATATCATAAGCCAAATGTTGATCCCCTAGAGATTCCAGATTGGACCTTTGATAGCACTACTGAACCCCCATGCACCCCTTCACTTGCAACTCCACTGTTGGCAGAACCTAGCCACACCACACAATCTCAATCTACTCAACGTGAATTCCTAGCTAACCCAAATCCAATGAATGAGCATGTGGGTATTGATGATGAATGCTTATATATTGACATTGGTCTCATCACCAAGCAACCACCCCCAAACCAAGATGATAGTTCTGAGGATGAAATATTTTCTGATTCAGATGAGAGCTGTGATGATGTGTGTGATGATGTGTCTGATGATGAAATAGTGAGAGATAGAGGCCCTAAACCTATGCTTGATGTGGATTATGACAACACAGACCCTCCAATGGCTGTAGGATCTATTTATTCAGACATGGTTGCTTATAAGTTTGCTTTAGCTTCTCATGCTCTTAAAACTGAAATTCATTATGTCATTGAAAAGAGTGATCGGAAGAGGTACACGGTGCATTGCAAATGGAAGGAACAACTTGGTTGTCAATGGAGAATTCATGCCTCAACTCGAAGGATGGTGTCACAGTTAAGGTAATGTATTTGTTTTTTATTCCATTGACAATCCATGTTACATCTATAGCATTTGTTGACAATAGCCATTGGTCTTACTAATTTGCAGGTCAGAACCAACCCACATGGGCATGAATGTCAAAGTGCTAAGAATCTAGGAGTTTTTGTAGGGGTCACACAGTTTTGGGTTTGTGAAAAAGTTTTGGATTGGTTGAAGGAAGATAGTAACATTAAAATCAAAGAATTGGCAAGGAGACTGAAGGCTCACCACAAAGCTGAGGTACCATACAAGAGAGTGTACAAAGGTAAAAACCTAGCCATGGATAAGATTTTTGGGCCTTGGGATCAAAGTTTTGAGAATCTGTATAGGTTTAAGGCTCAATTGGAGCAATCAAGCCCTGGATCAACTCTTATTATTGATCACATCAAAGTCAACAACATGAACAGGTTCAGCGAGGCTTTTCTTTGCATTGAAACCTTGTGTTGATGGATTTCTAAGAGGATGTAGACCATACCTTGCGGTAAATAGCACCTTTTTGACTGGGAGGTTAGGGGGGACGAGTTGTGCATAGCTTGTGCGATAGATGGGCATAATTGGATGTACCCAAGAGCGGTTGGTGTAATTGATTCGAGACCAATGATAATTGGGAGTGGTTCATGCAGAGGTTAAAGGATGTCATTGGATCCCTAGATGGCCTCACTTTCGTATGCATCGCGGGCCCAAAGAAGTGATGAGTGGGGTTAGTCTGCTTTTTCCCGAATTTGAACATAGAGAGTGTATGTACCACTTAACGCAGAATTTCAAGAAAAGGTACAGTGGAAAGGTATTTGATGATCACTTATGGGCTTCTTCATACTCTTGGAGCCCATATATGTTTGACAAGCATTATCATATAATGGCTGCAGCCAAACCAGAGGCAATGAAATATCTGAAAGACAACCACAAGAAGCTTTGGACAAGGAGTCAGTACGGGACTACATCAAAGGTTGACTATGTGACTAATAATTTGGCTGAATCTTTCAATAATTGGATAAAGCCCGAGAAAGGGAAGCATCTAGATGACTTCTTTGGACACCATAAGACAAAAGTTGTTGATAAAATGGAACCATAGGAAGAAGGTTGCCATGAAACTACAAGGCAGGATTCTGCCTCACATAGTAAAGAAGCTGAGGGAGGACAGTTTCAACCTTGACATTGATGTGATCACACACTCTCCTGATGGTGTGGCAGAAATTTGTGCTAAGGGGGGTAGTTCCTACAGATTTGTGGTGAAGTTAGGACAGAGAGAGTGTTCCTGTAGGGCTTGGCAAGGTTCAGGAATCCCTTGCAAACATGCAATTGCCTACATCACCTCACTCCCTGGAGCAAAATTGGAGGACTATGTGGATGATTACTTCTCTATCAATAAATTCAGAATTGCTTATGAAGGTTCCATCCCATGCATTCCTGACAAGAGCATGTGGCCCAAAGCCACTCATCATGATTTTTTCTTGTATCCTCCCTTGCTTAAGTCCACAGGGGGAGGAAGACACAAGAATAGGCTGAAATCAGCTATTGAGGGAGGCAGCAAGAGGAGGCATGAGTGCCCCATATGTCATGAAAAGGGACATCATTATCAGACATGTAAGAATGGGAATCCTGATGACATTGCTGCATACAAGGCTCTAAGGTGAAATAAGTTATTATTTTTTTTCACATAGCAAAACATAGCAAAATAAGTTACCTAAATGAACTTGTCTTATGCAGGGGTCCACCAAAGAGGAGGTCTAAAAAAGAACAACCATGTAACAGTGAGACTAGCATTGTGGTTGCTCCCAATTGTATGCAATTCCCAATAAATGAAGCTGTAGAAAATGCAACATGCAAGAAAAGGAGTAGGAAGGCAGCTAGTAGTACTTCAACAAGGTACCTTAATATTCAATCTTGTCTAAGCAGCCCATCTCTTTTTGCCATGAACTAACTTTTTTTTTCTTTGTAACAAGGTCTGCAAGTGGTTCTAGGTCTGGAACCGGTTCCAATGAACCCCAACCATTGCAGACACTTGTGTTGCCTCAGTTTCCACATGACCCTCCAACGGCCAAAGAAGCTTCTACTGTGCAGCCTACTCCACCAAGATACAAGCTGGCAGGGAGAAAGAAGCTGACCCCAAGGAAGCTCGCAGTTGTATCAGCCAGCCCAGACGACCCAGCCAACCCTTCTAGCCCTGCTTCCAATACCAGAAGCAAGAAGAAGCTGGACATGTAGTGATGCCATGATGAAAACTATTTCTTTTGCTATGTGATGCTATGTCCAGTGCTAGGGACATGATGGAAACTTTTATTTTGTTATGTGATGCAATATCCAGTGCTACGGACATGATGAGAATTTGTGGTTTAGCTAATGTGATGCCATGTCCAGTGTTTGGGACATGATGGAAACTCGTACTTTGATGCTTATCTGTTATGTTATGGAAACTTATGTCATGAATGCTTATATGTGTTATCAACATATGTGTTGTGATGTTGAGTCTCAATTCTTATTTTATTTATATCTCCATATTTACCGGTTGTGAAATAAATGTTGAAAAAAATTGTTTCGTTTATTTATTAATGCATCCATCAGTTTGGGTGCAATATCTCTTTTTGGCAAAAAAAAAAAAAACAACAGCCGCTCCCTGTACAGCCAGCAGCAGCTCTCGGGTGCAATATCTCTTTTTTTTTTTAAAAAAAACAGCCGCTCCATGTACAGCGTACAGCCAGCTGCAGCTCTCACACAGCCAACAGAGGGGCAATCTAGTCTTTTCTCCAACCAGTTAACAGCCGTTATCTTCAAAATTTGACAGAAGGGTATGTGGGCAAGAGAAAGTTCAAGTTGGACACACAGGAAAAGAAAAGTTTTTGAGGGGTACATAGGGACAAAGAAATTTTCATAGAGGTATACAGGGAAAAGGCTCACAAGTCGAAGGCATCTTGTTCAACTCGAATCAGAAGACCAATAAGTCCGCCTTGGATGAAAGGAGCTAACATGTTTGAAGATTGGAATTAGCATGTCCGCCTAGGATAAACGGAGTAACCACGGTCGAAGATTATCGATACGCTTCATTTTCAAACATTAGCATTGCATGTTATTGCCAAATGGTTGCAGCATGAAGGTCCTGTGTACATAAAAAGATTTTTTTATATCAATTGCTACTAGGTAAATAAAATATGAAAAATAATGAGCCCAAGTCATGTACTACGATCAATTGTTTTCGATCCCCACTTTAATCTCTATTTTCTG
>JADLZK010003423.1:0-100199 GCA_015847255.1 Hyparrhenia diplandra
GTCTGGCCCTTACGGCTATTCCTAGCAATCAGGTCCACAGTGGCTAATTCTTTTGTTCGGCCGAGCGGCCTGGTTCTCTTGCTGGCCCGCACTCTCTTCCTTGATCTTGGGCCACCATCGCTCAGGCCCAGTTCAGTTTGCATGCACGCACCTCGAGTCCGTACGCCGCCCGCAGCATAATCCTGCGAGAGCTGTCGTCTCGCCATCGCTGTAAACTAGCGCGATCGCTCCGCCATCACCTCGCGGACTCGTCTGCGTTCCTATTTTCGTTTGGTTTTGTTCATCTCGTCCCCACCTAGCTTGCAGGACGCGTGCATCCGCCCCAACAAGCTGTTCATCGTCCTCGTCTTGAATTCGTCGGTGAAATAGCCCTAGGTGAGGTCGCATTCATTGTCTCTATCTCCTGGTACCAAGGCACAAGATGTAGGGCATTTCAAAAAAAAAAATGTAGGGAGACTAGTTCCTCTAAATATTGGTTTTTTTTTAGATAAAGGAAATTATATTCCGACTTCAAATCATCCAGGCGATGCATCAACCAATAAAATTACAACTGAAAAACAAGATTGCAGTGTAAGACAAAAGTCACCCGAAAAACACCGGGTGCACTTTAAAAAAATAAAAACAACTAAAAACTCATCCACCATTGGAGACTCGGATCCTCGTAACCCGGGCAATGTTGATAAGGCCACATAAGCGTGAGTGATGATGAGTCACATATGATGATGACCGGCCACCGACATCCAAGGGATCTTCCACCAATGGCGTCTCCAACGAGAAAATGCCATCCAAAGACGCATCATCGCCCGCCCCCGAGCTGGTGTGTAGGTTTTCACCGTAGAGATCCACTTGAGTAAGACGGCCTCGGCCCAAAGGAAGAAAAGCCTCGGGCGTCCACCGCCCGTCGTAATTGTGGAGTGGTACCAATGCCCAAGTCCCCTAGGGCCACGCCCGTTACGTAACGGGCCGGCGACGGCACCATCGCCGAAAATAGATCACGGAAAACAAATGCCCGGCGTCCACTACCATCTCGCCGTCCCTTTCGCGACTCCACCTTGATAAGCGTATGAAAGCCACCATGGCCGACCCACGGGTTCATCCCGATCACGGCCAACCCAATTGCCCGCCGTCGCCGCTGTCGAGAAACACCACCACCATGGTCAGCGTCTGCGACGCCCATCGTCCTGAAGTGCGCCCGGATCGGCCCGCGCTGGGTTCTCAGCGCCCGGATATGGCGGTTGGCGGTGCCACCATGCGAACCTCTTTGCCTGCGGCTCCACGCGCCACCGCGGCGGCGTCCGCATCGCCTCCAAATCACTGCCTCCGAGCCCGCCGCCCGACACCTCCACCGCCGCGGCCTGGTCGGGCCGCCGCTGCATGAAGATCGGACCTCGCCCGTCCTGCCCGTCGTTGCCGTCGTCGTCGTCGGCGGACGGTGGGCGAATCCGGCACCAAGGCCATGGATCCGATTGCAAGGAGCCCCGGGCCGGCCGCCCGCTGGTTACCCTGCCGAACTCCCCAACCGCTCGGTGCGAGAGAGGGGAACGGATCGCCACCATGCGCCTCGCCGCCTTCCGGCCCGGCCGTCCGCCTTGCCGCGGCGGCCATTCTCACGGCGGCAGCCGGCGGGAGATGGAGATGGAGAGTGTAGGCGCTTAGGGTATCGAGGAGGGAGGCCCCGTGTCGCCGTTTGGGGGAGGCGGCCAGGGCATCTAGGATTTAAATAGTTCACCTTTCTTTTTATTTACTGTTCCCAGAACTAAAAAGAGTACCACCGCCCTCTAAATATTGGTAATCACAACATAAAGCTGCCAAGGCCTAAGAGTTTCGATAAGAGCCCCCATACAAACAGACGATTAGGATTTATCCTTCTACTTTACTTCAAGGACAAAGTCCGTGTGTTTTACAAGGAGAGAGACGAAACATCAAATGGAATTCCGATGTATATCTGGATCTCAGCTTCTCTTCTTAAGCGCCACATGCTCTTTCAATTTAGTGAACGGCAGCCTGTCGTGTGGAGGGAAGGATGGCAAAGTGCCAGGCAGCTCAAAGAAAATCCCACACTGGTATCGACGACTGACCCTCATCGCCATTCTGATGATCAATTTGGGGGGTTGTCTCCACAAATTGCAACGCATGCATATCGCCAGGATATCCCTGAAGGAGCGTACAAATCATACTTCAGTAAATGTGTAGTTAGGGTGTCAGATCTAGATAGCAAAATAGCAAGATTTCCAACACAATGTGCATCTATACTTTGACTGCATGCCGTTAATCTACATAATTGTACTAGCACGTAACTCACTTGGGTCAGTTGACCATTCCCAGTAAATGGCTGCTGTTGCAAGGAAGAAGCTGAGGAAGCCTGCATGCAACACTAGCCTGAGAATCTCGATGCTTAATCAACATGATAAGAAATTTACATTACAAGCGAGTACAGACCTGGCCAAACTGATTCAAACTGTCATGAAGGTGCTGTGAGGTACCTAGCCCAAAGTTGTGGCCAAGTACATAATGTCCCTGCATCATAAAAAGCATCAGCTAATGTAACATTTTTCCAGACTACTAAGGGAGGATAGTAATGATTGCCATCCTGCTTAAGAATTCACCTGCATTAGCTGATCTGGGATGAACTGGTTTGAATCATTACTTGGTTCTGATTGGAAACTTCCTGGTGCAATATTCAGATCTCCTCTTGTTGGTCCACCTTCTGTTGCGTCAGGTAGCTCTTTGTTGATGACAATAAGCGAAAATATTAGTGTTCAGATATACATGCAGAACATCAAAGATAAAATCCTTAAAAGGAATCTATCTATACACACCTTTTCTTGCTTTCTTTCGCTTATTGGTTTCCGAACCATTTCTACGGCGAGCGACTTCACACTTCTTTCCAGTAGAACCTATACCTTCAAGGCCACTACTAAGTAGATAGTCATTCTGGGCCATGTGAGTTAATTGGTCAGTGAGGGAGTGGCCAGATGACTTTTCAGACAGTGTAGATAACAAAGTTCCTTCAACTTCTACAAGAAGGTTATCTGACTGGTTTGCCATTAGTGCGAATGTCTCTTCGTTCTCTGCAGCCTTAGCAGCAATCTTGTAGAACAGACGGCAAAGAGCTGCATAACGTTCTGGAATGGAAGATTTTGTGTCACTATCAAAATTAAACCCATCAGTTTCATCCATGGTCACCAACTTTGCATCTTTCCTCCACCTCTTCAGAAAGTACTGTGAGGGAATCTCTTTAACATTCCTCAGCTCATATACTTTTAATATATGGCAGCATAACAGCCCAGAATTTTCAAACTTTTTGCATGTACATGCAACTGAAGCATCTGATGAGTCAAATCGCACGAGTTCTTCCTTAGTTTTGTTCTTGATAGTAATCATATATTCTGAAAGAGAGCCAAATTCTCCACAACCATAAGCCATGCAGTCCATACTTAGTTCACATTCCTTTCTAAATAATTCAAATATTGTTGGGGTATACAAATTGACAGCCTGCCATAGCAATGGCAGAGGTGTTCTCGGTACCCTTGATTGGCTTGGCAATCAGCTTGAATCTCTTCTTGCCTCCTCTTCTCTGCTGAACTTTGAAAAAATTCAAAAATGGGATAGATCTGTATCGTAACCCAAGTCTTTGTGTAAGCTTAGTGCCAACATTTTCTGCTTGTAGCAAGCTTTTAATCTCCCAGAGAATATTTGTCGATTGTATGGCATGGCCCAGTTTTCCGGTCTTCATAAAGCTTAATTAACCATTCATTCTCTCTGAGGTTGTACTTTTCCAGTATCATGTTCCATGTGTCAACAAACTCTTGTTCATCCTCGATATCAAAAACACAGTGTCTAAAATCATATGTGAATTCTTCAGAAGCATTAAACATATGTGCCAAGTACTTAACAGTGCTCTGGTATATTTGCCACACACAGGAGCGGTGAATAGTACCAGGCCAAGTAAGACACAGAGCTTCCTTCAAAGCTGAAGATCCATCTGTCAAAATTGTCTTTGGGTGCTTCCACACATGGCATTCTTAAAGGTCTCAAGAAGCCACTTGAAAGACTCAACAGATTCATCATATAAAAAGCCGCACCGAATATGATCATTTTGCGATGATGGTTCATACCTAGAAACAAAGCTAAAGGCCTGCTGCAATCATTTGATTTGTGGTTCATGTCTAAGCAGACTACATCACAGAAGTATCGATAGTCCATGATTGACCTTGCTTCAGCCCAGAAGACATTAGCCGCTTTGTCATTTTCATCCACCTGAATGGCATAGTAAAAGCGATGGATTATCACTCTTCATTCTTGAAAATAATCCATCAGAGTTCTGAGATCCCCTGATTTCATATCTTCTGTAGACTTGGACCGGAGATAATTCTTGTACCCTGGATGGATGTTACTAGCATTTTGCCTTCCAGGTCGAACTTTAACTCTTTGTGATTTCAGCATCTCAATATCAAATGGTGCAGCAAGCTGGTGATTATGATCCTCCACAAATTCTGTTACACGATATTTACCACCAGGTGTCACCTTAATTGCTATCCGTGCAGGGCAACCCACCCCTTGTCTCTGGCGAGGTCTCTTGGTGTCATTCTTTGAGCGAAATCCCTCCCTAGAACATACATAGACCCTTGACCTATTGGAACTTTTAGCAGTTTTCTCCCACCATCCTTTTCGAACACTAAATCCCACATTTCCTGCATAACTAACATAATACTCATATGCTTTTTCTTCACTCTCAAAGACCATACCAACTATGGGTACTCCTCCAGCATTTGAGACAACTTCTGGTGGTAACTCTGGCTCTTCTTCAGCCTTTTCTTCTGGCTTATCTGCAGTCTGGGGAAAAAAAAGCTCTTACACAACAGAAGTTTTGATAACTAATAAGTATATATAAACTCATCTTTCGAACACAATGTCGAAGTATATCATTAACATGATGTCTTCAGAGCTAATCTCCACTTCTGATAGTTAACATTAGTCTCCACTTCAGCATTGGTAGTTATCTACTAGACTAGACTACTACCCAGTTCCTTTATGCAGTCAATATAGCTTGGACACTGAAGTAAACGAGCCAAAATATCAACATTTCTAACACTAGAGTTTCAAAATTCTCTCTATTGATGGCATGGCAAAATTCAGATAAAACTAGGCTAACTGTTTTTACATTCCAAGTGGTCCAGGAACCGGACATCCCGGACTGTACCTGGGCGTCATCCTTGCCGAGGAACTTCCCTCCAGCACCCCTCCGCCGCCGGACTGCCAGAGCCTGCCTCGATGGGACCTGCAAGCGCAGCAGCAGCAGCAGCAAAGAAACCTGTCAGCTTTAGCGCGCTCTGCAACCCAATCCACTATACTAAGTTCTCATCAAACAAATCGCACCTTACAGGCCGCGCGGTTGACGACCTGGCGGTCGCTCCGCTTCTGCATGTAGCGAAGGATGATATCCCGGCGCTCCTCGTGCGTGTAGCGGGAGACGCGGACGCCCAGCTCCCGGAGCAGCCGAGAGGGGTGGGACGAGGACGGACCCGCCTTGGACCCGTCAGTTTCGTCGGCGGTGACATCCGTTTCGTTGTCGCCGGCCTTGGGCTGGTTCTTGGGAGCGGAACGGCGCTTCCTGGAACTGGAGAGGTCAGGTAGGTGCGCACGATGTGGGAGATGCGGGATGTTGGGTGGCGACGCTGGGGTGGTCCTAGCGATGGGGCTGGGATTGGTTCACTGGCGGCGCCGGCGGCGGGGTCGCCGGAGGTGGATGGGGTGGCCATGGTGCTGGACCAGTGTGGGATCGGGAAGACGAAACCTGAGAGGGATGAGGAGAAGGATGGTGCATGACATGTGGGCTCATGAAATCAGTCCTCAGGGGATTTATTCAGGACTCGCCTGTTTTATTTCTTTATTTTATTTTTTGACCTGGAACTCGCCTGTTTTAGCGAGTGTTCGTGTTGAAACTTCTACTACCTTCCCTATTTTTTTTTTGGCTTTTCAATTTATTTTTCTGTATATCCAAATTCACAGCCCTAGTGAGGAAGAGTTAAGTACAGTAAGTACAATACGAAGTTCACAACTAATACTACCAGTGCAAGGCACCCCTGTGGACATGGAAACGGTGCAAAATCCAGTTCTATTAAAATGTCCCTTGATATAACCCAACAAAAATATCACAATCACATAGTTCATCGAATATCCCAGTACATTGTTACAGAACAATTTCTACGTTAACACATCCATTCCACATACACTTGGCAGTTAGTACAGCTTTCTACAAAAGGAACTAGAAGACAACCTCAAGGCTCAAGAGATTTGCATCCAAATTTACAGCAGAACACAAGCAGGAAAACTTGAGTGTCAGGGAATGAGTGAATGCATGGCTTCCGGTAGTTGAGATTTTCCAATTCTCCTTTTATAAGTCACAGCTCCAAATTATTGAGAATGAACACTTCGAATTAAGGTGGCCTATATACAGATCTCTACAATGTGATCTTGACAACCTATGAAAGGGCATCCTTATTCCAAAAAATTCTTCCCTGGAAAAAAATGAAATGAAGCAGACATGATTAGCCGACCAAAATATTAGATTCCTTAACCGTAAGAGCGTAATGGACGAACCTGCTTGATTTAGAGAGAAAAAAAATACTGTTTCTGACCAATTTTCATGATTGGTTGCGATTAAGCATATTCTGGAAAGAAATGTACAAGTCTTTGTGTTCTGTTCAAAAATCTCTTCTGCTTTTGACAGGGTGTCCTGCAAATATTAGTTCATCAAGTAAAAACCATCACATTGACATGTTTTCCAAGTTTCTGTGGTATTGAAAGCAATTGTAGATTATGATACCTCTCGTGATTGTTTCTGAGCATTGAACTCCTTGATATTGGCCAAAAATGCTCCAAATTGCTCATAAGAAAGTCTTGTCCTGGGAGTTGTAAGCACAAAACATTGAGAGAGAAACAAACTAGCCATTGCCGCATAAGGTAACTAGAATCAGTGGCGGAGCCACGTTAGAGGGCTATAGAGGGTCATGACCCCTCCTTGCCACAATCAGATTTCTCAAGTGAACGTGTATTCCTCTAGCAACTTTCTTTCTAAACTCCATTTTCTCCTTGGCTTTGCGCGAATCATGGCCGCTTCTAGTGGCGGACTAGCTCTGTGTAGTAACAATGCTCTCTGGTCGCTGCTTCTTTGATTCTTAGAGCTCTTGTTGCTACCCACAGGCAGCTTCACATACTAGAAGTAACAGATTGAGTCATAATTTTTAACAATTGCAATCGATTGTTATTCTTTCGACAACATTTTAGATGCTTTTTGCTAAACAGTTGGCCCTAATTTATAAGTTGTGCTTATCTTTGTTCAGATTTTAGTAAATTGGGCCCCTCTACGTTTTGCTTCTAGTTTTGCCACTGACTAGAATAACAACTGACCGTGCTTGTCGGAAGAATTCCTTCCCATCTATACGTGGCCGCCCTGGAAACAGAAAATAGTTAGTGTATGCATCTTTAGCAAGCTCAATATATGTCACATTTGCTGTCCCAAACCTGTGAGCGAATAGCGTTGAGAAGGAGAGGTAGGTGCTGAATACTGATGACTTGATGCTCCTTGCCATGATGAAAATGTCAATTGGCCCTCGGATCCAGTTTTTGTGGGAGAAGTCGGACCAGATAAGAACTTGGGAGAAGATGGGCCAGTTGAATAAGCTTCGGGGAGAACCACTAGAGGATGAAATCTTAGGTGTTGAACCAGGAGTTAATTTTGGAGGCATATATGATGTCATTGAGAACTTGTACCCTGCAAAGTGTAAATTCTTTTTCAATGCAAGTGGCTGGGCTCAAAATATGTTAATACGTTGATGTAACTTAGCTGTTCACTGCTCAGTAGGGAGAGTGAATTACCTCCACCATGGACAGATTCAGTCATTGTGGATCTGCTGGAGGTATCTGAAGAAGTGTTACTGCTCGAAACTTCATCTATAGTAATTTAAAACAAAATGAAAGCATGTATCAGACATGTGGTTACGGCATCGTTAAACAGAAAAATGCTGTCAAATCTGTAAGGATGTTGAATGACACCTTTCCAAGGCGGAACTTCGAGCTGTCAAATTATCTTCTCCGTTGTGATCTTGACTGGTTTCAGACAGTTGCTATGAAAATATGCCAATAAAATCATTTGCTCACACAAAAGTTCCAGCAGAAGAGAAGGCTTGAAAGGTAACAGTAAATTTTGACTAAGAGTGAAAAAAGAGATTTGATAAATACAACTCACCCGATAGATTATCTTCACTCAACGATTTCATCAATTGCTTCTTAAATGACTCTAACTGCACAAAACGAACAATCTCTGGTCATTTGGGTAACCACAAACTAGCAAAGTGCATTTTCATATAGAACAGAAGTACAGTTTGACAAACATCATGCTGGTTAGAATTCCTTGCCAGGCTCATACATATGACATCATACAAGGAAGTGACAAATACACAGACAAGTAATGTTCCAGTCAAAAACTTCACAGTCAATTATTGTAGTTTCTGCAATACCGTGCGTGAAACTGCAAAGTAACTGACAGTTAAGCAGTAACCGAACCTGCCCTTATGTCTATCCTACGTATTTATCTATTGTTCCACAAATCTGGCTGTCAATCTGATATCCATAGCATTGTGTGCAAAATTATTTATTACCGGCGGGCTTCTGTATAACATCATCAGTTTAATCTGCCACACAATCTCAATGTCTGCAGTAAAATTATCTATTTTCCAACTATATGAAATCCTTAACTGAAAGATATAAAAACACTTGAGGTGTCACAATTTCGTACCCAACCAAAAATCTACTGTGTTGTTCAAATCATCAAGAACAAATCGAAGGTTGTACTTCTTCCATCATAGTAAGTCAGTCATCATAAAACATAAGTCATACTCTCCAGTGCGATGATGAGTACACTACAAACAAGGCTAGACACACGGTAGCATCAAATCCATAACAATCAAATGTGTCCAAAAAAATCATGGTCACTGAAAAGCACATCTCTTGACGATACACAAAAGAACAGTGTCTGGTCACAATCCCCAACAATTCCACTAACTGTACACTTCCTCTAATCAAAATTTTGAGGCTTCACATAACAATCTATGCTAAAACCAAAACTTGTAATCAGAAATGAGAGAATTCGCACTATAGATGGGCCTAGAAAGAAAGCTAGTAAAGGCCGCACCTTTGCCAAATTCCTTGCCAGCTTTTTGGTCGTCGCGGCGAGCGAGTCCCTTTCCTTGGCCAGCCTCGCCTGCGCACCAAAGAATCAGAGCCAAAGAAGCCCAATTACATACAGACCACAGCTCTAAGGGGAGAAGAATTCCGGCGAAGGGAAGGAAGGGGCGGGACGTGGGAGGGGCTTACGTTCTCGTCGAGAGCGGCGGCCAGGCGGGCACGGAGCTCGGCCTCGGCGTGGTCGCGGTCGGCGAGGTCACGACGGAGGCGCGCGGCGTCGGCCTCGAGGCGGGGAGACGCGGGGGAGGCGATGGCCATGGAGGTGATCTTGCGCGCCACGTCCAGTTGCTCGTATGGGTCGGTGGGGATCACGGCCAGGATCTCGTCGGGAAGGTGGAAGTCCACGCCCGGCGAGGCCGCGGACGCGGACGCCTCGTGCCTCGCCATCGCCGCCGCCGAGGGACGACGGGCGGGCGGGTGCCGGGTGGGTCGCTTCTTGGTGGGCGCTGGCGGTGGTCCCCGGCTTCGGGTAAGAATTGGAGTGGAAAATGAAGTTTTTTTTTTTTAAAAAGAAATCTTTATGGATATACGGAGGCGAACATGCAGTTTGTGATGGGGATTGATTGCCTGGCTGTATACTGTTTTTTTTTAATTGACAAAAGTATACTGTTGGGTGTTCCGTGTCATTTTCCCACTCATTTTTTCTCGTTTTCTTCCTTTGGATTTTCTATGTACATCGTTTGTTGCTACCCTCTGTATTGATTATTGATGAGTTGGTAGGAGGAGCTACACTTATTCCTCCCTTTATTGTTCAATACTCCCTCCGTCCAAATATCTCCAGCGTATATGCATCCGGCGTAATGACAAGGGAGGCCGCGCGGCGCAAGAAAAATTGCATTAACTCGCCCTAATTCTCGCAGCGTTTGGCGTCGGTTCAGTTCCCAGCGAGATTTCCGTTTCACGCCGTAATCCCACGCGCCGTTTCCTTCGTACGCGCCCGCGCGCTCGGCGCCCGCGCGATCGTAGAATTCTTTCCCGCGCGTACACCCTCAGTACTCCGGCAGTCATAGACGAGGCCGAAAATTTGGCAGCCAAAAATCAAAATCCATCGTTCATTCAATTGGCGCCAATACTCATTCCAGTTTTGAGTTTTTCACGGCCTTTATAAGACACCAAGGTCTCAGTTCAGCCTCTGTTCAGGTTTAGTCACGGTAGATTAGATGCATCCATTGCATACTGACCAGCATCCCATCGATTGGGATGAGATCCGCGAGTATGATGGCCCAGTACGACATGGTTTGGCAGGATGCAAACCAAGGTACCGATCTTCTTTCATTCATGTTTTCTCTTTACTAACTGCTGCACATGACCCTCACGAACCTGAACCTCTTTTTTGTTGTTGTTTTAGGCGAGCAAGGTGACGAACCTGAATCTGACGTCGGCCAAGCTGATGAACCTGAACGGCGACGGCGCCCAAGCGGCCAAACCTGAACCTAAAACAGAAGGTGTTTCTCTGCAGCTTAGTCCGGCGCCCAATTCACGCCACGCACGAGGACCCGTTGCCTCTCCATGCAGCAGCCGACGAAGAAAGCGTGAGCGGGCGATGGTGAAGGACGCGCAGCGATGTATCGGATGGAGGCCTAACGGGAGGGAACGGCGTTGTTTTTGTATCCACAGGCGAGCCGGCGCAGCGCATCGAAGGCACATCTCGTACGAAGAGCGCAGCGCGCGAAGGGTAACCCAGCGGCGCGTGGTCCACACTTCACACGACGGAGATTTCGGAAAAAAATTTTTGCTCACGCTACTGGAGATATTTGGATGGGAGGAGTAATGTCTAGCATCTTTTTTCTTTAAAAAAGATAAGTGCTGGCAGCAAAACTATTTATTATATTGAAGAACAGGAAATACAAGCAAAGCAGTACGGAATACAGCACAAAGCTGTAGTATTTTGTACCAATACTTTATAAAACATATATCATATACTTAGTAGCTACCAAATCCTCTTCTACCTTTTTTAGGCAACCCTTTGAACCCACATATTTGAGTACAAAGAAAATCTTAATTTTTCTCCAACCAACATACATGTCAACATGCTGATGTCTGTGATGTGCTTTAGTCAAGTAATACAGTATTAAAACTCGTAATCAGCATCAAATGTCTACAGAAAGAAAAAGAAAAACACGTGCAAAGTGGAGAAAGAACAACGAATGACACTCTCACGAAGTCATCTTCTGCTGGGCCGGCGGGCCATTTTGGGGAGTGAATCTCATAGAGTAACGGGCCAGGCCCAATTTGCGTCGCTCAGCCGCGGCCGCACCAGTGGAGTGCGCAGTGGCTTGCAGTTTTAGTACCACCTCGCTGCTCTAGCTCAGCTGCTACGGAGAGGAGAAGCATATAGAGAGGACCTGGGCAACCTTGAGAAGGCACGCAGCTGCGCGGTGCACACATAGCGAACTATTCTTTCGCCTTTTACTAAAAGAATACCGTGTGTGCGCCGCAAATAGCAGCATACGCTAATTTTGGAGGGATTCTCTTTTTTTTGGAGGGCCCCACAATTCAGAATTGTCTTTCAATTTTTTTTTAAAATTGTTTATTCTGAAAATATTATATTTTAAAAGTAAAAATTTTCTGAGTTTGGTCCATCCAATTATTTTCATTTTCCAAAGGGTTCGTTCATGCATGAGGAATATATAATTAAATATTTTAATAATTGCAACTTGTTGTAATTTTGAATTTCAGTTTTCTTACATGTTTGTTCTATAAATCTAGTCAAAGAAAGCCCATCCAATTCTTTTATTTTCCAAAGGAAAAACTTGGAAGTCTGGTTCGTTCATGCATGAGGAATATATATACTGTGTATTTTGATGTTTACACATCTGACGATAAGGACCTTGGTATTTTGATGTTCCTCATAAGAAGTTATTCTCTAAAAGATATGATGGAAGATTGCAGTGAAAGCCTTTTGCTGGATGGTACACAAATGCTAATTATGCATAGATTACCGCTGCGCAAGCATCTCAACCGATGGTATGGAGCCGTGTCTATTTCAGCTGGTGCATCACTTCATTCATGGGTAAATTTTAGCATTCCATTTTGTTTCCTTACAAAATATGTCATTACATTCAGTGCCATATCCTTAGCTTAGATCTCTTCATAGGATTGTGCTTGTCAGCTGGTTTACGCTGGTCCAATCGTGTTGGTGCAGCAAAAACCGCGCTCCTGTTTCTGGTGGACAGTAGGACCTTTGTGCGTACATGCATCTCATCAAATACAATATTCCGAACGAAACACTCAAACAGGCCATTTGATTTCATTCATTCAAAACTGACGATTTACACTAGTAGGGGGGAAAAACAGAGCCACAAGCAAACGGGACCAATGTCACAAAATCAGAGGTGATCTCAGTTGTTGTTGCCGTCTCTACTATTATCTCCCCTCCACCGCCGGTTACCTCAGCTTCCTCCTCATCACTACAGGCTTCTGCTCCAACATCAGCCTGCAATGTCGAGATGGAACCCTGCAACATGCGATTCAAGAAGATGAAGATTAACGGCAATCAGAAAGTCAGGGAGGGCATTTCAGCTAACAAAATGAAGCAGTCCATTTAAGCTAATAATTCATGGAGATTTCCCTACTATAATACAAACAAATCAAATAAAATGGGATTCAAGAAGATGAAGATTACCATGGAACCGGAATGAGCCATACTGTTCCCCTTCGTTTCCTCTCTTCCTTGGATCTCAGTGATTCCAGCGGTGTGTACACCTGCCACCAGCCACCAATGACGACGTCTAATTGTAATTAACAAATTACCAAAATTGATAGCAAAATCAGCAGTCGTCACTGCGGGATTTACCTACCTCAGGCATCCCAATGAGGCGCATGAGCTCCGAGACAAGCCTTCGCTGCTCCTCGGCGCGGCGCTCCCACTCCACCGCCGCTCGCTCCAACGTCTCGGCGCGGCTCTCCATCTCCCGCTCCGTCTCCTCCCGCGCCGCGCGGAGCCGCGCACGCCGCTCCCGAGCCTTCTCGAGCTCCTCCGCCAGCGACACCTCTGCCACCCCCGCCACGACAGGCACGCCGCACTGGGCCGGGAACAGCGGTGCCACCGGCGGCAGCGGCGGCGGCGGCAGTGAAGGCAAAGCCGCTGGCCCCGCTTTTGGATGAGCTTTGGGCTTTGCCTTCCCGACCACTACCGTGGACGCGGCCACGTTGGTGTCCCGCGGTTGTAGCGGCCGCCGGACCGTAGCGCCGGTTGCTACGGCCAAACCGCCGCATTTCGCCTCCATCCCCATCAGCCTGTGGCTTGGAATCTCAGTTGGGAATGATTTGAGTGATTGGTGGAGGCGTCTTTGATGACGAGTTTATATTTGTTGGGATCTGGTGGGTTGCCGGATTCCAATTTTGAACTAGCAGAGAGCCATGGAGTGGTGGTGAAAGCCTCAATAAACAACGGCTAGTAACTTTGTCAGCGTCAGCGGAGTGGTAAATGCACTACGGTACGGTTATTATGCGCCTTCCAACATGGTTTACGGGATCTCACTTTCGCTTGAATTTGGGGCCTTTTTGACGATGTGCTCCGGCGGGTTGGGCCGCTTTCCTTTCGGGTTCGAATTGAAGGTAAATAAAAAAGAAAAAGTAGAGGAGCTCGTGTGTGGTTCTAGTTTTTTTTAAAAGCATGACGAAATGATTTCATGTTCAGAGTTTGGTGTAAATTTTCCCATACGTCTGTTGGAGGGTATGTTCAGTGAAATTTTATGTTCAAAACTTTATACTGGTCCAGAGTTTGGAGTAAAATTTGACATACGTCTGTTACTCTGTTGGGTGGCTTGCCGAATATGTACACACAAATTGGTATTCAGCCACACTGCTGACAAATCTGGCAGAATACGTGGTTTCAAATTGTTGAAAGTATTTTGCATAGAAATCAGATGGCTTGCAAAAAAAAACAGGTTCAGGTTCGACCTTTCGAGGTGATGAGACTGATGGTAAATTGCACTAGACTAGAGTGAGCTTTAAATCTTTGTACACTGTTGTTGACTTTGCCATCATATCCATCTCCATTGCTCAAAAAAACGTACAGTTGCTCTCATTGGACTTGAGAGCTATTAGCTTTGGACAAATCATGAAACCTGAACCACAAAACACTGGAACTACCTGAGCTTATTTCTGATCAAGCAAATATCAACCAATATATATAGTTGTTCATTCCAAATAATTCAAGTAAGTGGCGCCCTGGTCAGTGGGCATCCTGTTAGACTATACACAGACCACACTCTTCTATTGCTAACCCTGTTCACTTTACAGAGCGCACACCAACAGTTCTCACTTTAAACTTGTACTGTGGCAGCTCATCTTCTTCTTCATCGTCGTCATCGTCACTTGAATCGTCTTCAACTTTGTCCCATTTTGAGTAATCAAGGCCTGAATGGCCCTTTGGTTTTGGGATGGCCTCCCAACCCTGGGGTTTTGAAGGAAGAGTGGATGCCTTTAGAGGTTCACTTGCAGGTTTTCTATCGAGAATCGGTCCAGCTGAAGGTTTGTTCTTGAGAGCCAGTTCAGTTGCTGGTTCGTCGGGCTTAGCGATAGAAGTCTCAGTCTTCTGACCTTTTGGAGGAAGTTCTTCCTTTTCTTCTTCCAGACAAAGAGACTCCTCTTCACACTCAGGAATTGGGGCCAGTGACTTCAAAAACAATACAGCAGATGGGAAATAAAATAGGTCCGCTAAGTACACAAGGCATGAAACAGCTAGAATCCAATTACTAAAATGCATGTTTGAGTAAGGATGTCACAGAGGTGAACGAAAGTGAATTAACGAAGGGAACGGAGACTGAAAACATACCAGCTGTGTCTTCAACCGTGCCTGCAGGTTCCGATATACTTCAGAAGACGGATTTATCTCGATGAGCCTATTGACATCAAATAGAGCTGACTGATAATCTTTCAGGGTAACGAGAGTCTGGGCACGTAGCATCAGAGCTCCGGCGTGCTCCGTGTCCAACTCAAGGACAGATGTACACTCTTGTGCTGCCTGTACCAGATATCAAAAATGGAGAATTTAATGTTAGAGACAAAAACTGATAATATAGAAAAGGGAACAATAAATGGTGCCATGATGCCAGCAGTATAAGATGATTCCAGAGGTAATGCAGATTGCTATTTCCAGGGTCAATATAAATAATTGCCCCTAATAACTAGGGCTCCTTACTAGCTTTCATGGTCGATTATCCATCAAGGCATTTGGGCGTCCCTCAAATTTCAGGTGCCCAAATCAAGGGAATCATTTGAGTAGGTTCATAAATTTCAGGTATCCGAGTCTTTTTTGTTTTGTTTTCACAGATACCGTTCGTAGCCTGTTTTCTAGTACTTTTGCTATTTTTGGTAAGGCAAAAGCAAGAAAAACCTAAGCACTGCATCTTCTCAAGTCGATTCCAATCAATCTAATGGATTCAGTTGCGTCTTAGAACACACATTTTACCAGCAACTGAGACAGATCACCATAATAAGCAAAATCTACTAGACTGAAGATTAGATGAGCTTGGACATAACAAATTAACAGTATCACTACCTGCACCACAAAATGCCTAGTGTCACAAGTTCCCCTTACAGAATGGAACCCATCCACAGTCCAAATTGAGCACTCATATTGTTCCTTAAAGAATGGAACCCATCCACAGTCCAAATTGAGCATTCATATTGTTGTATGACGACCAGAAAACACAATCTATCTATGAGACCTAAATCGCAGGAGCCCTGAACCCGACAGCAAAGTGCAAACAGGACACCTGTATTATGTCTGAATTTTTTTAAAAAAATCGATACTTTGTAGCAAAACTGTCACTTGGACGCGCCCTTCCCCCCCGCAGGGCCGCAGCCACCACCGAGGCGAAGTCAAATGAAAAGCAACGAAGCAATCCGCCCAAGGAAAGCAAGCCCAAACCCAGAGCAGAGGGGAGTCAGGAGCATGGGGGCAGGACCTTGTGGAAGTCGTGGAGCTTAAGGTAGCAGGCGGCGCGGTTGCTGTGGAGCGCGATGCGCTGCGCGGGGCCCCCGCGCGGCCGCCAGCGCGGCGGAGTAGAGTTCCAGCGCCTCCCGGTGGTGGCCGCCTCGGTAGAGCCCGTGCGCCCTCTCCACCGCCTCCGCGCCCGTGGCCGCGGCAGCCCCGCCATCGCCCGAACCTGGCCGGGGTCGAAATGAATCGGAGATGGGATTTGGAATCCGGGGGATAATCACGAGGGGAGGAGGAGGAGGAGTGAGATGACGACGGAGCGGAGGGCCGGAGGCGAGAGAGAGAGATTTGAATGGGGACGGTCGGGTGGATGCTTCTGCCTCTGGACAGTTGCGGGTTGTTGGGTTTTGCTGCCCCCGACCGCGAGAGGAACACAGGCTCACCTGGCACTGGGTGTCACCTGTAGCAATTGACGGATTTGCCCCTGTTCCTTTCGTTAAAACCGCGAACCTTCCGAGCTTCCTGAATGCCTTTCGTACGGGAGAAATGTTTGCAGAGAAGTTCTATTTCAGCGACAACAAAAGTTACTTTCACAAAACGAGAGATTTTTATATAACTAAGGAGTGTGCACTGTGCACTATTAAGGCTCTTCTATGCATTAACAATTACTAAATCCGTTCCAAATTACACTTCGTTTGACTTTTTCAATCTTAATTTTAATCACTGCGTCTTATTCAAAAATTTTGTACAAAATATCACCTATTTTTTTGTTATAGTTTGCTTTATTAACAAGTGGTCTTTAAGAATGACTTAAATTTAATTATTTTTTTGTGCAAATTTTTAAAATAAGGCAGTGGTTAAACTTAGGGAAAAAAAGTCAAAGCGAACTAGTATAATTTGAAACGAAGGGAGTAATAGTTAGCTAGCTAATATGTCATCAATAATAATCGTTAACTTGATATTCGGGTAATAATTAGCTGGACCTTTTTGCATCAAAGGGTAAATTCTTAGTAGAAGCTACGTGTTAACTCCTTGGATTAAATAAGACTTGAACATATTTTCTATGGTATGAACCTATCTACTCAAGTTTGAGTCACATCTGGTACCGTATGATCGAGATTTATTGTATCAACGAATTGTGTTACTCTCTCCGTTCTAAATTATAACTTGTTTTGACTTTCTAGGTACATTAAATTTGTTATGTACACGGGTACGTGATATATCTAGATACATAACAAGTTCGATGTGAAAAAAGAAGAAGATCAAAACGACTTATAATTTAGAATGTAAAGAATACATATCTGTTTTGTGCTAGGTGATGTGGTTGTTGATAATAAGACGTCATGGGCTTGTTGTTGTTATATTAACGTTAAGATCGATGGATTAATCACTTAAAGTTTTTCATAATAGAAAATAGAGTATAATAAGCATGTAAGCACGTGTATTTTATACTCCATATGTTCTAAATTGTAGTTTGTTTGACTTATTTGACTCTAAGTTTGACCACTTGCCTTATTTAAATTTTTTTTGTACAAATGTAGCCAAATTCAAGTCATTTTCAAAAAACATTTGTTAACAAAGTAAGCAACAACAAAAGGAGTGATGCTTTGCACAATTTTTTTTGAACAAGGCAATTGATCAAAATTAGGGTTGAAAAAAGTAAAACGAACTATAATTTAGAACGGATTTATTAGGCGTAAAGTGAACGCACATCAACGTGACCGTGTTAACGTCTCTTTTTCGAATAGAAGAGTGCATAACTACGGGTCCGTTGAGCTGCCATTGCTGAACCTGCCGTACCAGGCAGCATTGCAGTAAGCTGTGATGGGTGTTATTGTAGCAGCAGCACGGCAGCAGAGCCAACGCCCTCGTAGTAGTCTTTCGGTTGTCACGGATGGACGGAAATGGTAGCTGTCGATCGTTTGTTGTTAACCAACGGTCCCCAGCAAGCTTAGCTGCTAACACTGATTGTGCTCTCCTCGTCACAAACTAGCTGATCCTCCGCTGATCCATTAGCCCATGTGACTTCCTGCCACCACGAGTTAGTGGTCTATTTTTTTTTTAAAAAAAAAAGGAAACTAAAGATCAATGACGACCATATTAACAAATCAAAAAGGGGTGAGAAGACTTTGCATGTGGATATGCATGCACCACATTGCACAACTAATATACAGTATATAATACCAAGATTCACACGCTTGAATACATATATCTCTGATATCAAAGGAGGGGGCAAAAAAAGATGAACAAAGCACAGAGAGAACAGCGTACCTGTGAGGGAGCCGGAAAGGTCAGCCGGTACGCCCATTCCCAGAAGGGAACGAACGATGCCCATTTGGCCATTACCAAACACCCACCACGTGATGCATGCCGAATTCAACTCAGGTATAGACCGACAGTACTAGCCCTTGGAACGTCGTCGGTCACAATGGCAACGGGTATATACCCGATGGATACTAGTCACCCATACCCGTACCCGCCAGGTCAAATCCATACCCGTCGGGTTACCCGTGAAAGCACATGGATACTGATTTCATTCCATACCCGTACCCGACGGGTAATCCATACCCGCGGATACACCCGAGTTCATGGGCTATATTATATACTCATATGCTTATATGGGCCAAATACTGAGCTATATGGGCAAAATTAATGAACAATACACTAGAGTTCAGGAATATATATATACTCAAATTCTTATATAGGCCAAATTAATGGGTCAGGTGTTTACTTAGGCTAAAATTTAAGAGACGGGCTATATATTTGTGCGGGTATTTTCTACCCACGGGTACGCGGGTATGGATACTACACTTCCATACCCGTACCCGCCATACCCATTGGATAGAACATTGTACCCATTAACGTATCCATGGATACCAAATGCGTTCCATACCCGTCACTTTATCGGGTAAAACCCATCGGGTTTTCGGGTTCGGAACCCGTTGACATCTTGAGTCGTCGGGGTCTCCACTGTCCAGATGCATCACCAGCGGCCACCAGCAAGCAAGCAAGCAACTAAGGAGAGGCAGGCCTGGCGCCGGCTCGCACGCCATCCCATTCTTGGCGAGGAGGACGATGACGAACCGAAATCAATTAAGCAATGCTTGCCATCCACCGTACGCGACGTCATAAAATGGGTATCTGGTCTGCTGCCATTTCAGAGTGCGAGTGCCTTCCAAAACAAATCTTCGGCCGGACCACATTCAAGCAAATTCCTCCCAATACGTGAGCATTTTCTCGGGCCAGGTCAGGCCAGGCGGACTAAAAAGCCCAAGTTCTTCTGATTAATCCAAGCCCACCCACTATGCTAGTCGGGCCAGGCCCATGATGAAATATTAAAGCCCAAGCCCACCCCCACTATCTGATGAAGCCAGCCCCCACCAGCAGCCGTTCCTCTTCCTCCCCACTCCAGCCTATGGCGTCGGCGGTGATGATGCTTCGGTCTGCCGCCCGCTCGCTCCGGCTCCGGCAGCCTCTGGAGCAGCAGCGGTGCGTTCTGGCAAAGCGATTCCTCAGCAGCTCCTTCCCCACCGAGGTAGGAATCTCCTCCTCCGGCTTCCTCTTCATCTTTCGATTGGGGTTCCACGGGTTAGCGTTCGTCGAGTACCTCAAATGAACACCATGGGTTTTTGGATTGGCCCCAGGAATTGCGAATCTGTAGAATTGATGGGGCATTGGGGCATGATAATTTAGTTGGACCCAATCACCTAAGTTGTCCACTCTTAGATTAAGAAAGTTGATTCTTTTAGTGGCTTGCTAGAATACTGATTGCCAAATTTATTTGGTCGAATTTTACTGCTGCAGCGCTGGTGTAATTAGTTTTTTGGGTTACGATTGGGTTTGCCCAGGTCCATTGTAGAGAGAGGGAAGCTGGGGCTGTCTGGCTGGCATGGCTACTGTATTTGATTTTATATGGTATATATTGTCTTCCTGTGATCAATTGTGCGCTAAAAATATACTGTGAAGCTCTTGTCTTGTTTGAACAATTGATGGATGGAGTGACATCGATGTATACATACATGATTATAAACCTCAAACATTCAAATATTCAAGTGCTTCACCTTCATGAATTGCAATCTAAAGAAAGATTTTGTGAAAATCTTGTCTTGCTTTAATGATAGATGGATGCAATGGCATAGGTGTACAAATTATTGTAAGGCCTTGAACGTGCACAAATGGTTAACCGGATTGTACAAGTGATAGATGGGTGTGAAAGGGATTAACGTTACCATTGCTCGTATATATGAAAATTAATCAGACTTTTGTGTTCTGAATCTGGGGACAGGGAGTGAGGGGTGCTTAATATGCATTGCAAAATGTGGATATTGGTACACACAGCAAAAATTTGTAACGAATCCATTCATCGTCCTCCTGCAGAGACACACGTGTTCCCCTCCTCGAGTAAGCCTTTGAAAGGCTCAATGGAACAGGAAGGTCATGTTAATGAGAAGACAGAAGACGTCTACAAACGGCTGTTGATGAAGATTGATATGGTTTCAGATGGCTTGGATGAACACTCTCGGTTACTTAAGCAGATTGGGGTTCAGATAGAAGAAAACAACAAGTAAGCAACCATTTTTGGGGTACATGCAAACCTTTTTTTTTATGTGGTTACCTTAACTATTGTTCATTTGACTAGCAGGCATCGGGGAGCAATAGACCTGACACCATGGGTTGTGTCAATATCTGCTTCGTTCCTTTTATTTGGCCTTTATAACTATGTTTATTGAGGCTGATTGACTCAGGAGGGGGAAATGTAGGTGCAAACCTCTATTTAGTGTGAACTCGTGAATTATCTGTTCTTTTGTAAGAAACAGAGTGATGTACTAGTCTATGATATAAAATAATTTCTGGTTTATGCTTGAACTCATTCTATTGGTTGCTTGCTGTTTCTGCAATGATCTGATCGTTGAATGTTAATTAGGATTTGATCAAAACTGTTGCTTTTCTTGGTGAATTTGGAAGTTTAATGGTAGTGAACATACACCCAAAAATGTATTATATCTACTACGCCAAGTATAATATTCGCTCTCGTTAAAGCAATTTAATCTCTGATGCTGTTGGCGTAGTAGATAGTCCTTGGATAGAAAGTAGGAAAGGGGTCCTTGGATAGAAAGTAGGAAAGGGAAATTTAATGGGAAAATTATACTTGTATTTTTTTATTGAACAGCGTAGTAGATAGTCCTCGGATAGAAAGTAGACATATGCCTCCATCCCAAATATAGATTTTAGAGAACTTGCGATACTTTGATTCACCAAGATTTTTTTTAAAATGACTTACAATTTGGAATGGAAAAAATATTCCTTTTTTTTCATTACTCCTATATCATCTTCTCATAATGTCAGCCTTCACCTAGCTGTCACTGTCACCTGCCTCCATCTATGATGGAGGTGAAGAGCGGCGACGGGACCATTGGCGTGAGGTCCCCGGGCTCAGGACTCGCCTGTACGCCGCCGCCGGACGACGATGACACTGGTTGCGTCGACGACGACCCCACCTGAGTGCTCGTGAAGCTGCCACTGACGTCGGACACCTTCACCTGCCACTCCGTGATGTAGCTCGGCTTCGCCACGTCCTCGGTCGTGTCGGCGTCCCCGGTGAGCATGGCCACCACCCTCGACATGGACGGCCGCTTGTGCGGCGAGCCCTGCGTGCAGTGGAGCGCCACACGGATCACCCGCAGCACCTCGTACCCGTCGTACTCCGTCAGCTTCGGGTCCACGAACTCCAGCGGACGCCCGGTCTCGTACAGTTCCCACACCTGAAACATAGCACGATTCAAGGACTTGTTTAGGACGATAGATGCTGCGTTATAGACTACAGTACAGTGTGTCCACAGTCTCTGGTATTTTGACTATTGAAATGAGAATTTCCAGATATGCAGGGACAAACTGAAGTTGAGCGTATGGCATACATTTCACTCTGATGATCTTACCCTTTCAAAGATGTAAGTCGTGTCTTCCTCCATAGAATTCTGATAGTTTGATTCACCAGCAACAATCTCCAGTGCCACCACGCCAAACGCAAACACATCAACCTTCTCGGTCATATGCCCTCTCATGGCGTACTCAGGTGCCAGATAACCACTGGATGATATGATGCAGTCAAAGACAACCAGGAATCAACCAACTGCCATTAGCTCCATCACATTTGCAAATAACCCACAATGCATTATACCCAAAGGAGAGATGGAAAAACACTTACAACGTGCCGGCAACTTTTGTGCTGACGTGAGTCGTTTTGTCATCGTATAGCTTGGCAAGACCAAAGTCAGAGATCTTAGGGTTAAGATCAGCATCGATCAACACATTGCTGGCCTTTATGTCCCTGTGCACAATGCGGACGTCTCGGCCCCCGTCTCGCGCTACTTGCAGGTCGGACGCCCCGCCCCGGCGACAGGAGCAGGGAAGCCGGATCACCCTCGCCACTCACAGCCGAGAAGCCGGCGGCGCACGACTTACCATGTGTTTGGTTGGGGGTTGGGTTCAACCCGGATGGGTTCAACCCGTTTTTGGGTGTTTGGATGGGGGTTGGAACAGGGTTGGGTTCAACCTCGGAGGAATATACGCATAGATGCGGGTTGAACTGAACCCAGGAAAGTGAGGGATGGAGCAAACCAACGCGGGGTTCGAGGCGTGCCGAGACAGCTCGCACAACTTCGTCCAGGCCGTGTAATCTCGCTCGTCGGCGGGGATTCCCGTTCACTGCCCACCATCGGAGACAAGTCAAGCGTGACAAGTCGGAGAAGGCAGAGGACTGAGGTCGGCGATGCACGACGGCGACGACGTAGGCTTCGGCATGATGGCCTCTGTATTTACACGGCCATGTACTTTTACCTCTTTTACCATCGCCTCTCCTCACAACACCACTATACATCCTTACGACTATAAAAGGACTCGACGGCCACCGAGGAGAAGGGGGGAGAAGGAGCTCGACTCGCACACAGAGCTTCACTCGCCTCAATCGCACACATCATGCATAGAGACTTGGGAGTCGTCTCCCTCTCTCGACCTACTTGTATTCCCCTACTACGGGTATTTGAGCTCGGACATATAGTGATCCACATTGGACGTAGGGCACCGATTGCCTGAACCAGTCTACTTCCTGTGTCACCGTAGAGCTAGGCCATCGGAGTCCCATGCGAGCGTACGATTTTACTGTGTCCATGGTATTGAACCACGACACAATACGTTTCTCAACAAAGTGGAACAGTAAATTTTAGCATCTACAGTGGAAAATGAAACAATCTAAGTCACATGCATAGGCAAGGTTGGGAAGTCAAACGAGGACAAAATTAATTTTAGCGGTGTTTTCTCTCACATTTGTTTTTGACTTGACTTGGTACAGTAATCTGGGAGCAATCCATCCACATGCACGCAATTGACTCGCATGAGACGACCGATACTCCCAAGGTCACGGCTCAATGGACGGCAACGTGGGTTGATGACGATGAACATGGGCTCACATGCTACCCATTTCACACGGTAGGCATAATAAAAGTCCGCGATGCAGGTACTATTCACATCCACCTTGCTTTGGTTTTGTAGTGTTTTTATTTTTCTGCACTCGGCAAAACGTTAATTTGCCAAGTGCTTTTACTTCAATGAGTGTTTTTTTCTTGGTGCCACTCGGCAAAAGTCTGTTTTACCGAGTGCCCGATAAAATGCACTTTCGGCAAACTTTCAAACATTCGACAAATAGCTGGTTTTCGATAGTGACTTTTTAATTCGTCGGTCTAGACATCATCCATAATCTACATCTTTAGACTTGTTGAAGTGTAGCAAGCAAGCTACCAAGCAAAACACCAAATGAACTGGACGTTTGGCAATAGCTCTAGCTAGGCGGGGTTGCTTATTAGGCCAGTCTCAATGATAGTTTTATGGAGAGTTTCATGAGCATTAAATCTCATGCCACATCATCAACTTTACTGATTTGGCAATGTATTTATGAGGAGAGAGATGAAGGAGTTTCATCGTATGTGAGAGGAGTTTCTGTGTGGCACAGTTCCTAGTCCCCAGCCTAGGTAACTATACGATACTAAGGGCACTCCCAATAGAGCATTAATGGTAGTTTCTATCTCTATTAAATAGCTTGCCAACTAAGCAAAACGATGATGTGACAGCCTAATTAATGAGGAAAGAGATCACAAATCATAGAAATGATTTCTTTATGGAGAAACCATGTCTACTCTTGACCCAATGCACAAGAAACCATAAATTTACCATTAGGGAGAAACCACTAGTTTCTATGGGGTTAATGCAACTCTCCCCATTGGCGAAATTAGAGAAAAGAAAAAACAATTATTACTCGAAGACACTACCACCGTGAAGAATGGTTTCTATAGATGATTTCTTTTACTATGGAAAACGTGTTAGTTTCTTCCATTGGGACTGCTCTAAGGGCACTCCCAATGGAGCATTAATGGTAGTTTCTATCCCTATTAAATAGCTTGCCAACTCAGCAAAATGATGATGTGGCAGCCCTAATTAATGAGGAAAGAGAGCACAAATCATAGAAATAGTTTCTTCATGGAGAAACTTTCTTCATGGAGAAACTATGTCTACCCTTGACCCAATGCACAAGAAACCATGAATTTGCAATTGGGGAGAAACCACTAGTTTTTATGAGGTTAATGCAACTCTCCCCATTGGTGAAATTGGGAGAGAGAAAGAGAAAACAATTATTACTCGAAGACACTACCACTTTGTGTGAAGAATGGTTTCTATACATGATTTCTTTTTTGCTATGGAAAGCGTGTTAGTTTCTTCCATTGGGACTGCCTTAGCTCAGTCTCAATGGAGTTTCATAAGAGTTTTATGGGCATTAATTAGGCTGATGTGGCACCGTATCAATGATGAGAGAGATGATAAGAGTTTCATAGGAGTAGAGAGAGTTTCATGGGGATGGAACTCCTGTGCACTCGTTTCTAAAATCTAAATGTGTTGGAAACTGTGACATGAAATCTCTATTGAGAGGCTGGCCTAAGACTGGCCTTAAACATCTGCTATTATACGGCTTTTGTATTCTTGTAAGGTTTAGGGTAAATCTGATCTCAAGGAGGAAAACAGGCACGATCTTAACATTTCTTGCAGAAATGCCGCACCATTCCTGGTATATATGTAGCGCATAATCTTAACTTTTGCTTTCTAAAGTGCTACATGTTCTCTATTACTTCGTCGGGATTCATCTGGTAGCTAAACTTTGGATGAATAGTCATATCGACCCTAGAAGTTATACACGAGGCCCAGTTCGGTCCCTGCGTTCTAACTTGTCCACACAAAGTCCTCGAAGTTATCCCTTCATCCATGTGGAGTGCAAAGTGACATATGGCAAATTGGCAAGGCAGCGACAAGGCAACCATTGTATGCCCATTTTGCCCATGCATGGTCCATCTGTATGGGCTATCTGAAACATTATTAGGCGCAGAAGCACTTCGCGGTCGCAGACTCTACCGTAGAGTCTAAACTTTGATGACTCTATCACACGAAACCATCCTCCCCAATGCAAAACTTATAATTGTAGTTTCTAGAGATAAAGTAATTTATGACGTAGCACAAACAAAGCTGATCTATTGTGGCATACCAGATGTGATCCACCCTACGCCTGCAACTATGCAGCGTCGATACAACATCTATGAACTTTATATTAGCCCTGCTATACACTATTAAACAATGCTACGGCTTCGGAGTATTTTAATTCTGTACAAAGAAGACTTGAAGAGGAAGTGCACGGTCATCAAATCAAACACAAACCAGATCAGCCTTTGACTAGCCGTGTGCGTGGACGCCGCAGACTCCGGCGACGAGATGTAGGGATCGGACTGCACGAGGTGTCGAGGAAACCTGACAACCGGTGCTCGCGCATCCTGATAGCGGGACCGACGCCCTCGAGCGCGCAGCAGGGCCTCCGCCTTGGCCTTCCGGCGGGGACTTGCGACGCTGTCCACGGCGAGCTCCCACACGGTCTCCTCGGCGCCGGCAACCGCGACTACCTCGGCAGCGGCCGCCTCGCCGCCGGCCACGACGAGACTGAGCAGCGCGGCGGCGGCGTTCTCCCTTGCCCTGGGCGTGGCGGCATCGCCCGACTCGACGAAGTACAGCCGCACAGGATCTGCAATTTTCTCCTAGAAACGACGCAAACGCTTCCAACGCAGGCAGGGATGGATTCTTCGTTCTCGGGAAAATCGAAGACGCGAGTCTAGATAAGACTCCGAGTCTTATTTTCCCTTCCTCTTTCCTCAATAAATAACCCGCCACATCAACAAATTGCCTACGTGGCGAGTAATTAATGCACATGGACTCTACCATAGAGTCTGCGACTTTCGGAGCACTCACAATGCTAGAAACTATCATGGTTTTATAGTCGATATTGTGCCAAGAAACTATCTTAGATGAGAGGTCGAAAAAAAAAAAAAAAGATATTGTGCCAAGAAACTATCTTCCACAATACAATTTTCTATCATGATGTCATATGGCTCACTTGTCGCTCTCACAGATTGTCTTGATTTACGTGAAGACTTATTTCTTAGATAGACTTGGTTTTCTGTGTTTTTTCCTCTCTCTCTTCAATAAATATAGCGCCACATCAGCAAAAATAAATAAATAAATATAGGGGTAATAAATGAGGATATAAACTACTCCCTCAGGGATGGTATTAGAAGTCGTTTAGGACAATGACACGCGGTCTCCAAAAACATAACTTTGACCTCTTATTATTATAAAAATATTTATGGAGATGTGATATATGTATACTTTTATCAAAGTATTTTTTTTAAGACAAATCTACTCATATAATTTTTACATTTACAAACTCAACAACTTAAAAGTTATTGATGATTTATATTCCCGATGTTTGACCCAAACCTTGTCCAAAACGACTTCTAATACCAACCCGGAGGGAGTATGATAGAGTCTGCATCGTGAGTGTCTTAGGGACCAAATTAGCCTTCGGTCAAACTTGAGCCAAGTTTGCTATTCTGCCTTCAATTTCTGACACACTTTAGAGCGTCTCCAAGTCAGCTGATAGCTCATAGTAGTTGATGCGGTTCTATGTATACAAGGCAGCTTTGAAGATCATGTTGTGAAGAGAGTTTTGCATCGAAAAGTGAGCGATCCATCTGCCATTGTGATGTGCACAGTGATCTAGGCGCCATTGTGATGTGCACAGTGATCTAGGATCCATCCCAAGTTGTGAAGATCATTTCTAGGTGGGATTGGGAAAGTCAAACGAAGACAAAAATTAGTCAACTACGGGGTACCATTGTGATGTGCACAGTGATCTAGGCGCCATCCATCTGTCGCATGCAACTTGGGATGATGGGATCGATACTTCCTAGGGCTTCTGCTTTGGCAGCATCGGGCTTGGGTCGTTGGGATCCCCGTGGCTATATGTTAGCTCTGTCACGTCGAATGTTTGATTACTAATTAGAAATATTAAGGGCATGTTTGGACTCTAGCCCTCCCAAGAGTCTAGTGAAATGGGGACTAATTGAGACTAAAAATTAGTCCCTAGTCCTTATGTTTGGTTATTTAGGGACTAAATGAGATTAAAAATTAGTCCCTAGTCTCATGGGAACCAAACAGGCTCTAAATATAGGCTAATTACAAAACCAATTTCACAGATGAAGACTAATTTGTGAGACGAATCTATCAAGTTTAATCGCGAAATTCGTCCACGCAGATTAGCCTAGAGGTTCTGCAATTAGTTTTATAATTATTTTATGTTTAGTCCTTCTAGTTAACATCCGAACATTCGATACTAGGAGAATACCCCCACGTTCTTTGGGGATTTTCTTAAAGTGAAATCTATACACATAGCATTACTATGTTACATTCTATATACAATATATAGAGAAAGAAAAAAAAAAAAACTCTCTTCAATCGCCTTAAACCACTCAATTTTTCTCGCAACAAAAAATAAGATTGATACAATCCTATCTTAAACCATTTACACACTGAACTGGAGATCGAAAAAAAAGGGGTGTGGGAGGTCGGCCGGGCGGATGCGGAGCAGCCAAATACGATGGAGTGGACTGGCGCTGAAGCGAAGAGGGGCTAGTAGCCTAGTGTCGAGGCGACCCGCCTCGGAGCCGATGCGCGGAGGTAGAGAGGGCGACACGGAGGTGGAGTGGCCAGCGCGGAGAGGACCACGGCAGGTAGAGGTCGGATGAATGGGCGACCGGCGGGGGCGGGGCTGGAGAACGCGGTGGAGGCGGGAGGTCGCGGAAGGACGGCGCGGGGTGGATCCGTTTCGCATAACTGTGTGTTTCGGCAACTGGAGGATGGTGGGATGGAGGCGGGGGTCGAGAAGGCTGCTGGTCGGTTCTGTGAAGGATGGGGGCGAAGTGGAAGGGGAGGTGGACGGTCAGGAAGGAGCGCGTGAGGATGCGGGGTCTGGGTTCCGTACGGCAGCGGGTGACGTGGCTTCACCATATTTCAGACAACTCCTTAGTGGGGTTCCCTATATAGGTATAGTAAATGACATGATCTAAACTTTAGTTTCGGGAAGAAATAATCCCACGGTATTGACCACTGACCATCTTCAAAGGATCAACGGAGAGAAGAGGCGGTGGTTTCTATGTAGGAAGTTGCATCTGAGCTTCCAGACATATTTTAGCTTTGTAGTGTGCACGGAAAAGATATGGCCATTAAAGACGCCAAGGTAACATGTCTCGACATCATGATTTATGGCGCTGAGGTACCTGCTATGTCGACACATTTGAAGAAATAGTTCTAGGTACACTCCTTAGTGGCATGATTCGTGGCGCCGAGCTGTGTTAGCTCAGCGCCATGATTCACGACGCGAGGCCTTAGGGTTCAAAACTGGAAATAGTTCTCCCAAGGGTATAGACGTGAAAAAAAATTGCAAAAGGGGCTAAAAAGTAAAAAAAAAGTCAACTAACTAGCTAGCTGGTGTTGATAAATGCACAGTCACGGGTTACTGTTAGGCATCTGAGCCACCAGGGAGACGAACAATGACGATGGCATCTGCCAGTTGCGGTGAGTGTTCCATCACAGTAGTAGAGCCCACTACACATGCGGATGCTGCTGATGGCGAGGTGCAGCAGAACGAGAGCACAGAGGAGCAGCAGAGGGGCAGCAGCGGTGAGGAGCAGCGGAGGGGAAGAAGAGGGAAGCAGCGGAGGGGAAGAAGAGGGAAGCAGCGGAGGGAAGAAGCGGGAAGGGAAGCAGCGGAGGGAGGCAGACAGCAGTGCTGCCATGGTGAGGAGGAAGCTGAATAGGCTGAATATGATAGTGTTCTGCGTTGCCTTGTTGGAGTGGGCGGGCAACGCTGTCGGCACCCTCGCCTCCCCTTTGGGCTACTGTCGTCTTGCTTGGCGGGTTCTGCTCCCTGCTGAGCCGTATGGATTTCTGGTTTTCCGCGATCATGATTTTCATGGAAGGCTCCAGGTGCGTAGCGTGATCTACAACCGAGGCTATCAATTTTGCTATTCTTTATGAGTTTATTATGCTTATAATAGGGTGTTTGGGTTGATGAGCACCACATCCATCATGAAAAGTTCTAGCTTTAGAACCCTAATAAGGAGAGGAGTGAAAGATTATCCATGTCCATGGGACGTAAAAAAAAATGCATAACTCTCGATACTCTAAAAACTGGTATGCCTTGACGAGCCGCTCCTTTCGATCATCATTGCGCGGCAACAATGTCCAAAACCGAAGCGAACGTGCCCCCAAGGATCGTTCCTTGTAAAAAGCAAATTGTCGAACAAATTAATAACAAAACATTGTGCTTCCATCCCCTTATTTATGCCAATTATTAAATAGATGTTCTCTGTGTTTGTGGTGGTGGGATTACTAACACAATGTGGACGTCAAATAAATTTTGCATAATGACATTCAAAATATAAGTGTTTGATAGTTTCTGGCTTACTAAAAGAACAACAAGCCTTACTCCCATTAATTTCAGTTCCTCCTAGCTAGATTGTCTTTCGTAGGGATCATCACTCTCATTTCCAAATACCATATAAATACTTTTATTTTCAGTTTTGATCATATGAGTTTTGGTATAGGATGACTCCATCCATCATCTTTTATTATATTACATTAACTTGTGAGGGATGAAGTAGAGATGAATCAATTCATTAATGAAACAACTAAACCAAAAAAGTGAGAAATAAGAAGATGACCGATCATCAAACCAAACATCCTCGTAGCCTCACACCACCCCACAAGGCAGATCTGCTAGATCCACACTACAACCTCTGCAGGCCTCCAGGCCGGCCGATGCTCGATGTTAGTCCCTGTCTTTATTTCTAGCTTCCCACCGCCATCTTGGAGCTACCAAACTCATAACTCTTTCAAATAGTACTATGTTAATCAAGATAAAAGGACAATTAACACCTAAAAGGCTCTATTCACTCATTCGCTGTTATTCATCTAATTAGTTATCTCCCTTGTTTCGTCTGACTCCGACTATGCACAAAACAGGGTTTTCATCCGCAATGATGCCTCAGTCAACCAGTGGTTATTCGGCTCCCCAGCGCATTCAGATGGGAAAATCTCTTGTCCCCTGGCGTAGATAACTTATTGGATACCAGAGTATGGGCAATGATAACAGGTGTGGGCATTAGCTTCACCCCAATAGAGGCTCGGCCAGAAATAGTTGTAGGCATATTAAAGTTGGCCTTGCTGGTTACTTTCAGCCAGTTGCAGACTGGGAAGGGGTTTTTTGCTAAATCTGCCCTCAGACTGATTGTGATGGCTGTTGTTTGCGGAGGCATTGTTGGTGCTTTTAAAATTAGGGGTACTCTATATAAAGAGATCCAAGGCTGACCATTTTGTTTCTTTCCTAAAAAATTTGGGTATGACTTTTGGTTGGCTAGTGGGAATTTTTATTGAACTAGTGCTGGGCCTTTTCGCAATCATGTGCTGTATACCAGAATCTACGAGAACTGTGCCAAATCTTTACATTAAGGCCACTATGGCCTCTGGGTTGGCATGTTTGCCCTTCCTCCAAGCAATATTACCTTCTTATTACAGATATATCAGCATACCAATCGCTATAGGGCTACTAATGCTTAGCACCCCCCAGCAATACAATGAGGTCACGTTTTTGGAGCGAACAATCTCTAGTGTCCGTGGCCTACTCTTGCATATCCTAGACACAATCCTGCCAATACTCTTCATTTGGAGCGTGATGTACCCATTGCCAGGCATCTCCCTTAAACTATCATTCTATATGTTGTTCTCGGTGATAGCAGGGGTGCTGATTGCCAACTTGCAAATCCCAGTGGCATTCCTGCAGGTTCTGCTATCAGGCATGCGCCTTTGCAGTCTGCTAGGTCATCACCACCATGACTATAGTCCACTGCCTGACGGGGCTAGCCCAAACCTGGTGCCATCCATAGTAGTCTTCTACGTGATGGAGCTATGCCAAGGATCATCCTATATCCTGGCAACCATCGTAGGTCTCATCTCCATTTTCTGTCGCATATGGCTTCTCCGTGACTTAAAATTCAAAGAAAAGTGGGGTGCAAAAGCTGTCAACCTGTATCACCGACAAGCCTATCAGGCATGGACAGTGAAGGGTCTTCTTTCTTCAGAGAAACCCATGCCCAGCCTCCCCAGCTTCGCCATCGAGTGCCTCGGCAGCACCTCAAGTGAAAATCAAAATGTTGGGCTTCGTATTCTTGACACCTTCCTGCAACATTGGGACCCCAAATCCAAAAGTAAGCTCATCGCAGAAATCACTTCCACCTCCAAGCAAGCAGTGCCCACCTTGATTGGCATGCTCAGCTCCACACCTTCAGGAGATAAATATACCAAGCTGCTCGCTGCTAGCGTCATCGCCAAGCTCACTGGTAGCATCAAAATCTCTGAGTTTCCCAGCATGGTGAAGCTGATATCTTCGCTCCTTAATGCCAAAAACCAACAAGACCCCCTAACTCACACTGAGTGGCGCAGCATTTCTGAGTTATACTGCGCGGAAAAAATACTGATATCTTCGCTCAATTCGTACCAACAACAACAAGATGGTATAGATCGGAATATCAGCATAACATATAGGAGTACAGATAAATCTACTTTGTTGTGGCGGATGTTGTCTCCCTTGTTGGGCATGTCGGTTCTTCATAAGCTTGCCGGTGATCCTGATAACTGCGCAGAAATGGTTGAAGAAGCTACATACATCACCACAAAGACCGTAGGGCTTATCAGCTACCTCACCAGCGAGGAAATCTGTTGTGACCCACAGCAGAAAGAAATGCTACGTTTATCTCTGAACTTTGTGAGGTGGCTTGCTAGCAACAGTTGGAAAAATGGTGCAAGGTTTCGTCAACAGCTATCTGAGAACCCCTTCTTACTGGACAGCCTTGGACGTAGCTTGGTCTTGGAGGATCGCCAACCAGATATATGGGAGCCGGTGATGGATATCATAGCAAAGCTGGCCTTGGATGAGGCTGCAAGGCAGGAGATTGGGAGCACCCAAGCGATCATTGACAAGTTGATGTGCGCATTTCTTAGGCAAGATGATGTAGACCCCAGGGAGAACAATAATCGTTTACTGCAAATGTCTGCAGGAAAAGCACTTGCAAATCTTACAATAGAGAGCACAGACAACTGCTGGGCTATCTTGTTGGCAGAACAAGGACATGATCTTATCAAGAAGCTCATCAACAATAACATTCATGATGATAAGTACTACATATGTTTTGCAGCAAATCTTCTGCATAATCTTTGTGCAAACTCCAGAGACAAGCTGATTGCCCTCGATGCAGACATGCACCTGAAATCTGCCCTGCCAAAAGTAAGTCTCTCAATCACTACTTAGAGAAAGTAGCATCATTTTTCCTTTCTCGTTTATCCATCATTAAATTCACTTGCCCATGTGTGCATTTTTTAAATAGGAACGCACATCGGCACATTCATGTGAGCACTATATACTATATAGAGGGTTTCGTTATGTTAGCTTCATTTCCATACAAGAAAATACTTAACAGTGTTACTGCCATCACACCATGCAGGTGATTAAAGATATAAGGACTGAAAAGGGCAAAAAATTGGAGGCCGCACTTGGAGTCGCTTCTGGTTACCGTGAGTACTTTGCCCAGATGCTTAAATCAGATACCGATGCCGCAGCAGCCAAACTTGTTGAAAAGCTTGTGAATACTCTCAAATCCAATAGGAAACCATGTCTTGAGTACCCAAGGATAAGAAGGGTCCTTATTGAGGTGGTAATATCAATTATGAAATCATGTCCTCGGTACATAAAAATCTTCAGAGAAAAGGGGATGGAGGATGCCCTGGACATGGTCAAAGGAACCCCATCCAGATTGGAAAAGTACAGGGTCTTCCTTGATGGTGAAGGAGTTGTCGTGGAGAGCTTACCTATGCGCGACCTAGTGGACAATGCCAAAAGGCTAATTGATCCAGGAACTCCAACTCCTAGTGTTCAACCAGTCGACCATGCATGAATCTCCAAGGTTTGTGTCATTCATCCACTTATCAATCGATGTGCATTCACGCTGCTACGGCCATGCATACTGAAATGGTATTTGTGTTGTACTGTGGGTCTTATGGCCAGACAAGCCAATATTTTGTGATTTGGTACTCCTTGTATGATTTGCTTATTAGAAATAAGATTACACTGGTCAGCTGTATCGTGGGCCTTATCACCAGACAAGGCCAATATTCTGTTATTTTTCGTTCTTTGGTTGATTTGCTTGTTATAAATAAGATTACACCTGCTTTTATTTTCCCCCTTCTACTGAAAATCATGGCAAAGCCATCTTTTGGAAGAAAAAGAAAAGGCGCTAGATAGTGGCACTTGATTATTTCCAACAACAGGAGGCTCTTGATTATTGTCTCTCGGATCAAGAAATTTTCTTTGGCGATATTATATGATACCATTGGCCTATATATGGACAGAGCAACACGAAGTCCAGGTTATTACAAAATTGATTAGCTGAAAATAGGAAGGAAACAATGGAACATGACGACAACGTACTCTTCTTTGTTGGCGAAGGGATGCATGGGGAATCGGGACCTGATTGGGATGGATCGTTGCAGTAGCACCCGACGGCCGGCTTGCTGACCTGCTTCTGCCTCTCGTCGCTCCTGCAGTGCCGCTCTCGCTCGTGCCCAGCGTGGTTTATGCTTGAACTCATTCTATTGGTTGCTTGCTGTTTCTGCAATGATCCGATCGTTGAATGTTAATTAGGTTTTGATCAAAACTGTTGCTTTCTTGGGAAACGATTGCAAGAGCCGCCCCGCGTCGTCTCCCGAGGCGACTCGGGGCGACTCGCCCCCCCCCGCACAGGCCCGCCGCCGCGCCCCCTCCCGGCCGCCGTCGTCGCTGCTCCGGCCAGCGGCCCCGCCACGGCGAACTCAAAAGGTTCCCTGGCAGCACCGCCCCCCTCCCCTGTCTCCTCCCGCTCCTTCCCTGTGAAATAAAGCGACGAGAAGAGTGGGCGCCCGGCGAGCTTCGGGGTCGATTCTAGGGCTCTCGGTGGCGGATCCGGCGACCCGCTGCCGGATCTGGCTGCGTGGTGGCACCCCACGGCCGCTGCGACGACGGCGGCGCCTCGCCACCAGTTCGGGGCCTCCCGAAGCGGCGCCCTCGGTCCGGCCTTGCCACTCTCGCGCCCGTCGCCATTGGTGGTCTGCTGGACATGTGCTCCGGCGCGGCGCAGTAAGCGCCCGGCGTGCATCCGCCACCGGCCCAGCGCCGTCCATGGTGGTCGGACCCAGATCCGGCGGAAACGGGGCTTGCTTGCTTGCTCGGAGCTGCTCAACATCGAGGCAACTACGCGCTCGGCGGCGACCTCTACTCAGTGACGGCGCCATGGGACGCGTCAACCTCCGGCCGACTCTTCGTGGGCGGGTTCGACATGCCTTGTTGTGCTCGGATGGGCCTCTGCGGGCATTTGGAATTTTGGGTGAAAAACCTGCTGGTTGTTGCTCCGGGCCGGCGTCGGTGGCGCAGTCTAGCGTCATTTTCCTCCCTGGAGGCCGGCTGTAGCTTCCACTTCCTTCCTTTTGCGAAGGCCATTCCGAGCTTCGATGTCTCTTATGGCGGGTCTCGGCTTAAAGCCCTCACGAGCCTGGTGCTCTTCTTCGTTGATGATGGCGGCCTGCGGGACGTCATTCCCCTTCTTGGAGGCATCAACACAAGCACACCTGCCTTCCGAGCGCGTCATTTGACTTGGCTGGCTCCTACCAACCCTCCGTCCCTCCGTATCATCTTCGTCTTTGCTCTCCCGGGGGTAAGACTGGCTTGGTCGTTAGTCGTGGCTGTCTTTCCGGACGAGTGCTTCCTCCGGGCGCCTATGCTCTGTCGGCGCTCTCCCGATTGTGACGAAAAATCATATGCCGGGTGGTTTCCACCGCTGCCGCCATTCCCCTTCACGGCTTCCACCCGTGGGCGGCGTCGAATGGAGGTCGCGTGGGCCCGGATGGGCTGGAGGCGTCACCATCTTCAAAGGGAGGTCGTCGATTTTCGGTGATCCCGGGCTTGCGTGACCAACATTGCTCTTAGTCCCCATTCCGCGGCCTGGCCCTGTGCAGGGTGGCGGTGGAGCGGCGTAGCTACGAGGAGTGGTGTCGGGCACAATGGCCACGTGAACGGCGAGTCACGCTCGCTTTCGGCGGTGGCGCAAATTGGCGGCGGTTGGTGCCTCACAGCCTTCGCCTAGAACTTTCCTGGCTGTTGTTTTGTGTTGTGGTTGTGCTCAGTTTAAGTGTTGTTGTAAGTGTTTTTGTATTTCTTTCTGTTTTTATGGTGTTGTAATCTCGCCCCCCCCTCCTTGTATCTCCTTAGGCCACTGGCCCTTGTACCAAACTGTTTCGGTGCACGACACCGTCCATCACCGGCTAGCCCGGAATCAATGGAGAATTATTCAGGTGGGGTCTCTCAACCCCCCCGGTGATTGCCTCAAAAAAAAATTTGGTAGTTTAATGGTAGTGAACATACACCCTAAAATGTATTATATCTACTACGCAATTTGGAAGTATAATATTCGCTCTCGTTAAAGCAATTTAATCTCTGATGCTGGTGGCGTAGATCTCTGATGCTGGTGGCGTAGTAGATAGTCCTTGGATAGAAAGTAGGAAAGGGAAATTTAATGGGAATATTATACTTGTATTTTTTTTATTGAACGGCGTAGTAGATAGTCCTTGGATAGAAAGTAGAAACATATGCCTCCATCCCAAATATAGATTTTTGAGAACTTGCAATACCTTGACTCACCAAGATTCTTTAAAATGACTTACAATTTGGAATGGAAAAAATATTCCTTTTTTTCATTATTCCTATATCATCTTCTCATAATGTCAGCCTTCACCTAGCTGTCACTGTCACCTGCCTCCATCTATGATGGAGGTGAAGAGCGGCGACGGGACCATTGGCGTGAGGTCCCCGGGCTCAGGACTCGCCTCTACGCCGCCCCCGGACGACGATGACACTGGCTGCGTCGACGACGACCCCACCTGGGTGCTTGTGAAGCTGCCGCTGACGTCGGACACCTTCACCTGCCACTCCGTGATGTAGCTCGGCTTGGCCACGTCCTCGGTCGTGTCGACGTCCCCGGTGAGCATGGCCACCACCCTCGACATGGACGGCCGCTTGTGCGGCGAGCCCTGCGTGCAGTGGAGCGCCACGCGGATCACCCGCAGCACCTCGTACCCGTCGAACTCCGTCAGCTTCGGGTCCACGAACTCCAGCGGACGCCCGGTCTCGTACAGTTCCCACACCTGAAACATAGCAGCACGATTCAAAGGATTTGTTTAGGACGATAGATGCTGCGTTACAGTACAGTGTGTCCACAGTCTCTGGTATTTTGACTATTGAAATGAGAATTTCCAGATATGCAGTGACAAACTGAATTTGAGCGTATGACATACATTTCACTCTGACGATCTTACCCTTTCAAAGATATAAGTCGTGTCTTCCTCCATAGTATTCTGATAGTTTGATTCACCAGCAACAATCTCCAGCGCCACCACGCCAAACGCAAAGACATCAACCTTCTCGGTCATATGCCCTCTCATGGCGTACTCAGGTGCGAGATAACCACTGGGTGCAGTCAAAGACAACCAAGAATTAACCAACTGCCACTAGCTCCATCACATTTGCAAATAACTGCATTATACCCAAAGGTGAGATGGAAAATACACTTACAACGTGCCGGCAACTTTTGTGCTGACGTGAGTCTTTTTGTCATCGTAGAGCTTGGCAAGACCAAAGTCAGAGATCTTAGGGTTAAGATCGGCATCAATCAACACATTACTGGCCTTTATGTCCCTGTGCACAATGCGGACGGTAGACTCCTCGTGGAGATAAGCTATACCTCTTGCTATGCCCAAACATATCTCAAACCGTGTTGGCCAGTCTAGATTCAAGCCTCCCTTTCCTGAATATGAAAGTTTAAACGTATTGAATTTCTGCATCAGAGTCGTGCTCTCTCATACAAGAATGGGATGAAGTCATACCAAACAACGCATGATCGAGGCTTCCGTTCTCCAGGTACTCATAGACCAACAATGGTGTCTTGCTCTCGAGGCAGCAACCGTACAACCTTACGAGGTTGCGGTGCTGCACTCGAGAGATGGTTTCTATTTCTGCAGCAAACTGCATCTTTCCCTGATTAGAGGATTCAGAAAGCTGTTTCACTGCCACCACTCTTCCATCACTCAACTTACCCTGCAAGAAAGTTGCACTTCTTAACTATTATGCAAGGTATTTCATAACTCAGATCAAGGTTTTGCTTCACTTGAAAAGCATCGGTTTATTATAAATGCCATAGGGCAGCTTTCTGTGTCTGTTCATAAGTACACACATTGAACACAAATCCAGTTCTATATATACTTGATAACTAGAATGACAAACCTTGTAAACCGATCCATATCCTCCTTCACCAAGTAGGTTACTAGAACAAAAGTTCTCTGTAGCGGACCTGAGCTCACTATAACTGAAGACATTTGGCCTTCCAACTATGGTATACAATTCTGCAAGGTTCGGAATAGCTTGTTAGCATACTTTCTGTTTGCAGTCGAGCGCACACTGTAATGTTAGTATATCAAGCACCTTCTAGCTCCAACAATAGCTTTCTCCTTTTCTGACACCATAAGAAGATTCCAGCCAGTGCGATCAATGCCAAAACTGAAACACCAACTACAACTCCAATAATCACACCAGTTTTACGGCTGCTCTTGCTCTCTGCAGAACTACGGACTGTAGGTACAAAATCTGAAGGAGGGTTCGGTTAGTTGAGCATTGAAAACCTTATATAAAACAAAATCGAGATGTAATATACAATATTTACAATAGTTACAATTCCACCAAGTAATAAAGAGGATAATCTCAGCCCTCATCATGGGGTTCTATGTTTTGCTTTTAGTTTGAAATTAATGGCATAAATTCAACTCAATCCAGGCTTGCCACCGCCAACTTATATTTATATAGGCAGTTACAACTGTACAACATCATAAACATACTGTGCCATCTTCTATTAAAGATAACAGTTTTGTTTAATCCAAATTTGCAATTTCACATCATGTATACTACACTGACGAGTCCATTTTTTGTGACTACACTAGTATGCATTGATTGATACTTCAAGATGTCATTTGGGCAGTAGTATAACTACAATGTAGAACAACGAGTTTAAGTTCAGGTGAGTACTTGGAGTTGCACTCAGGGCTGATATTGCAGGACCATAGTATCCCTTATAAGGAATGCAACAAGTGCCCTTGCCAGCCCAGAAGAGATGAATCTCAAGGAAGTTTTTGGTTACTGGAACAACATATTGCTTCTTAACAGCTGTGAAAGATTTCCCTCCTGCTGCCTTTCTAATGTCAAAGTTCTGCTCCTTTCGCTCTCCCTAAACAAGCACGAAGTGTCAAGCACAAAAGTCTATATCTAGAACAAATTATATGATTTTTTTAGATGAAGCCCGGAGGCTCATAACAAATTATACGATTTAAAAGCATTAGATACCAGCCATATACAAGTTTGTAACTACCTGGACATAGATATCAAAAACCCTCCTCCCTCTGCTTTTCCAGGACTGCATGTCTGGAAAGTCAACCTCTGCAAATTGAAGTGTGACTGTGTAATTTCCATTCTCAAGTCCAATGCCATAGTATCTCAGAGATGATGGTGACATCCTTGCTGTTTGGAACAGTGCGGAGTCTAGGGTGTTCTCGAACTGGCGTGAACTGTAGATGATGTAACTTCCATTGGGTGCATCTGTATCCAAGAATAATCCAACACTGCTAACACCCCATGTAGGTGCACCCATAAGCGTTGTATGATGCGGCTCCAAGGTTGGCATTATCAGCCTGATACATGGAAGTATCTGAACCTGATATTGCTCTACTACCACCAGAGTCCACCGCAAAGGAGGCAGCTGCATCCAATTTATCAGAATACTATTTAATTGGAATGTTGCGGATCCAATATTACCAAATAGATACATGCTCAAAATTCCAAAGGGTTGAAGCATTACACTTTGGAGAACCAAGGAAACAGGGAGTACTGCGCTGAAGACAGTCCAATCCCCATGGCAAAACACTGCAGATGAAATGTTTTACTATTTTAAGTTCTGATTACACGCTACGACGGGAACTTATTTTTATGGACGAACTGGTGCTCACCTGTTATTGGAGTTAGCCATCACAAAGTCGTTTGCCACCAAATTCCTTAGTACAAAGTAGAACAATAGGGAGAATTAGCTATTACTGTTGTATTCAATCAGGCAGGCTTTGTGTGCAATAACTAAGGAGTATATTTTCATGAGAGAAGTTTCAGAACACAAACATACAATTGCAAATTTTTCTCAGTAGCCCAAGAAGGAAAGTTTCCTGAGATATGGTTGTATGAAAAATCTCTGTGAAAAGGTGGAAGGAAAGGTAACTATTAGATCAATAACATATTTCATTGAGCACAATGCCAAAACAAAGAGTATGTGAACATACAGATTGGTCAGTAAGGGACTTTTTTGTGGCAGGCAGACTTCCTGAAAGGCTATTATTCCCCAGAAATCTGATTCAAGTAGAATATTTGCAAATATCAGCAGAAGGTTAACAATAAAGGAAAATAGATGTCCATTCAAACAAATTATGAAAACTACAGCAAGTAAAACTTACAAATAACTAAGAGATGGAAGATTCAAAATTGATTGAGGTATCTGTCCTGTGATATTGTTGAAACTCAGGTCCCTGTAAGAAATAAGGAAAATAGCATTAGACAACAAACGGAAAACATCATCTCAAAGTTGAACTATAATATAAATTTGTCACTTGATTGTGACTTTCTGACAAAGGGAACCATGCTTACAATAAGTATAAATTCACAAATTTGGAGAAGTCTACTGATGCTAGTGTATCAGATATCTTCGTATTCCTCAACACTCTGCAAGATGGAACCTTGAATAACTAAAATGTTTAGGCTATTAAACTGAAAAAAATGTGGAGGGCACATGTCATACAGTTCACCCAAAGATGTCATGTTGCCAATGAATGCCAGTGGAGAGCTTCCATTCACTATATCGCCTATTCTTCTGTTACATTGAAACGATTAATGCTATGGTTATTATCTTTGCAACGACAATAATCCTACAATCACATAAACTGCTAGGGACTCACATTTTTTTAAGTTGACAAGATTAGAAAGACTTGCTGGAATGGGGCCTTGAAAAGAATTCCCTTGGAGCCTCCTGTAAGTACATAGATATTTAGTTAGAGAAGTACTATGCTAGTTCCTCATGAAAAATTAGTTGTGCTATAAAATAACTGATGATGTAGGTAACATGCAAAAACCTTGCATTTCTCTAGAAATATGAACGACTTTCCTTACTATTGACGTCGAGAAAACAGATTTAAAAATATTGAAACCTTAGTGGTTTTCAGATATAAATCTTACAGTTGGGTCAAGTTAGTCAAGCTCCCGAGATATTCAGGAATCTGCCCACTGAAATTATTGTCTGATGCCCACCTGGATACAAGACAAGGGTGGGTAAGATTATTAGCTTCTTCCACCGAAGGAAGAGCAAATTTCTGAGATTCTATCTTATTTTAGTAAATTACAAGATTGACAGGTTCTTCAGTTGGGACAATGTCGATGGTAGAGGACCACTGAAGTCGTTACTATCAATGTATCTGCAACTCAAAAGATGGACAGCAATTTTCAGTTATGCGATGCATATAGTTATCACTGTAATAGTGAAGAAAGCATAGATAGTTATGTATAACACATGTAAATTGACCAGTCAGACAACTCACATTTGTCGAAGTTTTGTCAGTTTCCCCAGCTCGTCAGGAAGTGTGCCGTTAAAATTATTGGAGCCCAATGCCCTGAAAGAATTAATTAATTAAATTAAGTCAGATCCACAGCCCACAGGAGTTGGAAAAAAAATTACATCCAGAGAAATGTTGAAATGGAAGTCCTGCTAAGCACTTTTTGATAATTGAAATTTGAAATGCTGGTGAATGTTTGGTTGGGATGATGCACATTCTTTTCCACCAGATTCTCACTTCCACGATATTATATTAACTTTTTGAGGAAGCGACATTACAAGATTATACTGAATATATGGCCATAGTATATGCAAAATTGAACATTAACACTAGTCAAAGAACATGATTAGAGAATCTTACAGTGATAAGAGATTGGTAAGATTTCCAAGCTCCTTTGGGACAGGTCCAGATAGTGCATTGATGCCCACGGTCCTTGTGATTTTCAAGGAAAAGAATGTAAGATTTGCTTGAAAACTGCAACACTGTTTTGAGTTGAGTTGAGAGTATTTACATAGATTCCAGATTAGTTAGCTCTCCAATGAATGCTGGTAATGGCCCATAGAAGTAATTTTTCCTGAAGTCCCTGAAATGTTAAGCAGCGTTAATCAAACTTTATGCGCACTGCAGTGCAGATTCCGAGCCACCTTCAGCATGAATTTAGGTGTTTAATGCCTAAGGCAAAAGTGACCTTAACCAAGCAAACATTATGCGTACAGCATACCCGAATTCTAAAAAGAGAGATAAATGTGTGGTCATGGACACTGACCAAGACATAAGTCAGCAGACAAAGGAATTGATTGTGGCCGCTGAAGAGACGCCTACAGGGGACAGATATAACGATGAACTATACCACTATCCTAGGTTAGAATGAGCTTGTAATTGCGGGCACATTTCCTTCATAAAAAAAATAATGCGGGGGCATTAGAGTAAACTACCGAGCTTGAAGTCGGAACGCGAGCGGAACACTCCACGTTTCTCCGGTAAGCAAGTGACACCAGGCCGTTTGCGCTGTCGTGCCCGCGACGGCGGCGGCGGCGGCGGCCGGCGACCCCTCCCTCCGCCATTTCATGGGCTGGGCTCGACACACAGGGAAAGTTGTTTTCAACTTGCTAATGGGCTTGACCCAACAAGACTTCACTGCAGGCGACAAAGGACGCTAGAGAGTCTAAACGCGGTTTGCCACAAATATCAACACAAAAAGATAGCTGTCCTTTTTTTTTTTTTTTGACAAACTGATAGCTGTCCCTTTACCCTGAGCAAACAAAGCTCTCTAGCTATCTCTTTACCGCAGAAAATTTGTCGAACTTTAACGTCAAAATGAAAAATCTCATGAACAGAGTTTGACATTTTCCTACAGAAATTATCTCATGGCAAAAAAAAAGAGACATTAAGCAGTTGGCAAAAGAACTACTCCTGTAGGCTGTATATCATCGAAGAGATGCAGGACATACAGCTTCACGAGGTGAGTGAGGTTCCGCAGCTCCTCTGGTATGGGGCCAACCGCGTCCAGCATGTTTATCTTCCTGCACAGCAGCACCAACCATTGGAGGGGAAAGAATTTCATGAACTTGTCCTTGTTCTGAAATCTGAAGAGAGACAGAGATGGACAATCCCAAGCAGCAGCAGCTCTGGAGAGTAGGCGGACACGAACTACTCACAGCCTGGTGACATGGCAGAGCGTGTTGTTTCGGTCGGAGCAGTCGCACTTGATGGCCGGGTTGAACGCTGGGTTGTCGTCGATGGACGTGTCGTCCGTGGCCGCGCCGCTGCAGGGGTTCCCGCTGATGTTCCACGACGACGGCGCGCTCAGCCCCAGCTTGCTCAGGATCGTGTTCACCGCCGCCGCTGTCGTCCAGAGCCAAGAACGAAGCCTCTCAGCGACGCCAGACGCACGAGCAGCCATCACTTACAGACAAGAGCTCTGTCGAGCGAGACACACATACCTTCAACCGGATCAGTCTGGGGCACCTGCTGAGCCTGCGCAGGCGCCGTCCAAGAACTCGCAAGCAGCTGCAGCAAGAACAGCAGCACAGGGGAGAGGGAGAAGACACAGCCATGGAGGAGACAGCCGCCGCTCCGCCTGGGCTTCATCTCTCCCTGCCCGGAGCTTGCCCGGCCGGCCGGCCCCTCTCTGCCTGCTCACTCTGCTGCTCCCTCCTTTCAGATTTCTCTGAAACAAGTGGCGCATCGAATCGAACCCATGAGGAAATGGACAAAAGTGTCACAGAGCAGCTATATATGGAATCGTGCAATGATGACGCACATAGTAGGACATAGCGTTAGCCAATTTGCTTATATGAAATTGGCGCCACCACTGTACCTGTACTAGACTACTTGGCAAAGCCGGCAGCTGCTACTCTGGCAAGCTGGAGAAAGTCAGGGTGCTGATCAAGCTTATTAGGTGGTAAGTGCTGAATTAGTGGGTCACACATGGTGATGTGTGTGGTTTCACATTGGGTCTCATCATTGGATTCAACAGCTCAAATTTGATTTTTAAATGACCCAAGTTGAAGGGACCTGATGTAAGGTGAGACACAGGTCCAATGAATCTAGTGGAATAGTAGACTCCTGCAGTTCGGTGCTTATAAAATGTACTACGTATATATATATATATATGCTAGTCGCTTCAGTTTTTATATTTTTCAAGTTCCTGTCATCCCTGATTCAGTGAATTCTTGCAATGTGAGGTGGCTGCAGGTCTGTCCGCAAATGCATACTTTTTTAATGGAGACAATATATTTGGCTTGAAAACGATTATGGTCAGAGTCGTTACATGCATGAGGTATAACACGTGGATATCTGCATTTCTTTACATGTGGGAGTTTTTGGTTCTTGTGCTTGGTTCCTTTCGAGTTTCGGCCTTACGTACTGCTCAAGTGTGCCAACTTGGACTTCAACCTCGACGTCTTCACCTGCCGTTGATCAGTTTTAATTTTCTGCGAATTTGCCGTTGATCAGCGCTTAGAGAAAGGAGAAACTAAACGCGGCTTGCCACAAATATCAACACAAAAAGATCATGCCACATCACTGGAGGATTATGTGTATTACTCTACTTTCCATGTACCTTTCCAGAGATCCAGCATGCTATTAGTGCCAAAAAAATTTACAAGTGGATTTGGTAGTTTATTGTCACTTGACACTAGTCTAACCATTGGTATATAGGTTAGCAGCACGTACTAAATCAGTGATAAAAAAAATTGATTAACTTTATAATGCCGATGTAGACATGTTACCCAACCATACCAATATCAAAAATATCCAACCCGTTTCAAAAAAAAAAAAAAAAAAAAAAAAAGGTTTGCAAAGTGCCATGTTTGTTTGAGCGTCTCAGTTGGGCCTTGTTCTGCAGAGTGCTATTTATTCGGCTGCAGCACTAGTGGCCCAACCACTTAACACAATATGCTCCGCTAAAAAAAGAAAAACAGTACTTATGTATTTTATATGCTGTGAAACTTTAAGGTTTTCCTAAATTATTAAATGAACAAATCAATGATAGTGATGTTTAACTTAGAACAAAGCTAATGTAATAATATGTAAAAAGAAAAGAATTGAGAGAGTAGCAATTTTAGGTCCCTTGTGGAATGGATACGTTTTCGTGTGAAAATAAGCCAATTTTACCGTAAGCTTTGTATGAAATTCGAGTAAGGAATTTCTATGTTAGCACGCAATCAACATGCGCCCGCGTCCACGTCCGTATATGTACAGACGATTGCACACGATCGATTATCGATTATATAAGCTGTGGATTGACCAGCAGCGACCGCAAGAAACATCGAAATCCAATCATTCAGACTACCTCAAGATTTTCCGGCACATGTCCTCTTTCGGAGTTTGTACTTGCACCGCAACGTGTCATGTGTCTCTATCTCCGGACGTGTGTCGATCACCTCCCCTCTAGCTCGTCTCGATCGTCACCTCTCCTTGGCTCCTTTATGAAACGCAGCTCATGGTCCTGAAGCCCGTGCACAATCACAATCGGTAGCTCGATGATCCAATCCAAGACCTCACCGTAGTCTCGCCGGACGGTTATTAGTCGTCGACGTCGTCTATGTCCAGGCTTGATGGCTGCTCGATCGGGGCCGCCAAAGCTCACCACCAAGCTGCCGTCAAGCAGGCTCTTCCCGCGCCGGCGAGCTGGACCAGCCTCTGCTTGCACTTGCAGGCTGCGCCAAGATCGTCTCAGGTATGCAGTTATGCACACTGCTGCGTCACCGCTGGCACGCTGTGAGGTATGCAGTTATGCACACTGCTGCGTCACCGCTGGCACGCTGTGACTTCTGCCATCTAGTTCGTTCGTTGGAGGTACACACTGACACACGTACCGGAGGACCAGAGGGATATCAGCCTATCAGGGACAAGCACAAAGGACGCGGCGGAGAAGGCCAAAGACGTGCTCCGCTTCAGCGCCGGGCCGCCGACGAGGCCGACGACAGCGGCTTCGCCGGCCCCACCGCGGGAGGACGGCCGCCACTTGATCGCGCCGGAGAAGCTAGGAGTTGCGCTGGCGGGATACGGCCGAGGCCGCGGCGAGCTCGTCCATCAGCTTCCTGCTCGATGCTGCTCCGCAGCGTGGTCGGCGCCCCCCTGCCGCTGCCACTGTGGTAGCCGTAGCCGTAGCCGTTCTTTATTTGGCCAAACGCTGCCAGCCGCTCTAGTGCTGGCCCGGCCGGACGTTGGCGCCGCGGCATTGTTCGTCCTGGCGAACAGAGGCACCAAAAGTGTGAGTGCCCGGGACGCCAGCAGCTTCGCGTGTACCTTCCTGCGGCGGGAGCACTCGGTGCGTAGCCTTGCCACCGGCTGCGTGTTGGAGTGCGAGTGCTGGAGCGGCGCTCCTCCTGCCGACGCCGACGTCAACCTCCAACGAACTCGAGGCACAAGGAGGAGAGGCAGGGCACGGCGGAGGGCGGCCCGGACACGGCGTCCCGGGCGGCGGAGAGGACGAAGCACGAGACGCGTGACGCGGCGCGGGAGCCGGCAGGCCGCGGACAGGCGGGCCGGAATTGAAGGAGCGGGCCAAGGAGCAACAAGATGGAGATGGCGCAGCGGGCGATGGACAGTGCGGGCGACGACGCCAAGGACCTGGCTGTGTTGACTTCATATGTCCATAACATAAATATGAACAGCTGCTAGGACCGGCCCTAGATATAAGACTTTCGCGGGACATATATGTCCATATACGAACTTAATTGCCAGCTACTGTGGGTTACTGCCAGAGTTTGAGAGTAATTTTACATATGAATCCTCTATTGAGGCAAGATTAATTGTAAAAACCAAAGAGAACATTTAAAAATTAGACAATCCAGCAAACAAAGTGGAGAAGAATAATAAAGTGAACTTAATTGCTTAAAATTTGATATTGAAAAACAAAGAACTACTAATTTCTCTGGTACTAAACCAATAGTCGAGCTAATATAAATGTTTTAAGAGCTCCAGGGCCAAAACGCCCCATCCATTCAGCTACAATAAGACGAAAGGCCATATACATCACATGTTCAAGGGCAAAACGAGTAAAACTCACACCAAGCCGGTGGAGAAAGACAGGATACTCAACGATCACTCAGACACCAATACTAGTTAAACTGAGCCTCATGATCAAAAGCTGTTCCGAGCGATACTGTAGAACCCAAATCCGTTCCTTCTCTTGAGGTGGTTCCTGAGCCTCATGATCAAAAGCTGTGTCCGAGCGATACTGTAGAACCCGAATCCGTTCCTTCTCTTGAGGTGGTTCTAGGACCCTCTTGGGTAGCAGTCTTATGTCTTGATCAAGTTCTCGTTCAAGTGCTCGCTCCCGGCGCTCTTCTTCTTGTCTTCTTTGCTCGGCTTGTCTTGCTTGTTCTCTTTCGGACTCCTCCTGTTGACGTTGTAGTTCAAGTTGCAGTTGACGCTTTTGTGCTTGTTTTTCTGCTGTAGAAAGAAGACAAGTACTAGAGATTAGCTAGCATGAAATCTTCGTTACCATTAGAAAACCAAGAATGACAGTGTATTCACCTTTTCTCTGTTGGATCTTCTTCCATATCCACCTTCCACCTTCCACGAGGGCTCCCACCACCACCACTATCACTACGACGATCACCGCGACTTCCCAGCTAGCTAGTTGAGGACCTTGAGGTACGAGCTAGCTGCGGCGGGGACGGGGGGCGATGGCGGCGGCGGCGGCGACGACGATGTGTGGGTGTGGGCACAATTGTCAACATCCTTTGGTACAGCTTGTTGTCACCCCCCACATTGCTTATATAGCTCCCACATCACGCGCACATCCAGATAATCCGACACAACCATAGCCCCCGACTCCGTGACACGACACAAACAATCGTTGTCTTGATTGTCAATAATCATCAACACACTTCTACAACAACTTGAACTAGGAAATTTCATATCATAACGGCACTGGTGTGTCAATTCCATTGCAAGCACAGTGGAGTCACAATTGAATCCTGTAAAAAGAAGGTGTGGAGTCAACTGATGCATGCATATCTCTCAATATATGCTCCCAACCCTAAAATTTCTACAACTGAATCCCACAAAAAGCAAGTTGTGGAGTTAACTGGATGCATGTATATCTCTCAATATTTGCTCTCATGTATATTGGTTGTATGTTAAGTGTTTTTAATAGAAACAACATTACATTCATATATACACAAATGTACATTCCTATGCTTAATTGTCAGGCATTTGATATGGAACAGTCACTTTGGATTCAATAGTTTGACAAATACTGATACTACTGAATAAGGACCGTCAAAATGAAAAGTTCTACAGACAGTTTTGTAAAACCGTTCATGTGCGCTGGATGCATGAATATCTCTCAATACTTCCTCCCAACCCAAAATTCCTCGAAACATGCACACATTGGCCATCTGTAAAGTGTTTTTTATAGAAATAATATGGTATTCATATATACTCAAATGCACATTCCTATGCTTAATTGCCTGTCATTTATTATGGAACAGTCACCTTGGATTCAATAGTTTGACAAGTACTGATACTACTAAACAGGGACTATCAAAATGAAAACATTTACAGGCAGTTTTGTAAAACCTTTCATGTGCGCTATCGATTTATAGAATTGAAAGCCACCTACTGACAATAGATTTCCGGCCCATTATGCAATGACCCGGCCCATTATGCAGTGGGCCTATCTACCAACCTAGGAGCATCATGGGCTGCATATTTTTATTTGAGGTTGGGCAAGTGTAGTTTTCATTAACTGGCGTGTGATCGTGTGACCACATTATTGTTGTAAGTGGTTACCGTGGTTTCAAATTCACACTTAATGGCGCTAACACGTTCATCGTCTATGGGCTGGAGCGTAGAAATTAGGCTATCATGCAATGACCCTATCTACCAAGTGAGAGGCATCATGAGTTGGTCATTTTTTATTTGCGTTTGGTGTAGGATGCCTAGATCAAGGGGTCTACAAGAATTTGCTTGTTATTGTTTTTGTGTGCCCATCTGTTTATGTAGGCATTCTTTTAATGTGTACAGGAAGGTTGGAAAAGAATCGTGGGGCTCAAGGATCTGTGTAATGGTTCATTTGTGTTTGGTCTATTTGAATCTGAACCCATCCGTGTGTACTGTATGACAAATGAATCTATAGTAGTGTTGGGTATACCACACATTACACGGACTAAAGGTGTCTTCACAAATGAGCTTACATATGAGGTACAGTATACACTACAGATTAAACATGAGTAACAAATTGGTAACCAAATTGTAGTTCTATTTGATTCGCGATCTCAAACGATAGAAAGGCGTCTATGCTGGCATAGCTAATTTGCTCCTCTGATAGCCGAAATGCTCCCCAGTGGTGATGGAAGACGGTTCCTTTTTATTTTTGACGAGGAATCTGTAGGACCGCTAACGCTAGAGTATCCAGTGAAGGGAAACACCCAGGTTCTGCAAGATTCTGGTACTGACTAACGCCGAGAGCAGGAACAATCTGTTGTAAGTCACGTGGATTGGGGATGTTTATGCCGCAGTCTTTTCGAAGCCGCTCAACATCATTGGCTATGGCTGCTCCGGTGAAGACATGGCCCTCATCTTGGATAAATGCTTCTAAGATCATGGGTAACCAGCCGCCCGGCTTGGTGCGCTTGATATATAAGGCATCGATGGCCAACACATAGCTGCAGAAGCGCGATCCTATACTCTATTTTCTGGTCCTTTTTTTTTGGTTAGAATCCTCCACTCTGAGTCGATGCCAACAAGCATACCTCTAGCGCTTGGGGGGTTACCTCGGATTTCCCCGATGAAGTCCTCGACGATCATCGCGTCTGCTGTAACCGTTGTGTCGATGGGGTGATATTGGCAGACACTAAGTACGACATCTTGACGATAGGTTTCTGGTTCTGATTGGTTTTGCCCGAATCTTTGGTTGGGCGGCAATCGCGGCATTGTTCTTGGATCAGCGCATTTTCCCCTTTGCTCTTCTATGGAGGGAAGAAGAAACGGGCTCTGTAAATGGAGGTGGGGATTCCGGTTGTTTATGCCACGATATGGGTAGCGATTGGGATTTGAAGGATAGAAGTCATCGGGGAGGAGTTTTGACGCTTTAGTTCCATTGGTTTGCAATTGGTGCAGCAGCCAGCATCATGGAGCTGTGACTCATCTGCAATTTAGCCAACCCAACAGGGTGTGTGTCCTATAGGAGCGCTCCTGCTGAAGGTTCGTCCCGTGGGCATGTCACCCCATTAGTGATTTGACCGGCCTGTGTGTATATATTTGTACCGTGTACACTGGGCCTTTCTTTTTCGGACCAAACATCCAGGCTGGCCTAGATTGTGAAACATGGCTCGTTATGTACGCAACCCATTAGTCTCTTGAGCCGATCATGAAAGATGCTCATCATGTGACAAAGTTGGCGGAAGCGGTGAAAAAGTCCGATCATTTCAATGCCGCTCTAGATTCTTGGTTCATCTACCAACCACTCATTTTTACTTCCCTACATTTACTGTCCTCGCGAACCATCCGTGAGGAGGTGACGCTGTTGAGGTAGGTGGCTGCTCAGGAGGCTCGATGGCGAAGCCGATTGGTGCCCGATTCAGCCATGAGCAGAGGGAGGCGATGAGGGCGAAAGAGATTGAGCTGGGGTGGAAAGTACCGAGAGAAGAGGTGGTCGGTGTGACGAGGTGGTGCAAGAGTTAGGACCCTCCTGGCTGTGGCGGTTCAAGATCTGAATGAACAACAACAAGCCGAAGCATCGCACCGCACAAACCGGCGCTGCTAGCTCCCCTGGTGGTGTGGTTGCGCCTCCAGATTTCGTTGAGGCGTCTGGTAGGTTCATCTCGTGTCGTAGGCCGAGGTGCACTCGTGATCCACAAGGACAGGGGACGTTTGATTTCTTCAAGGTGATGGTGCCAGGATACTACGAGGAGCGATTGGTATGTGTACATTTCCTCGGGCATTGAGAGATGGTTTTTCTACCGTTGTTGGGTTCCAGGGAGGGAGGGCTTTTTCTATTTTGATTGGATTTCATCGAGGGAGGGTTTTTAACTCTGTTTCCTTCCCGTCGAAAGGAAGTACTTCTACCCTGATTCGAAGCTATTCATTTCTTTTAAGTATGCTCGGATTTCCTCCACATTTTTTGGGTCGTGGTGTTCCTTCTTTATTGGAAGGAGATCTCGCCTTTGTCTTTGGTACTATATCAGGTTAGGGTTTGTGTATTGTGGTTGGATCTTGTTTTGGGATATCGGTGAGCTTCTTTCTGAACGGCTGGATTCGATCGAAGTGGGTTCTCTTCCTTCCCTTTTTATCGTTCATTTTCCCCTTTTTTCATCCCGGCAGAGCTTCTTTCCCTGAATCGGCTCGGGCTCGTCGGGCGGAAGGCGGAGGAGGATCGCGGCGATGACATCGTTGATCGGCTCGAGCGGCGGCGGCATGGTGGGCGTGGTTGTGGTTGCCGGCCGGCCGGCGGCGGAGGCGAGGGGTTTGGGTGGAATTTGGTTGGGTCCAGCGCCCAACCCAACAGGGAGTGGGGAATGGGGATTTTTTTTTTTTTTTTGGACTCTTTGCGGAGAAGAAGAGTAAAGGAGGGCCAAACAAACATTTCATTCAGGCTGCCAGAATTTGGTAAATATTTTGGTTTTGTTTTTCTTTTTATTATTGTAACTAGCAAAACATGCCCGTGCGTTGCACTGGGATGTATAATTTTTTGTGGTACTTGTGCCAATCACGAGGGTGTCCATGCATCGTAACAGGATACCTGTTATTGTTTTGGTACTCGTGTCGATAGTATATGTATCAATGTGTTTGGCGTGGAGGTCTCCTCATCTTGATTCTTAGTTTCTTCCTTAGATCCCATGAATTTATTCGCTGAATTTTACGAGGAGTTGTCGTGTCTTATATCAGGACTCCTATTCGTATGAGTAGTCTGATATTATGGAGGTAGGATCTATTGATTTGGATTCAATTTGAACTCCGGTGAAAAGAAAAGGAATACCGGAATAGGCTTGAACCTTTTGCTTCCAATTTGTTTTTGTCGCGATGATTTTGTTTTGGTTTTCGTGAGTATATGGATGACATTTTCATTTGTACATGTCTGTCTCCAACTCTGTTTCAACTTTTACTCCAACACATATTTGTCACACGTAGGAAATATAAAAAATTAAAAAAAACATTTTTACAAAGTGAACACAAAAACTTTTACAAATTACTCAAGGCCATATCTAAAATATATTGTGCCTTGCACTTTTACATCTAGACCCAACAAAGAGTTTCTATTTGGATTTTTACCCTTTCTGGCTTTCTTATTCACGGTGAGCCGGCACCGCGGCATCGCAAGCCGAGGGCGGCGCTGAGCTTTTTTTACAAGGAACTTAAGCACCACATCTTATTTAAGGTAATTATAATGGTTACTATTTTTTTTTTTTTATTACAATATTGTTATGTTTCATGGCTTAAATGTGTATTGTATAGAACATGTTCATACTATATATATATAAGAGTATAACTAGTTCAACAGGCCTTATGTTCTTGTTTGCGTCCTTGAAATTGTAGAGCCGGCACTGCTGCCCGCCACCGCATTCCAGGTGAGGTGAGGCCTCCCTATTCCCTAATCCCTTCCCTTGATCACGCTGGATGCCTCGATCTGATCGTGATCTCCTGATCGAGTGATCATCTTCCCTTAGTTGAGAAAGGGCCTATAAGAGAACATGATGTGAGTGATCATGAGCACGTATGATCCAAGAGATACATTAGTTGAGAAAGGGTCTATAAGAGAAGAGAATCTTAAATTTAATGTCGTGTTCATATAAAAGGTCCAAATTTATTGTCGTGTTCACATAAAAGGGTCTAAAAATTTTAGCTTCGGCCCAGTTCCTCAAATACCTAGGACCGGCGCCGGAGATAATGATCGGACGGAGACCGCGAAGCCGGCAACCCGGCGCCCATGCGCTAGCTGGAAGTAGGTGAAGCCCGACCACGGCACGGCGCGCGCGAGGCTGACGAGCATAGTGACTCGTGAGAGTGGTGAAGATGATCATTTTGACCGGCGGGATCTGCAAGTGCGCGCGGGGGTAAGGTGGCGGTCCACGGTGCGGGCCTGCTGTGCTGGATGGCGAAGGTGCAGTTGCCAGACGCGGCCGCGACGAGCATGATGCTGGACGCCCACCCCCATTGGAAGCATGCGGATGATGGCCGCCGTGGTCCTCACTCATCACGTTAGATGGCTGCAACGCGCTGCTGGAGAACTTGGGCGCCCGCGTTCCAGGAGCGCGACGGTACGTGCCCATGGACCGGGCCCGGGATCGGAGAAGGCCGTGCACCGCGCCTCTTCGTGCGCGGCTCCAACGTCAGCGGCGCCGCGCACGTGCTTGCTGCCACCGCCCCTGGTGTCGATGATGTGCGCGGGCGCCGTGGGCGGCGAGACGAAGCTCCACGCCCCTGGTGGTGGCAAGGGCAGGTGCGCCGCGTGCGGGGACCTCAGTTTCGTCGCGTGCGGCGGCTGCGACGCTGGAGAGCAGATACCGGCCGGCCGGCGGAGTGTGGCACACGCTGCACACTACATACACAGACAGCAAAAGCAACCCAAGTGCACAGGTCCAAGGTGCATATAAATCCTAATAACCTGGCTATTTGTTATAGTGAATACATTGATTTGTGCTCAAATTAGTTCAATCGATTGTTGTGTATTATACAATCTGGTAACGGGCAGATTAACTTCGTTACCAAAACACCACAAACTCTGCTAATAAAATGTGGAACGAACCTGTATCAAAGTGGTCGTGCTTTGAGTTTGAGGTAGGCTGCAGAGCTGCACCACACGTATACTGCAGTTAACCGTAGAAATCTCCAAAGTCTCCAAATTAATCTCATAGACTCATACACATACACAACATCCAGACCTGATTTTTTTTTTTTCAAACTGAAGTGAATCTCCAATAAACAATACTATATCCGGCCGTGCGCGTGCGTGGGTTGACAGAAGCTCGTCCGTGCGTGCGTTTCCGCCATCATCACCGGCCTTCATCGATGACGGAGCTCAGGAACGGCGACGCGGACATGGCCTCCGCCCCCGGCTCCGAGCTCGACTGCTGCCCTCGTCTGGCGTTCATCTGCCACTCGGCCACGTAGCTGGGCTTCGTCACCGCCTCAGCCACCTCGCTGTCTCCGGCGAGCATCGACACCACCCTCGACATGGATGGCCGCTGACGGGGCAAGCTTTGGATGCAGAGGAGGCCAATGCGGATGGCACGGAGCGCCTCGTCGCCGTTGAATTCCGTGAGGCTGGAGTCGACAACGTCCAAGGGATGATCTTCCTCGTAAAGTTGCCATACCTAAATTCGATGAGTCACAAGGACAACTTCAGTAATGGTTGTCTTAATAATGCCGGAAAATAATACCCGCCTTCTTACTAGTATATCCTGTTGGGACTGAGCTCGTCCTACCCCTTTTCCATAGCCGGCTAGGACTCCGCCACATATTAGATTTTGTGATCATCTAATGGCCGAGGCTATTATGTTGTTGGTGGAGTTTTCATAATTATTAGTACACATCTATAAAAAAAATCACCAGAAGAACACTAGCTACACAAACCTTAGCACTTTGTCGAAAGCACTCGGTCTATATGTAAATTTACTCATATCATAACATATTGTTTTCAAAATATGTTGCAATCAAAAGTTCAGTGTTATGTTTTCCCAGTAGCTTAGTGTATACAGTATACTTAGTGTAGATATATTATCCTGGTAGCACAAAAGAAAAAGTGGATGATCGGGTCTAAATCTCATAGAGAGCTTACCCATTCTAAAAGATAAGCCATGTCTTCGTCAAGCCTGTCATCATAGTTTGGCCTTCCAGCTACAATCTCCAACATGACCACACCAAAAGCAAAAACATCGACTTTCTCAGTCATATGACCTCTCATGGCGTACTCAGGTGCAAGATAGCCACTTCACAGAAGACAAAAAAAATATTCCATTATCTCATAAACTAATCGAAGTAATGACTAAACACAAATGGAGACAAGGGCATGTACTTACAATGTACCAGCAACATTTGTGCTGACATGTGTCTTCTTGTCATCATAAAGCTTGGCAAGTCCAAAATCTGAGATTTTAGGGTTGAAATTGGCGTCAAGTAAGACATTGCTGGCCTTTATGTCTCTATGCACAACACGAATGCTAGACTCTTCATGGAGATAAGCAAGTCCTCTTGCAATGCCCAAGCATACTTCATAACGCGTTCGCCAATCCAGATTCAATCTTTCACTTCCTGCTAATGAAGGATTACGATATCTGATTTAAACTAGAATTTTGGACTAGTCATTGTGATATCAAATGGAATGAAATGTTTTGGTACCGAACAATGCTTTATCCAGGCTTCCATTCTCCATGTACTCATAAACCAACAATGGTTTATTTCCCTCGAGGCAGCAACCATACAACTTCACGAGATTACGGTGTTGTACTCGTGAAATAGTCTCTATTTCAGCTATGAATTGCTTCTTTCCTTGGCTAGATGTTTCAGATAGTTGTTTCACAGCCACCACACTGTTATCAGTCAATTTACCCTGCCAAAAGGTTGGTATTATTTTTAAAATATGAGTTTTTGGAAAGCGTTGCAAACAACATCATGTAATGGATAAAATGAACTATATATAGTCCTGACTCTCATTTGTTGATAACAAAAAATGGAAAACAATGGGTGATGTCCCAGATTTGTATTTGTTAATATTAATAAAATAATTGGAGAAGAATATATGTTCGATTAAAAATAGATTTTACCTTACCATCTCTAGAGTTGGACTAAAAAAATCTAGTCAATTTTGCAAAATAATATTGTTGTTCACTACTTGATTTCATAGCAAATTCAAGTCCATATGTACTAAAGATGAACCAACCTTATAAACTGACCCATACCCTCCTTTGCCAAGAAGGTTACTGGAACTAAAATTTTCAACTGCAGTCCTTAGTTCACCATAACTGTAACTAAATACATTGGGTCTTCCAACAATGTTGTAGAGCTCTGCAGAAACCACATAATATAAGTATGTAGGTATGAAAACTCTTTTGGTGGGTCAAAATTCAGGTCAGTCTAGCGTATCATCTACCTTGCTGATACAATGATATTTTTCTCCTTTTTGTGCCTCCACATATAGAGTCCAACAAGTACTAGTCCTAAAACTGCTGCACCAACCATGATTCCAATAATTACTCCTGTTTTGCTACTCTTCTTCGGTGCAACTGTAGGGGATAATTACCAAAAAAAAAATGTATTTTTAGAAAATATTATCTTACATCAAATCAATATAATGGTATTTGGCTTCTACTTAGGTGTTGATGAACTTCCATTCGTTTTTCTTTTAATCATCTATACTCATGTATCAGTAATTTTATATGCATTTCTTGACCCCTTGAAAATTATCAAGCATAATTTTATTAGAATTAATTATCAAGCATAATGAAAACCATGATTTGTGGTTAAAGAAAATACCCAGAGTTGCACTCAAAGCTGATATTGTAGGCCCATAGTAGCCTTGACTAGGGATGCAACAAGTGCCTTTGCCGGCCCAAAAGAAATGAATCTCAAGGAAGTTTTTAGTGACCGGAACAATGTATTGTTTCTTAACACTAGTGTAAGATCTCCCGCTTGCTGCCTTCCTTATGTCAAAGTTCTGCTCTTTACGCTCGCCCTATACCAAAAGGAAAAAAATGAAAAAATAAATAAAAAATGTCATGATCATCTCATAAGGTAAAAACGCAAGTGCAAGTTATCAGCAAAACTCAAACCTACCTGCACATAGATATCAAAAAACCCTTTTTCCTAAACTCCTCCAAGTACGTGAATCTTCGTAGCCAAACTCTGCAAACTGAAGCGTGACTATATAATTTCCATTCTGAAGTCCAATACCATAGTATCTTAAAGATGATGGTGACATCCTTGCTGTCTGGAACAATTCTGAATCTGAGGTATTCTGAAACTGCCCTGAGCTGCTGATTATGTAACTTCCATGTGGTGCCTCCATGAATTTCCCGACATTGCTCACACCCCATCCTGGTGCTCCTGTAACATAATAGGATGCAGCTCCAAATTGCCACCATCAGGTTGATACATAATATTTCCCGCAGAGCTAGATCTATTGTTCCCGCAGTCCACAGCAAAGGAGGAAGCTGCAAGCAAGTTAAATGCTTAAAACCAGTTTCTATTTGGTGAAGTAGACACACATATCTGAGAGCAAAGTTGTGAGTGGGTGTGGGCATGTTGTATTTCTAAATCCTCTCTTAACGTATTTAGGAAAAAAAAAAAAAGGGTATAAGCTCACATTGTGGAGAGTGGAGAAAGCAGGGCGTGTTTCGCTGGAGGCACTCTAGCCCTGAAGGCAAGACACTGGATAGTGCAGCAGTCAAACATTGACATTTTGAGTCCAAAATTTGAGTTGGGAGAACCTAATACAGCACACGAGTACTTTGATGAGCTATCTGGATATATAAGCTGACCTGTTATTGGAGTTGCTGCTCGAGAAATTGTTTGCCACCAAATTCCTATGAAGATGAACTAAGTTATGGAATGCGTAATCTGATTCAAGTTTGTAACTTAAGCTGCTAGGTAAAAAACTTGTTTCTTCAAAGATCCTGATTCCGGAATCAAATCTTGCTTAGATAGTATAAACTAATTAAATTCACCAAAAGTAGATTTTCATATGTATTAGGAATTCAAAATGTTAGTTTATTGATGTATTTATATGACATATAAGCCTATTGATCTTTGGATTTGGTTCAGTCATCTTAGAACTAAACACTTACAATTGCAAACTTGGACTAGCCCAAGAAGGTAAGTCTCCTGAGAGCTGGTTGTAAGAGAAGTCCCTATGCAAAAAATAGGAAAACATTATAGATACAGGTCCTCCTGATTTTGTTTCACAAATGAAATTGGGCCACGTTATTGACATACAAGATTGTAAGATTAGGTCCTATAGAGCTTGGAAGGCTTCCTGAAAGGCTATTATTTCCAAGAAATCTGGTCAGAACAAATTTACCAACATTAGCTAGACAACTTATGGATGATTTCAATTCCTAGAAATAGTCACCGGAAAGGCAAGAAAAACCATACATGATGTTCAGAAAATTCAGATTCAGCAGAGCCTGTGGTACTTGGCCTGTCATATCATTGAAACTCAAATCTCTGAAGTAGTAAAGAAGACAACATGAGGAAAACATTTCATTAAACAATGCACGATATACAACAAGTTATTAAACCATCTTGATAAATCACACTTGACTGGAGCTTAGGAAGAAACATAAACCTTACAGTAATTCTAGTGCTTCAAACCGTGAAAAATTTACTGATGCTAGACTATCAGATATCCTGCAATTCCTCAAAACTCTGCAATAATAAGTGACAAGCTTAAGAGTCAACAACTTATGCACTACATCAGATTTCGATTTGTAGTTTGAGTTATTAAACGAATTGGCAAATTTTTTTGTACAAGGTATACAAAGATGTCATGTTATTGATGAAAGCCAACGAGGAGCTCCCATTTATGATGTCACCGATTCTCCTGCAGTACATAAATAAATAATTATTTTTTTTTTTTAAGAAGGATACTTATATAGTGTTTTTCCTTCTGCAATCACGTTATCGATGAAAGCTAGTAAAGCCATCAGTAGTCACTTACAAATTTGTCAATTGGACAAGATTAGAAAGATTGGATGGAAGTGGACCCTGAAATGAATTGCCTTGAAACCGTCTGCAAAAGTATAACTGTCATGGTAAATGAAGAAGCGACACATCATTAGAAAAATATTTATTCCCTGCATCCTAAGAATAATGAAATTCTAAATTTCAGGCAAGTGAAACTTTCCTAAGTTTGACCAAGTTCGTAGGAAAAATGTCAAAATTTTATGTCTCCAATTAGGTTTACTATGAAAATATATTCCATAATTAATCTAAGGATACTTATTTGGTATCATAAATATTAGTATTCTTTGTATAGATTTGGTCAAAGTTAAAATTGTTTTACTCCTCGAAAAAGTGAGAATTGCATTCTATTTTGGGATAAATAAATGATAACATTAGAAAATGCTATTTCATAGATCATGAATACTTGTAATTTATCTAGGAATATCACCATAATAATATCATGAATAGTGAAAGGAATAAGGTGTAATGTTTTGTTAACATGATAGAGCTTAAAATAAATTAGGGTAAACTACATGTGCATCCCCTTTACTTGTTCAGTGTTGCAAATCACTCCCCTCTCTTTCTTCAATGTTTGTCACAAATACACACTAGGAAATCACTCCCGTTGTCTCTCTTTTTGGTTGATGCAGCTCTTTCAGCCCTCATCATTTTCTCATATATATAGCTGATATACCAGCTCATGATATCCTCCAAATCACTGCAGTCATGACTCCTATGATTGCCCATTATTATTCTCCTTACCTGGAAATTTGCTAGTACCAAAGACTGCACCTCGACACGATGCACCTGGTCAGGACTAGTAGTTGGCTACTACTCCCTCCGTGATTAGAAAACATGCAATTCTCACTTCCCGAGAAGTCAAACATCACGAACTTTGACTAAAATTGTATAACAAAATACTAAGACTTATGAGTCAAATTAAGTACAGTTAGATTAGTTATGAAATATATTTTCATAATAAATTTATTTAGAGACATAAATCCTAATACTTTTTGCTATAAACTTCATCAAAGTTGACAACTTTTGACTAACATGCTTCCCATAGCTGCGTGTTTTTTTGGAATGGAGGGAGTACTAGAAAATTGATATTCGAGGAAAAGGAAACCTCGTCCGCTCCCTTCCCCAGGAGTGACTCCGCCACGGCCGCCGCCATCTTCGGCCCCTGCTCTCCGCTCGCCTCGGCCTTCCGGCCCGGTCGTGAGGGAGGAGCGGGGGTCCTTTTTAGTTGATCTACTGTTTTCTTAGGTTTTTCTCTTTTATTTTCCTTTTCTCTATAATAATTTGGGTTAGGTTTTGGTTGGTTGTTACGATGTCTTCGATCCGGCTTCCCTGTTTCATCTTTGGATCGTTGGTGGATGCATCGTCGTCTTCGGCGATGGCATACTTGTGAAATCGAGGTATGTTGACATAGTCCTTCTCGAGGAGGGATTGGATCTATTCCCTCCCCCCCCCCACCACCACCACTTCTACGTGGTGGTATTTGCCCCCGGGCGGTAGCGGATTTGCCCTTCCGGCTGCTAATGGTGATGCCGCCGACGTCGTATCTTATGTTCGGTTCAACCTTGAAGATACGGCCAATGTGCTCTCAGTGCCCTTTACTCCCCATAGCAATTGAGTATACCGCGCAGTCTCCATTTCATGGTGTCTTCCGTTGGTAGAGGCTATGATTCTCAGATCTAGATCTAGTGTACTTCCATGGTCGTAATGGAGCTTCCTGAAGGGGTATACGCTGCCAAACGTGAGAAAGATGTAGTATAAGGATCTAGTGGTGAACTTCAATGTAATTTTATTTTATTTTATGTTGAAGTCTCAGTTGTGAAAGAGGTTTTAATTTAATGAAATCCAGTCCCTTTCTCCAAAAAAGACAATGCAACTGGTCACATGTATGGACACATGTTTGGTTTTGGTAATTGAGTGGCAACTAGTGGACTAACCTTTGTCATGGGTAATTAATGATTGAGCTAGGTGATATGCACACCAAGGGTTGAGCAAGGCATCCATGGAGGTGATGAGGAGGCCACAAGTTGATCAAGTGCTCAACATTTGGGAAAGAAGAAAGAGAAAAACAAAACACTATGGATTGAAGGTGAAGATATAAGATAGGGTGTTTGTTTTACCGGTCAAGACGCTAATAGAGTGTGTGATCAGTTTAATTAGGATAGATAAGCATACTAGGTGACATGGTGACGTGCAAGTGAGAAGTCTTTCAAAATACTTGAAAATGCTAACTCGCACACAAGAAATGTTGGAACACTTGGTGAAGTTGAGCATATTTGAAAAGGCTTTGAAAAAACAAGTTCGACGGACTGTTTGGACTGACATTGGATTGTTTCGATCCTTCACGAGCGCATGGCTAGAGGACTTACAGGATTGATTATTGTGACACCCAAGTTGTGGGTCTAGCGTGTGATACTAGTTAGTGCGCGAATCATTCACCATAAGACTCGCCACAATGGGATTAATTTGTTGGCAAGCAACCGAACCTCGGGAGAAAAAATTCATTGTGTCCTCTCTCTTGTCTGGTTCAATTTGTTATATAAGCTCTACATTTGTATTTACATTCATACTCTTTGCTAGTGAGTACTTTTTGCTTGTGTAATTGAGTCTTGGTATCTATCTAGTTAGGTGTAGCTAGCTCAAAGTAGCTAGTTGTTCTTGTTAGTTTAACTAGTTGCTCCTTTGTTTAGCTCTCTAGTGTAACTTAGATGCTACCGCTGCTAGAATTGTTTATTTAGGAGGTTTGATTCAAGAAAAGTAGAGCTAGTGCTTGTAGTGGCTATTAGGATCACCTATTGTACTAACCACTTTACTCTAGTGAATTGTGCTTTGTAAAAAAAAAAAATATAGGCTATATTCACCCTCTCTAGCCATCTAGATCCTTACACTGTTACATGGGGCAGTTATAAGCGCGATGAGTTGGCACAATTGAGGTGACATTTACACCGTAGAGATGCTAAGTAGTCAAATTAACATTAACACAAAACTTCACTTTACCCCCGCTAGGAGGTTTAAACATCCTGTACGTGAATTCTTAACACATTGACGGACACAAAACTTCAATTTATTATTTAGGAACTGATATCCTTGAGCAGGTTTAGAAATGCTAGCATATTATACTCAATAAACTATTGTAAGAGGCCATTGAATGGAAATTCATTAGAGTTGAGAAATGGACCTTAGATAAAACCATCTATTCAACAAACTAAATGAGCCAAGTCTTGCTAAAATTAATCAAAGATTAGCTTGTTGAGAGTTGTTACAAACTGTACCCAATATCTTCTTCCTTTTTAAAAAACAATGCATCAATATTGTATGCAAAGCACAAGTTACATAAAACATATCAATGTATCTCTACTATTTTTAGTTAAGAAATGGTCACAAAAAACAAAGGGTTAATAAAAATCTTACAAATCTGTTAAATTACTCCAGCTCCCAATATATTCGGGTATACGCCCACTAAAATCATTGTCTGATGCCCACCTGACCATAAAAAAGAAGAATAAGATTGAGTGGCATTGAACAATATTGTCAACAAAATTATGATTTGTATGCATACAATATACGCATTCTTGTAAGTTTGGAAAATGAGGATGGTAGCGGACCACTTAAGCCAGAACTATCAATATACCTTCAATTAGAGACAAATATGATATAGATTAGACATCGATCCTGCTAGTTCGAGCAAAACACCAACAAAAATGTATAGAGTGCCCAAAAGTTAATAAAACATACAATTGTTCGAGTTTAACTAGGTTCCCCAATTCCGAAGGGAGGGATCCACTTAAGTTGTTCATGGAAATGCTCCTGAAACCCAGCAAAACAATCCACGTTAGTCACAAAAAGAAAGATAATTGGAACCTCTATTGTTCTTGGAAGCATGATTCTAGCATCCTAGCCACATCAAAAAGAGTGACTAATAATTAGTTGTCAGAATGAAGAGATCAAATGGATATTTTGAACCTTTTCTAATGAAATAAGGTCATGACAGTAAGAAATTGTATTACTTACAGTGATATGAGATTTGTAAGGTTCCCGAGCTCCTTTGGAACCGATCCAGACAATGCGTTGATGCCCAGAGACCTTGTATGCTCAAGAGAAAAAATGATGAATTTATTAATGAAAGCATGTAATGGAATATTGTTTTTAAAGTTGTAAATCTCACATGTACTGCATTGCAGTCAATTCCCCAAGGAATGGTGGCAAGGGCCCCGTTAAGTAGTTTTGTGCTAGGTTTCTGAAACAACATCAAGTCGGGTCGATTATCAACAACATTAGTTGAAAACACTAAAATAGCAAATGTCAGAAGTTGATGGCAAAATTAATAAATATACTTCTTTATATAGTGCTTTCCCTTCAAAATTGCACCAACATATATAATATAAAATTAGTTTCATTAAATCCATCATAAAATATATTTATTTAAATTTGATCAAATCTACAGAAATCTCAATTAGACCAAAACTGAAACTAGCTAGCTATATTTTTGACACAGAGTGAATAAACATCATCGGCAAATAACAATCCTATACTGAACCTGAAGCAAACTCTAACATTGGACGCCTTCAAAAGTTCATCAGATGCATACCATGCTTCCAGTATTGTTTTTCCTAACAATCATATATTGTTTTTCCTAACAATCATACAAAGCTTTCATCATGCAAGAAATGCTGAGATGGAGTTCATACAGTTCGGTCAAGTGCGTAAGGTTCCGCAGTTCCTCTGGTATTGGTCCAGTTGCATTCAATGCGTATATATGCCTGCATTGACAATGTGTCCATCAGCCCACACTATTCATCTCAATCTATTCAGCATTGTGTAACGGTGTTTGATGAACATAAACACTACGGGGCACGCAAAAGCCTCCTGTCGAATCATCTAACAAAGCACTTGGCGTTTGCAGACGCACCCTGTTTGCATCGCGACTGACATAGCTGCTCAAAATCGATGGCTTGGGTTGTTGCCTAGCCAGACAATGCTGCCTAGATACACAACTAAAACAACCTTAATTATTTGGTTGCTTCCTAGGGAACTAAACAATCCCTCTTCTTCAAAATATTTTGAAGGTTTACAAGGAACCTTTTAAAAAGGAAAAACATGCACCTGCCATCCTACAATTATGTGCTATCTGTTCTGATAGTATTGAAGAATCGATGGAACATTTGTTCTTGCACTGTCAATTTGCAGTGCAGTGCTGGGATTCAATTGGAATCCGCTTCCAAAATCAACCTGATATTTTCCAGGCAATTCAGCAAATAAAAAACCAAACCAACCCAGAGTTCTTCATGATAGCTATTCTGATGTGCTAGAGCATTTGGACAACTAGGAATGACTTCATCTTTAAAGGGATGCCTTTTGACCCGGGGAGTGCCAGAGTCACCTTCATCAAAGAGCTAAAGATCCTCTCTTTGAGAGTGAAGACAAGCCTTGTGCAAACTTTTGATTTATGGATCCAAAATCTGTTGTAATCATTTTATCTTTGGCTATTATCTTCCTTTCTTTCTTTGTTTCCTGAATTGCTTCTGCTATTGTTTTTGTTTTTGCTTCGGCTTTGTCATCAAACCTTTTCCTAATTTTAAATAAATTCCTGTAGGGGCTTGCCCCTGCAGTTTCGTCAAAAAAAATATTTTGAAGGCATGGAGACCCTAGACGCACCGCGAGCCTCCTCGAAGTATAGGCTCGAAATTTACGGTGTGAGAAGCTGCCTATCTTGAACAAAGGGTTTTTGTTTTACACGACTTGGACTCCAAGAGAAATTATATCGAACACTTTATGAGGTACACCTGGCTAGTTAGAGCATCTATGAAGACTTAACTAAAGAATTAATTTGTTTTGATGTGCTAGAGCTAATTTTTGGCTAAATGGATCCCGGGGTTACATTAGATGTTCGAATGCCAACTAGGAAAAGACTGAACATAAGTTAATTATAAAACTATTAATTGCACATGAGTAGAATAATTAACAAGACAAATCTATGAAGCCTAATTAATTATAGGACCACATTGTCAAATTATAGACTAATTAAACTTAATAGATTCGTCACGTAAGTTAATCTCCTTCTGTGTATTTACTTTGTACAAATTGATATAAAAGATTCAATGTGACTGGACTAAAATTTAGTACTCTCAACGTCATATTGAGATTGTCGTTTTTTACTTCTGATTATTGTGTTTGAATATTCATTTTCTTCAAATTACTTTAGTTAATTATAAAATAAATAAATAAAAAGTGGAAACTTACAGCCTGGTGACGTGGCAGACGGTGCTGTTCTGGTACGAGCAATCGCAGCTGAAGAATAGATTCGCTTGCCCGTAGTCGGAGGTGTCGTTGGTGGGTGGGTCCGCACACGGATCTCGATGAATCCAAGGCAGTGGCACCATCAGCCCGAGCTTCACAAGTACGGCATTGAGCGCCGCCGCTGCAGCCAACACCATCATCGAAAACGTGACACATCTCACGGCAGAAAAATAATGCCCCTTATTAATTTGCTATATTGCGAAGATTAACCCAGAACAATTCTTGTATTGACATCTAAGTTTTTTTTTTTTTTTTTTTTTTTTGTTCGAGACCACGGCCACCTAAGTTGGCGTATTTCATTAAGCGAAAGGCCAAAAGAAGGGCCGGTAACCGGATACTGAGAGGATACGCGAGTAACCCTCGGGTTACTCACGAAATCTCCGACACAAACGCACAAAGAAGAAACGAAAGGGAGGGATGGGGGCGGACCCTCCAACTAACAACCCCAATATTGAACCTAATACAACAAAAGATCACACAACACCGGGTAGCTAGCGACGATCGAGCCAAACGCGACAACAGCGGCAAAGCATCCGGCTGGAAACCAATAGAAGCGGCAAAGCATCCGCTAGAGGGAACGGCGGCAAAGCATCCGCTAGGAACAACCACGGCGACAAAGCATCCGCCGGAAAAGACGACAACCGCTTGACGGCGAACCCCCGCAAGGGCGACCGCGACTCGGGCGGTCAGTGCAGACCGAAACGCAGGCTCGTATGACCGCGACCTCGGCAAAGCCGGAAACGCAGGCTCGAACGACCGCGACCTCGGAGGCACTTATCGCCCGGAACGCAGCTCGTGAAGGAACCGGAGGCGAAGCACCGTCCGAAACGATGACGACCAGGAGCACCTCGGCGGCAAAACATCCGCCGGAACGAACCTCGGCAAAGAAAGCATCTGCCGGAAAGAAACATGGCGGCAAAGCATCCGCCCAAGAACAAGAGCACTCGGCGGCAAAGTATCGCCCGGAACGACAAAGCACCAGCTAGACATACCCGAGTGAGAGTAAAATGAAGCGCAAAAAAGGATCAGCGAGACGAGCAAACCGACCAAGAAGGGGAACGGGCCGTAGGGACTGGAGGAGTGCTGAAACGTTGCCTTCAGGAAGGAGATCGACGTCCTCGGACGCCGACAACGCAAAGGAGCACCAAAGGTCTTTCGACCCCAGCCATGGCGTCGAGCATCCTCTAAGATATTTTTTTGGAATAACCCAGATTATTATTTAGTGAAAAGGTGTGAACCAATTCAAAAAACAAATTTATAGTGCATCCAGATATGTACTCACATATTTAAGTTGGGATTCAATATCTCTTTAGAAAATTTATGTGAAAATAGGTGATAGACTAATTGGGCTACCCAATATCTAGTTTTATCAGCAGCCTTCCAATATTTCCCCACTACGCGGTTTTGGCCCATTTGTAGATTTATCCTGCTTTGGGCCATGTCGCAAATTCAGCCTAGTTTGGCTCTTCTCTCCCTCTCCGTTTTTCTTGCGCCATGGAGCACGACGATGGAGCCTCAGGCTCTAGCTAGCAGCGATGGACTGATGGAGGCCTGAGCTCGCCGTACGTGGAGCATGATCTGCTGGATACAAGTGGCGGCAAGGCAATGGCGCCCACGGCCTTCCTCTGAATCCCCTTCTTCCCCGCCTAGCCGTGGAGGTCGAGGCATGCATGGCTTCAGCGGGTCGGGGCGTGATGGATCCCTTTTGTCGTCACGGCTCCAGCGGGTCAGGAAGGTCGAGGCACGGCGACGCGTGCCGCAACCGCACAAAGGTAGAGGAAGGATGCTCGACGCCATGGCTGGACTGAGGTACAGAGACAACGCGAAACGGGTACCTCTAACAGAGCACGAATCCTAAAGATTCGTCAACGGCATATAAAGTGGTGCGCAGCTCCGCACTTCGGCGGTACAGAGAGGCCATGGCTCGACAAATTAAGGTAGAGAGAGAGGCGAGAGGGAGACGGATAATAGACTATCTATATCAGAGATATAGAAGCTAAGAAACTCTCAGTAGCTATTGACTATAAATATTTGCCGAGAAGCTTATAATATTTATGCAGTTCTGATTGTATTTTTTCTTTAAAATCATTCGGCGCCATACAGGTACGGCGACGCAATCCTAGCCTGCCTGCCCCATGGCAAAGGAACCAGCGAACCAGGAAAAGCGGCGCAAAGTAGAGATAGAAGTGCAGAGAGCAGAGGTACGGTACTCTCTGCGCTTGGGGAGGAAACGTACATAACAAACAGCAGCCAAGGACTTGGTAATTCAGCAATAAATTGCACATACTTACCGTCGGTAGGGTCTGTCGTTGGTGCTTGTTGAGCTCCGGCCGGTGAAACCAGAAGAAACAAAAGCATCGAGAGCACAGGGCCATGGACGCGAGAGCTCCACTTCGCGCTCATCTCCCTCCCTCTGTGTGCGCTCGCTGAATTAGCTTTAGCTTGCACTAACCACTGCAGACACAAATGCACGATGGAGATGGAAGGTGGAACCGTTCAAGTTTTGCTTGCGCTAACAACCACTCTTAATAAAGTTGTGGTCGACGCTCACGTTTTTGAGTTGTGTTTTCGGTCCATAATACTGTGCGGACCGACGAGTGGTGGTCGTTAATGCACCCTGAATTTTCTATTTTGCTGCCGTTGTTATCGTCAACCATCGCCTGTCAATTATCAATTGTAAGCTGATGATTCAAACAAACGCACGTGCTATCTATATCTATGCGACTAGGTCTACAAGTGGATACAAAATATGGGCACAACTTCTTAGTTTTTCACGTTGAGCACAAGTTATATTAATTAGCACAATGATACCACTTTCTTCTCTCTGAACACATGTCAAAAATAACTCCTACATGACAACCTGCCGTCACAAAAAAAAGTGCATTCATGTGCCTTGGCTTCAATGCACTGAATGATCTGTCATCACAAAATAACACCACTAGAGTTTTACACATTGACTTTTCTTCTTCAGCTTCTGAACATGGACTCTATGGGATGATGACTTTCGCGAGCACCGGACCTCTAGTGTATTATCCGCTGCTAATTGAAAATTCTCTCTATCAAATTTGAGTGTCCATAGATCACATGTTTAGAATTTAGCTTTGGATCAAAGTTTTCTCTATCAAAACTGAGCCCTGCCAAGCAGTTCATGAGTCCCAAGCGACAATGTGGATGTGGACCTCATTTAAAGTTTATAGTTTTTGAAAGAGGTAGGTGGGAGAGGGCAGAACCATGTCTATTCAAACCAACAGCATAAACTTGTCGTACACATTCAAATTAAATTGGACGATTTTCGAAGTGGATCTCCAAGAAAACAATCCGTGGCTTGATGTAAGCTGATCTTATGATTATCACCGGCCATCTCAACGACGAGCAAGAAATTAGAAATTATTGCTCTAGAGATTTCCAATAAAGGATGGAATCATTTATATTGTTTGAACTAGCTTCCTGGTCGATTTATAAGACCATGGCTCTCTCTTTTCTTTCATTGAAGGATTGTGTAATAATTGGCTGTGTACATCCTCGGATGTAGAGGCCGGATATGATTATCCATTATCTAAAAAAAAATCCTCATCCATATTGGAGCTTAGGAATGGATCCATGGACGACGCAGTCTCCACTGTGGGCAGCGAGCTTGACGTCTCTCCAGTGCAGTGCCACTCGGAAAAATAGCTAGACTTGGACACTGCCTCAGGCACCTCACTGTCTCCTGCCAGCATTGACACTACCCTCGACATGGATGGCCTTTGACAAGGTGAGCTCTGGGTGCAGAGGAGGGCAATGCGGATGGCACGGAGCAACTCTTCACTATCAAATTCTGTGAGCCTGGGGTCCGCCATGTCGAGGGGATGCTCTTCCTCGTAAAGTTGCCAGACCTATAAATGGATAAGTGGGACAACTTCACTAATGTTTGTTGAATAAATCACTTTCTACTTTTCTAGTTAGACGTTTAGGGTCAATAGCAAGGTATCGACTATACAACAATTGCGATGATAAATATATCTCATGCTATGTATATATTATGAAGTGCTTTTCCAAGATGATGGATCTATCACCAACTTAATGCCTAAAGAATTTCATCAACATGTTTCAGATCCTATCGCATGCACTTGTGCACACAATACTTGCTTACACAAGCATCCATCCCACCCACATGATATTCATCCACCACTTCTTGATTATCTACACATACATACCCCTTCATTCTTTCTACCTACTTCTTAACATGAATTTCAGTGTAAATGAATGGACCTGATAGTTGTGTGTAAACTTACCCATTCTAAAAGATAAGCCATCTCTTCACCAAGCTTACCATCATAGTTCGGCCTTCCAGCAATAATCTCCAACATGACCACACCAAAAGCAAAAATATCAACTTTCTCAGTCATGTGACCTCTCATAGCGTATTCAGGTGAAAGATAGCCACTTCAAGGAATGAAAACGAAAAGGAACTTCCATTAGCACAATATTAGTGTAAACTAATTACTAAACACATGGGGAAGGCATGTATATGTCCTTACAATGTACCAGCCACTTTTGTGCCAACATGTGTCTTCTTGTCATCATAAAGTTTGGCGAGCCCGAAATCTGAAATCTTAGGGTTGAGATTGGCATCAAGTAATACATTGCTGGCCTTTATGTCCCTGTGCACAATGCGGATGCTAGACTCTTCGTGGAGATAAGCTAGGCCTCTTGCAATCCCCAAGCATATTTCATACGTGTTGATCAATTCAAGTTCAATGTCCCATTTCCTGCCAATGAAGGTTTAAGATGCCAGATTTATATATGAGTCCTAGACTAGTAACTGCTGTATAAATTGAATGATATGGTTGATACCAAACAATGCTTTATCAAGGCTGCCATTATCCATGTACTCATAAACCAAAAAGTGGTTTATTTCCCTCAAGGCAAAAACCAAACAACTTCATAAGATTGCGGTGCTGCACTCAGGAAATAGTTTCTATTTCAGCTATAAATTCCTTCTTCCCTTGGCGAGATGTTTCAGATAGTTGTTTAATTGCAACCACACTGCCATCAATTAATTTACCCTGCCAGAAGGTGAAATTTTTCTAAGGAGAGTTATAGGCACCAAGTAAATGCAACATCTTGAATGGACCCTAGTGTGCCCAATCTCATTTTATTGACCATGTGCAAAAATATGGAAACAATAGAAAATGAAAATCATAGGGAATATCCCTGATTTATTATGTGTTGATGTTAGTAAAATAATTGGAAAGTATGTTAAACGAATAAATGGTAAAAATAATTTTCATTGACCAAAGTGGAATTGAACTACAAAATTCTAGCCAATTTTGCATAATGAAAAAGAACTTTTGTCTACTACTTATCTACAAAGCCACAAACTATCCCTAGCAAATTCAAATAATTGTGTGTTACAGATGAACAAACCTTATAAACTGATCCATATCCCCCTTCACCAAGAAGGTTCCCAGAACTAAAATTTTCAGTAGTTGTCCTTAGTTCACCATAGCTGTAACAGAATACATTAGGTATTCGAACAATATTGTAAAGCTCTGCAAATGCCACATAATGTAAGTTTGTAAGAGAAAAACCTTTTTGGTGAGTTTCAGGATTATGTTAGCTTAGCGTATCATTTACCTTGCTGCTCCAATGATACTTTTCTCCTTTTGTGCCTCCAAACATAGAGTCTAGCAAGTATTGCTAGCCCTAAAACTGTTGCACCAACTACGACTCCAACAATTACACCTATTTTATTACCATTCTTTTGTGTATCTGTTGGATAGACATTTGTTAGAACATATGATCATACATCAATATAAACAATACTTGGCTTCTATGCTAAGCATTCTAAAATTTTAGTCTTTTTGATCTTTAGTACTTCTCTGTTAGAAATTATTATAATTATTTTGTTGAATATAAGGACATTATCTAAACAATGTTAAATCCATGATTGTAGGGAATACTTAGAGTTGCACTCAAAGCTGATATTGTAGGCCCGTAGTCGCCTTGAGTAGGGATGCAACAAGTGCCCTTTCCAGCCCAAAAGAGATGAATCTCTAGGAAGTTTCTGGTGACAGGAACAACATATTGTCTCTTAACAGCAGTGTACGATGTGCTTGCTTCACCAGTTTCTCTTGCTGCCTTCCTTATGTCAAAGTTCTGCTCGTTACGCTCACCCTATACCAAAAGAAAAAAAAAGAAGGGACAAATTAATTGAAGGAGAACATGTGTCTAGCTCATAAGCTAAAACCGAAGTTTAGGTTATAATACACCTGGAAACTACCTGGAGATATATATCAAAAACCCTTCTCCCAACACTCTTCCAGGTCTGTGAATCTTCAAACTCAAATTCTGCGAACAGAAGTGTGACTGTGCAGTCCCCATTCTCAAGTCCAAAGCCATAGTATCTTAAAGATGATGCTGACATCCTTGCTGTTTGGAAAAGTTTTGAATCTAGGGTATTCTGAAACTAGCGTGAACTGTTGATTATGTAACTCCCGTTTGATGTATCCATGAATCTCCCAACATTGCTGACACCCCATCTTGGTGGGCTTGAAACATAATATGATGCAACACCAAGATTAGCATCATCAGGTTGATACATGGAACCGTCAGAAGCAGATATAGATCTACTAGTCCCACAGTCTATTGCAAAGGATGAAGCTGCAAGCAAATCAAATTATTGAATAGTGTCAATTCACTAAAGTACATACATGCTTGAAACTGAAAAAGTGGGCTAACATTGTGGAGAGCCAAGAAAGCACGGCATGTCCCGCTGAAGGCACTCCAGCCCCGGAAGGTAAGACACTACAAATGTCAAGTGTTGTCATTTTGAATTTCAAATGTGAGCTAGGAGAAAATAATAATTATACTTAAAGAATTTGAGGAGCCAGTTGAATATGAACTGACCTGTCTTTGGACTTGTTGATCACGAAATAGTTTGCCACCAAATTCCTGTGTAGAGTGAGACATCTAATTAAAAGTTGATATGTCTTTGGACTTGATGACCACAGCTATCTTAGAACTTTGTTGCATATTAACTGTTTGTTTATTTTCTAGAATCAAGATGCACTAGAGAAACAATCTTTTCTTTGAACCATAGGTTGCTTCAATATGCAACAAATTTAAAATAAATATAAGCTAACAAAAGTTTTTTTAGATGTATCGGGGATTCAAAATTCTAGTTTAATGCATGTGTGCACTATATATAAGCATATATTCCAAGCTGGTTGCATTATCATTTGAAAAAATAATAACTGGGCTATAGGTTGGTTATGTCAATAGTACTTACAATCGCAAATTCTGACTAGCCCAAGAAGGAAGGTTTCCTGAGAGGTGGTTGTAGGAAAAGTCTCTACAAATGAAAAGGGCCAACATTATAGATAAACACCTTTATATCACAATAAATGTAACTGGACCAACATACAAGTGTTTAAGAGAAGGTCCTACAGAGCTCGGAAGACTTCCTGTAAGACTATTGTTCCCAAGAAATCTGATCAAAGAAATCTGCATTAGCAAGGTAAACAATGAAATCCATTATATTCCCAATACAAGCATGGGAAGGCATAAAACTTACAACGACTGGAGTGAATTCATATTTAGTAGAGCCTGTGGTACTTCACCTATGATATTGTTAAAACTCAAATCCCTACATTAGTTATTGAAAGATATGAGGGAAAGTAGTCATCTCACAATGCATATCCATAGCAAGCATCTTGTACAAAGCGCATTTAGCTAGATTTTTTGGAAGAAACAAAATGCCTTACAATAAGATTAATCCTGCAAACTTTGAAAAGTTCACTGATGCCAAAGTACTAGATATCCTGCAGTTCCTTAAAATTCTGCAATGAAAAATGTCACCAATTAAAGTGTTTAACGATTTGGTTACAAGAGAGCAAATGAAGGCGTGAATTGATTCATAAAGTGAATGACTAGTTGAGAATACAATAAGTTCAAAGATGTCATGTTACTAATGAATGCCAGCGAAGAACTCCTAGTTACAATGTCACCTATTTGTCTGAGTCACAAAAAAAAATATAATTAATTATTTGGTTGTGCAACCCTAATATTTAGGAATTATACTTAGCTGCCACCAACGATCACACTTACAAGCTTTTTAGTTGAACAAGATTGGCAAGAGTGGTTGGAAGTGGACCTTGGAACAATTACCTTGAAACCACCTGCCATGTTAGTATTGTTGTTACTAAAAAAAAAGAAAGAAAGAATAGACCCACAAGAGATACTTCTTTGGTAAGAGCAAAGTAAATGGATCTATGTGGCTACAAATATGATGCATTTCATAAAGAAAAGATAATTAATTGATTATACTAGTACGTAATTTATCAAGAATTAACACTACATCATCAGAGATATTATTTTTGAAACATGACCTTAAATAAATATAAATGGAATTTGCGATCACACGAAATAAACTCCATGCCATCTCTTTTTAGAGTTAATGTTGAGCCACGGGGTTCAAAATGAAGTCCATACTTTAGCCACACCAAAGTTTTGCTAAATGAATTTCTTGAGTTATTTAATTGTAATAGATGTAGATGATGCTACTTTTGGAGAAGTACAAATATTATATGAAAACTACAATAACTTATAAAAACCCATCCAAATTATGTTTACTAGTCTCAGTTAGAGATAATTTAAAATGATGAAGGCAAATAAAACATCTTACAAATATGTTAAATTACTCCATCTCCCAATATAATTTGGTATTCGCCCAGTAAAATCATTATCAGATGCGCACCTGAACACAATGTGGATAACAAATAAAATTGAGTGGCATATAACATTGGTGAAATGTGTTTAATAGTCATACAATATTTTCATTCTTGTAAGTTTGGAAAACGATGAGGGTATTGGACCACTTAAGCCAGCACTATCAATAGAAACATGGTTCACCGTGAAGTAATGGTATGGATTACATAGTGTCCAAAAGTAGTCATAATACGCACAATTGCTCCAGTTTAACCAGGTTACCCAATTCAGAAGGAAAGGAACCAGTTAAGTTATTCGTGCTTTTTAAACTCCTGAAATCACACAAATAATAACATCAGGTTAGTAGCATTAAATTTGTGGTTGAAATTTCCTTATCTTGGAAGCATGACGATAACTAGTAGAATAAATGAAGATGTAATTTTGTTTGCTCTTGAATAGATAAAACTTGAGGTGGTTTGAGGCCAAGTTAAATTGTTTTAAATTTAATATGTTGATGATTACACACTGAATATGTTTTGGTATGTACATGCACATAAGTTAAATTTAGGACTTGTAATTTTATACTTTCAAATTTAGTAGAAATATATTTCTAATCAAATTAATCATGAAACTACAAAGTACATTTCTTACAGGATTACGAGATTCACAAGATTTCCCAGCTCCTTTGGAATAGTTCCTGATAATGCATTGCTAGAAAGAGACCTTGCATGTTGAAGGGAGAAAGTTTAGGTTTCGATGTTACTCAAAACATGATTTAATTTTAAGTTCTAAATCTATCTTACATCTGTTGCATAGTCGTCAACTCCCCAAGGAACGGGGGCACAGGCCCTGTTAAGTAATTGTGTTGTAAGCTCCTGAAATCATAGCCTATGCCCATCAAATAATAAAAAAAAAATAGATCAGCTTAGTAGAAAAATAAAGCTAATTTGAAATTGGGTATGACGATGGACCATTATGAGACACATTTTCAGTTACTTGCATGGCAAAGCATGGGAAATACTTAAGGACATATTTTTCAATTAGTTATGAAGCATATGTGATATGGAATGAAGGCCCATGGCCCACACGGTATTGTGGCGGACGTGAACAGTACCACATGGGCCCTGGGCCGGTTCCACTTGCCATAACAATATGTGAAATGATAGCCAACCATAATAGCCAAATTGAAACGGGTACCATCCGACAACTCCAAAACTAATGCTAGATTAATATGACATCGTAAAGGCAAAGATAGGATGCACAAACTTCTTAATGTCAAACAAACATGACCCTGGGGAGATATAAAGTTGAGGGTTCTTACAAAGTTGTCAAGTGCGTGAGGTTCCTCAGCTCCTCAGGTATAGGGCCAACCACATTGAATTTGAACATTTACCTGCAGTAACAAGAGTGAAGCTAGAAACCATTAGCTCGTTCTCTAACGATTTTGCCTTTTAATGTTGTTTGTTAGACAAACACTGAACACCAAAATTTTGCTCAGGACGAACACCCAACCTCAGAAGGGGAAACCATCGAATACTCAGTTCTGTGGAGCATGTATAGATAGGATTGTCAGGAAAGAGCTATCGAGACACTTACAGCTCAATGATGTGGCAGATGGTGTTGTTCTGGTCGGAGCAGTCGCACTTGATGCCCGGGTTCATGTTGTCGGCGTAGATGGATGTGCCATCTGTGGCTGCGCCGACGCATGGGTCCCCGGTGAACCATGGCGGCCACACGTGCAACCCGAGCTTGGAAAACACCGCGTTCAGTGCCTTTGCTACAAACGAAAGCACACCATGTTATTAGTATGTATTATTGGTCATTAATCAAGTTTTCAATCTCGGCCATGTTTATTTGTATTTTTTTTTGCAAAAGTAGATAGCTACTAGTGGCTCAATGGTAACATGTAGGATTCTCAGAGGAATGCCGCCTAGCCTGGTGTTCTCTTGTTATTGGTCCCACTACCACATAGAGCTGAGAAAACTTTATATCTGCTCAGGTCACAAATAAGTCTCAAGTCATTCTTTCAACTTTGACTAGAAATAAGGGCTTGTTTGGAATGTGGGAAAATTTCCAATTTCATGTTCCTATGTTTTTCTGAACTGATTCTCTTGAGATACACGGTTCTGAATATTTTGATAGGACACCTATTTGGTTGGCCGACTGAAGAGCTTTTTACATGACCGAAAAACCATATATGTCTTAAACTGACATCCTCAATGCTACATACGGAGTAAAATGTAAGTATGTACCTCTCGCATAAAGTTTGACAACCCAACCCTCTTTTTACGTCCAGCATTACTCTTCGATACATCTTTGTTACCATAGTATCTTTCCACTCTAGCGTCTCTACACTTACATATGAATTTTCAAATGCAATGGAAATCCACAGGATCACAGTGCTCAAAAGTAAAATCCATGCTAGGGAGTAGGGATCTCATCTGCTGCTGCTGGCTGCTGCAGAGTGGCTGAGCAGCTGAGCAGGGGACCGCAGCTGCCGACGGCCGCTGGCGCCGGGTCACCGGGGGCGGGGCCAGCCGCGCGGCCGCCAGGCGAGGCCGGCCGGGGCAGGGCCGCAGTGGCGCAATGCAGGAGGAGGCGAGGAAGGCGGATGGATGGAGAGCGTGGACGCGGAAGCTGAGTCGGAGCGGCCAGCGGACGCCGTCGCGAGTCGCGGGCGCGGTTCCTTCTCCCTTGCCGCTGCGGGCGAACCGAGTCGGATTGCTGCGACCTGGGCTAGAGTTGGCGATTGCTGGGCTGTCCTTGTTTCGGGGGTGAGCTAATGAGCCGGCTAGCCTTTTTACGCGATTCCCACAACAATTGGGCCTCTCCCGGACTGCATTCCAGGCAGCCCTGGGCCGCCCTGGGCCCAACTAAGTCCTTGGCCATCCCACCCACACCCACGCCGCCCTAGTCTCAGGCAGAGAGCAGGAGAAACCAGCAAAATAAAACAGAGAGATTCCCCTTCAAAAAAAAAAAACAGAGAGAGTCTTTATTAAAAAAATAAAAATAAAGGGCTTGGCTACCAAAATTTGGCATGCTAAGATTTTGGTAAGCCAGAAGTTGGGAAAAAAGTTGCTAAAGATTTGGTAAGCCAAATGTGAGAAGTTGACAAGTTTTTGCTAGTAACCAAATACTAGTCAAATTCATGATTTGTCAGAATCTTTGGTGTGATAAATTTTGGTAGCGAATCAATTGACCAAAAAAAACAAGCAAAGCAAAGGTAGCTGCCGATGTCGGTAAGAATAACAGAGATTGTATCGCAGATGAAAACGAATACTCGTATGAAATAAGACTCCATCAGTTACCTTCAGTTGGATCTGTCTTCTTGGTTGCTGCTTGCTGACCTCCGGCCAATGCGGCTACAAGAAACAGCAGCAGCATGGATAGAACATGGCCACGGACGCAATAAGAACTCCATTTTGAGCTCATCACCATCTCCCTCCATCTATCTGCTCTCCTCCTCTCACTTACAGTAGCTGGGCCGTCAAATGATCTGATTTTCAGTCTATCAGTCGGAGGCTTCACCTGTAGTAGGTGAAATGGAGAAGCGCCCTCTAGTCAAGTAGTACTGCAGAGCTCTCAGAGATCAAGCCTCCTCCAACCTCCAAAGCACGCACACGGCACGCAGGCGTTGTCCCTGATCCAGCTTGCAAATAAACAAGACCTTACACACGAGTAGTACATCGACTAACCAGCCAACCAATGCATGCATTATTTGATTGGCACTGCCTGCACTGCACAGTGCACACGTTGAGATCCACGCACGCACGCCTTTGAAAATCATCACACGCGGCACATCCTAATAGCCTACTATTGGGATAATATATATATATGTGTGTGTGAATGAAACAGGGAAGAGAATCATCGCACTCTGCACCCTTGGTAACCTGCATTTTAAAAAATAACTTTCGATTCCCCTTGATGCATGAAACAACAAAGTGATAAGCACATGAGCCTTGCACCGTGTCTGTCACAAATTTTAAAAAATAATCTCTCATACACGTCCAGATAATCTCTCATGCAGTGACAGATGCTGATCTGGATAAGAACCTGCAGCTGCATGCCCGACCGGCCGTCATCGGCCTTCGTCGATGACCGACGACATGTCCGCCAAGCTCGACTGCTGCCCTCTGGCGTTCATCTGCCACTCAATCACATAGCTCGGCTTCGTCACCACCTCGGCCACCTCGCTGTCTCCGGTGAGCATCGACACCACCCTCGACATGGATGGCCGCTGGCGGGGCGAGCTCTGGGTGCAGAGGAGGCCAATGCGGATGGCACGGAGCACATCGTCGCCGTTGAATTCCGTGATCCTGGGGTCCACAACGTCCAAAAGATGATCGTCCTCATAGAGTTGCCAGACCTGAAAGTACGTGGACGAGTAAGATAATCTACTTAATGCTTGATACTTAATTAGCTCTAAATCTCATAATGAGGTAGCTAGCTTACCCATTCTAAAAGATAAGCCACGTCTTCTTCAAGCTTGTCATCGTAGTTTGGTCTTCCAGTTACAGTCTCCAACATGACCACACCAAAAGCAAAGACATCAACTTTCTCAGTCATATGACCTCTCATAGCATACTCAGGAGCAAGATAACCACTTCATGGAATGCAAGAGAAAAAGGACAACCATTAGCTCGCAAATTAGTGAAAGCAATGGCTAGACATATATATATGTAAGGGGTAAAAGGGACGCAAGAGGCAGCTATGTGCTTACAATGTACCAGCAACTTTCGTGCTGACATGAGTCCTTTTGTCATCATAGAGTTTGGCGAGCCCGAAATCTGAGATCTTAGGGTTTAGATTAGCATCAAGTAAGACATTGCTTGCCTTTATGTCTCTATGCACAACACGGATGCTAGAATCTTCATGAAGATAAGCCAGGCCTCTTGCAATGCCCAAGCATATTTCATAGCGTGTTAACCAATCTAGGTTCAATCTTCCACTTCCTGCCAATGAATATTTATTTATATAACAATAATGGACAAGCCACTCCAAATAAATTTGAATGAAATATATAGCTGGTACCAAACAAAGCTTTATCAAGACTTCCATTCTCCATGTATTCATAAACTAACAGTGGTTTATTTCCATCAAGGCAGCAACCATACAACTTGACGAGATTACGGTGTTGCACTTGGGAAATAGTTTCCACTTCAGCTATGAATTGTCTCTTTCCTTGCCGAGATGTTTCAGATAGTTGTTTCACTGCCACTAAGCTGCCGTCGATTAATTTACCCTGTCAGAAGGTGCCATTGTTTTAAGGTGACTTTAGGCACCACATTATAAAACAATATATTGTTTACATAAACAAAATATGGAATTTAGAGTACATTAACCAAACCAGAGTGAAACTCAGAAGTCGCCAATATTTTGCATAATGAGAAAAATGTTGAGCTTATTTGCGTTGTCAAAAAAAATCATAATAAATCATGTGTACTATATGTAGATGAACTAACCTTATAAACTGATCCATATCCTCCTTCACCAAGAAGGTTACTGGAACTAAAATTTGCAACTGCAGTCCTTAGTTCGTTATAAGTGTAACTGAATACATTAGGTCTTCCAACAATATTGTATAGCTCTACAAACACGACAAATCATAATAGCTTGTTAGTGCAGCCTTTGATGGATTTAAACTTATATCAGCTTAGCATATCATTTACCTTGTTGCTCTATTGTTACCTTTCTTGATTTGTACCTCCACAAACAGAGTCCAACAAGTACTAGTCCTAAAACTATTGCACCAACCACGACTCCAACGACTTGACCTATTTTATTACCTTTCTTTGGCGTAAGTGGTGCAACTGCAAGAGAGAGATTTGTCAAAAAAAATCATCTGATCCAATAAATATATTATCTTACGTCAAATCACTATAAATGATATTTGGCTTATATGTTAGGTGTTTTTGAATTTTCACTCATTTTTGGATCACCACTTATGGTAGTAGAAACTAGCTAGATACTCTATATGCATTTGTTGATCCCAAAAGAAAAATATTCAAAAAGTATTAAAACATTGATTTGAAGCTAAGGGTATTACTTAGAGTAGCACTCAAAGCTGATATTGCAGGCCCATAGTAGCCTACACTAGGGATGCAACAAGTGCCCTTGCCAGCCCAAAAGAGATGAATCTCAAGGAAGTTTCTAGTTACAGGAACAATATATTGCTTCTTAACAGCAAAAAAAGATTTCCCGCCTGCTGCCTTCCTTATGTCAAAGTTCTGCTCCTTAAGCTCACCCTATACATCGATATATTCCAAAGAAAAGATCATGGCCAATTCATAGGCTAAAATCGAAAAATGTAGATGATGAGCATGAGTACAACCTACCTGGAGATAAATATCAAAAACCCTTCTACCTAAACTCTTCCAAGTGGGTGCGTCTACAAAGTCAAACTCTGCAAATTGAAGTGTGATAGTATAGTTTCCATTCTCAAGTCCAACGCCATAGTATCTTAAAGACGATGGCGACATCCTTGCTGTTTGGAATAGTTTTGAATCTTGAGTATTATTAAACTGGCCTGTGTTGGAGATTACGTAATTAGTTGGTGCACCCATGAAGTTCTTTCCAACATTACTAAGACCCCATGTTTGTGCTCCTGTAACATAATAGGATGCTGCTCCAATATTGGCATTATCAGACTGATACTCCAAGTGATCAAAGGTAGATGTAGATGCTGTACTCCCACAATCCACAGCAAGGGAGGAAGCTGCATAGATTAAATTATTCAACATTGGTCTTAGTTTGGTATGTTTTTCTAATGTCCATCAAAAAGGCTCATGCTTTAAATTTACAGTAGGAACTCACATCGTGGAGAGTCAAGAAAACAGGGTGTATTTCTCTGTAGACACTCCAGCCCAAAAGGTAAGACACTGTGGTTGCAAAACATTGTCATTTTTAGTCAAAACATGAGCTCTGAAGATAAAGAGATGTGTTTGATGAGCTATTAGAAAAAGAACTGACCTATCATTGGATTTATCGATCACAAAATTGTTTGCCACCAAATTCCTATTAGAATAAACATTTGTTTTACAAGAATTAGAATAAACATTGAAAAAAATCATTAGAATGAAGCCATTGCTTATACTTCAATGTGCACAGGATCAGCGGCAAATAAACTGAGGATGAGTGTTTCTACTTCTTCAGTGATTTTGAAACATAGGCGGACCTTTAAAAGGAAATACAAGTTATATGCAGCATAGGAAACTTTTTTTGGACTTTGTGTTTCTGTTTCAGCTTCTTCATTCATGCACTATCATCCAACTCAATGCTTACGCTACTCGCGTTGGCAATGCGGTTACTGTTGTAAATGGACTGCTCAACTTAATGAAAAACGCATCAACAGACGTGTTCACGGAAAAAAATGATAGCTTAATAACATACTCTAAACCTAATATTTGATGGATAAGCCTAGTGGTTGGCAGCATTTGTATCTTACTTTTCTGCGTTTTACTTTCATTGGCTTCCAAGCCTTGTATTAGGAATATGCTCAGCATCCACTTATGTGGAAGTAGAATATGATGGAGTAGGTAGAAAAGTAGAAGATGCCCTCTGCCTATAAAGCAAGGTGCAGACCCCTGTATCAGATAAGCCATTGCATTTCATTTCAATCCAAGCAGCCAAGGGCCAAGCTGCTCTGGGCTTTCCTCCCCATCTGAATCTCCATTTTGGGGGCTAACAATATCGATGTTATGGTCTGAATTAAAACTAAAAGATAACAATAACAATGGAGTTATAGAGGTCAATCACTTACAATTGCAAATTCTGATTAGCCCAAGAAGGAAAGTTTCCTGAGAGCTGGTTGTAAGAAAAATCTCTAGATGAAAGAGAAGGGGAAAAGTTACAGATATATATAAAATTAAATGCCATCCCACTTTTATTTCACAAATAAAATTGAACCACAAAATTACATACAAGTTTGCAAACAGAAGGTCCTACGGATCTTGGAAGGATTCCAGAAAGGCTGTTATTCCCAAGAAATCTGGATTGAACAAATTAGCTAGCATTAGCAAATAACTGATTCTCAAGAAAACAGAAACAAGTATTGGGAAGCAATAAGAACCATACAAGAACTTGAGAAAATTCAGATTCACCAGGTCTTGTGGTACTTCACCTGTGATATTATTAAAGCTCAAATCCCTGTGATAGGAAATAGAATGAGGACAGGATGGAAAGGAATCATCAAACATTGTATAATCCATAGCAGTTCAATAAACCATATTATACAAAAATACACTTAACTAGAGTTCGAAGAAACAAATTCCTTACAGTGTGTCTAATATTGCAAGATTTGAAAAGTTCACTGATGCCAGACTATCAGATATCCTACAATTCCTCAAAATTCTGCAATGAAACATCTCAAAACTATAACACTTGATTGCACTTCATCGAATATCAAGAACTAGTTTGAGTCAATTAGGGGATGACAAGGTATCCATACAAGGTACTCAAAGATGTCATGTTACTAATGAATGACAGTGAAGAACTTCCATTTACTATGTCACCAATTTGCCTGCACAATGGAACAAGTAATTCACTCTCCCATTCTACAACCATTATACTTGGCTACTTTTGTCATTTGAAGTCACTTACAAGGTTGTCAGTTGGACGAGACTAGATAGAGAGGTTGGAATTGGACCTTGAAAAGAATTTCCTTGGAGCTGCCTGCAAAATTATAATGCACATTACTAGTTTCATTGTTTGCAAAATTAGACTGAGCTACTACCTAGTATAGAAACAAGATGCCACTTGTTTTCTTTGAAAAGAATGAAAATATTATGTAGCTCAGAATACAATGTGTACCAAAAAAGATATAGAATAGGAAGGCTGAATCAATTCATAAATTGCTAAGGCTATTACTTTGTAAAAGTTACTCAAAGAATACTAATACTAGTAATTTCTGCAAAAAGTAGCATTGTATTAGGAGATTCAACAGAATAAAAATTTAATATATAAAAAGCTTTACAGACCACAATGAGTGGAGGGAACAGAGGCAGTAGTGCCTCTTTTTAATATAATGAATACACAACTCTCCTGTGTGTTCAAGGAAAAAAAAAAAAAAACAGTGGTGCCGTGGACGGTCAAGTCTGGCAAGTTCTCAATTCAATAATCATCCTAGGGTAATATGTAAAGGTTGACTTGCCCCTTTTAGTTTCTTCTTAATACAAAGATACACTGCTCTCTTGTGTGTTTACTTAAAAGAAAAAAAAAAGAAAAAGAAAAAGAAAAAGAAAAAAGTGAAGTAGGTCTAAATGGAATGTCTGACCTACTAACCTAGGTTCTGCTAAGAGTAAAGATCAACTTGTGGATAATAGTAGCATGCTATACGAATTCTCTTTGGGGCAAGAAGAATCAAAGTGATATGAAAAACGTAAGAACACATCCAACTTGTCTGTACTATTTCCTTTCTAAAGTAATTACAAACAATGAAGGTTAGTAAAAAAATCTTACAGTTCTGTTAAATTAGTCCAGCTCCCGATATAATGTGGTATTTGCCCAGTAAAATCATTATCTGATGCCCACCTAAACACCAGAAAATAACATATAAGATTGAATCACATGGAACAACATTATCAACAAAACATCTTTTATAGGCGTACAATTTCTTCATTCTTGTAAGCTTAGAAAATGATGATGGTATAGAACCACTTAAGCCGGCACTGTCAATATACCTGCAAGTATGAAAACAAAAAAGGTACACATCAAACTTGGGGCATAATCATCCAATAAAAAAATAAAAATGTATGGAGAACAGGGTGCCCAAAATTAGTCAAAATACTCACAGTTCCTCAAGTTTACTTAGGTTCCCCAATTCAGAAGGAAGGGAGCCATTTAAGCTGTTCGTGGCAAAACTCCTGAAATCCCACATACAGGGGAAAAACAAATTAGTAGCAGAAAAGTGTTATTAGAATTTCCTCATATAAGAATGAATACTTCTCAAAAAAAAAAAAAACTCGAAGAATGAATAGTTGCACCACATCTACTTTTCCCAACAGAAGTTAACATGTAGACAGAGTGAAGAACTGAAGATGTGATTTTGTTTCTCTTGAATAGTATAAAGTTGGGACCTGTCGAATGCAAAGATGTGATTTTGGTTCTCTTGAATAATATAAACTTAGGATCAATCGAAGGGATTCTCACTTAAGATGTTTTTCATTTTCTGATATGATTAAACACTTGACAAAATTTTGAGGCACATGCATTGCAAAAGTTAAACTGAGATTCATTCTTTTTTTTTCTAGTTCAGAGTTTAGTAGAGATATTTAATAAAAAAAAACACCATGGAACTGTGAAATACATTTCTTACAGTCTAATGAGGTTCACAAGGTTTCCAAGCTCCTTTGGAACAGGTCCCGATAATGCATTGCCAGAAAGAGACCTTGTATATGTTGAAGGGAGAAAGTTTTAGTTTCAACATCACACCCAAATCATGCTATGGATCAGAATAATGTTTGGTGTTTAAAATCTCACATGTACTGCAAAGCAGTCAATTCCCCAAGGAATGATGGTATCTGCCCCGTTAAGTAATTTTGTTGTAAATTCCTGTAAAAAACATCAGATTGAACATATCATATACCAACAGAAATAAATTAATTGGCTCTGAAGGTAAACAATCTTATTATTAATTCATTGGTTCCGACTAGGGGACTAGTGTGGCTAGACGATGGTTGAGAGTTCATACAGATAGGTCAAGTGCGTCAGGTTCCTCAGCTCCTCTGGTATATGGCCAACCACATCCAACTGGAACATTTTCCTGCAGCAAGCAAGAGAGAAGCACCCATCAGCTCGCAGCCTGACTCACTATTTCGCCTTTTGTCAGACAAACTAACAGTCTAACACCACCAGGCCGGTCAAATAATCCAGCGACAAGAAGAAGATTAGGCAATTTGCAGGGATAAGCACGCACTACACTAGGACAACTTACAGTTTGGTGATGTGGCACATGGTGTTGTTCTGGTCGGTGCAGTCACACCTGATGGCCAAGCGGTTTGGGTCGTTGTCGATGTCGGTGCCGTTGGTGGCAGAGCCGGTGCAGAGGTCGTCGTTGATTTTCCATGCTGCCAACGCCGTCTGACGGAGCCCGAGCTTGGCGAACACTGCCTTCAACGCGCGCGCTGCAAACATGAAGAGAAATATCCCTACTTTATTAGTAGTAACAGAAAAAAAATCACATGAATATATAGGCAGATTGCATTGGCGATCAAAGGCAAAATATATATCTTTATCATCAGCTCGGAGAACGAGCCCCCAGAATACAAGCCCTGCAGCAACGAAGATGAACTAGACCTTCAGTTGGATGTGTCCTGGTGGTTGGTGCTTGCTGAGCTCCGGCCAATGCGACTAGAAGCAGAAGCAACAGGGGCATGGAGAGCACAGGGCAAGGGACGCAAGAGCTCCATTTGTATTCTGAGCTCATCATCTTCTCCCTCTGTCGATCGTCTGCTCTCACGCACTTAGCTTGGCCGTCGCCGACGACCTTGTGCAGGAAGCCTTGAGTTGTGGCGTCTGGCGTCAGTCCACATCGTAGAGGGCCGGCTTTATGCTCGATCGAGCAATCGCCCTTCCGCAGCAAAGCAAGAAGCATGGTACGTACCTAATCCAAGTGGTGTGGGAAGGAGGTCCGATCCTCATCCTCTTGACTTTAATTTGGGCTCCCATTGTCAGATATCGATGAACATTGAACACATATATATATTTATATTGATGATCATTGTACTTGATAGAGTAATTATTTACAACGTCAACCGATGAACAGTACATGATTAAGCAACAGCTTGCGTCAGAACCAAGCCTGTCAGTGGACCTGTCCAAGCTGTCACCTGTCAGTGCATTTTGCAAATACAGCTTTGACATGTAACCACTAACCAGTAGGCAGTAACCGTCATAAGCTGTTCGGCCGATTTAATAAGGCGGCTAATTTCGTTTGATTTAATAGTATTGTGTGAGAGAAAAATAAACCGAAACAAGTCATTTTTTGCTCTTGAGATTTTTTTTTTTTTTGAACATTAAACCCAATTTTTTTTTTTTATTCCTTAGAATCTTTTTTCTCTTCCTGGTGGTATCAAACTGTCACCAAATATCTTATCGACCTCTTCATGAAAATAAATATCTCCGGAAAATATTTTGAGTTCTGGATTGCTTTTTTTTTTATCTTCACTTGGACCAATCCACCTAGTCGACTTCTTATATTTTTTGTGAGTTACGGAACAGATCTATTAATCCTTTTTATTCCAGTTAGTAAGAGGGATCTTAAACTAAGAAATAGACCTAGCAGCTAAAAAGAGAGCAATTGCAAGAATGGGTTATTAATATTCTAAATGCTATCACACATACAGTCACACTCAATTCGATGGAATTATTTTGATCCTAAAAGGATCTTCTATAATTTCGCCGGAGAGAAGGGCAGCCTAAGTGCAACTTGTGATGGTTACCGCCCAAGGATGCGTACCAGCGGCCCAACTTGTTCTTTTTTCACGTTGCTCCATGTTGTGCATATGGTTTTCCTTAAAAAAATGCTGTGCATGGTTGCCTACTTGCGCGCAATTGGCGAGACAGTATACAACGTTGCAAGTGGCCTCGACGTCACGCGAGTGCACGTCATCCAAGACTAGCTTTTGGACTGACACACGTGCTGTCTAATTCAAATCATCCAAGACTATAACATAGCATGGTCAAGATTGTTTTTTTTTTAAAAAAAAAGTGAAACCGTTTCACGGATAATGAACCGGTTGTTGTATTTAATGCGCCTGGTGTTTGATTTGATTATTCCTGAACGCCTGGATTTCGAGCAAGCAGCACAGCACAGCACCCACAACCGGCCACAACCAGGACACAACACAACAGGCCTTCTTTGTTGTCCAGAAAGAAAAACAGCCCAGGGTGAGCTCTGGATGCACAGGAGGCCCACAAGGCCACAACGTTCAGCGCGTTTGCTGCAAATGAACAAAATCAGCGCAAGAAATATAGCTGTATATAACAAAATCATCCTTCCAACTTAAATTGTGCAATTATTCAGAAAAACAGATTCGTACGTCTCCCCAACATTGTCACCCGGAAATCTCTTTAATTTAGCGACTGGAGCCCAATGATAAACGTGTGATGAATCTGGACATACCTTCGATTGGATCTGTCCTTGTTCCAGCAGCACCGAGAGCATGAAGCCCGTGAGTTCAAGTGAAAACATTTTGAATGATAGTTGTTTGGTGCCATGAATATTGATACGTTTTTTTGTCTATAATTTTAGTTAAAACAAGAGTTGGACTGAGAAGAAAAATCATCTTGCTTTCCTTATATGAATCCTAGCTCAAAAAACAAATTTCCCGTAATCCTGCTCGAGATGACCGGAGTGAGATGACCACTGACATGAAGTTGGACTGATTCAAATTACAGAGTAATTAAGGCCAGAAGCTTTCGACACGGACGATGGACACATACTCGCCTTGCCTGCCGTTAGTCTGAAGTGTCAACCAATGATATTTCTAGAAATGGACACTTCGCTCACGCACGTCATACAATTAATCAGTCCAGTTTACATCAAAGTTTGAAAAAATTTACTAACCCTGCTGATATTTCTAGCATTGCACGCAAGAAATGTACTTCCCTATGTACAATTATAAGGCATATTTTAACTGTCCAAATTTAAGTTTCTCCACAAATTACAATATGCGAATACAGGTTACATGACTGAATATTAATACAAGCAAAAAAAAATTATATCTGCAAATCATATATACATCTCAAACATCCAAATGGACCTAACCATCTAAATATCTATCACTTGCATACAAAATGGAACTGCACAAGTTGAATTGAAATCGACCAAAAATTATCCCCTCAAAAAGAAAGAAAACTGCAACTGAAAAGATCTACTTCGGTGCAACCAACGAAAACTGCACATATATACCCAGACAACATTTGTACAGAATCACAGAGCATTTTGTAGCGTGCGTTTACAAGAAACAGTCCGTCGCTTCACAGAACTTGCTAATCATCAACGACCTTCTTCAATAACAGAGGTCAGGAACGGCGACGAGTTGTGGGCAGCTGACGACCTCGGTGCCACGCTCGACTGCCCACTGACATTGCTGCTCATGAAGCTGCTGGTGTCGCCACCCTTGATCTGCCACTCGGTGATGTAGCTGGGTTTGTTCACCACCTCGCCCACCTCCACGTCTCCCGCCAGCATCGACACGGCCCTTGACATGGACGGACGCTGGTGGGGTGAGCCCTGGGTGCAGAGGAGGGCCACGTGGATGGCACGGAGCACCTCGTTGCTGTTGAATTCTGCGAGCTTGGGGTCGACCATGTCCAGAGGGTGATTTTCTTCGTACAGTTGCCAGACCTGAAAGCACAGAACATTAGCTACAAATGACAAGATACCACGCTGGAGTGACTTTGTCTTTAGTGATGTTTCGCTATACAAGTTCAGATCTATATTATGTTCGCTGTGCTAACCAAAATCAAAATGAAAAGAAGCAAAAATGCAATCAACCTCTCATGCAGCAACAAGATACAAATTCATGCTGCCATAGTAAAACTTGGCACCCTTTGTTCAAGAATCATAAACCTAGGCAATACTACAACAAGAGTGAAGTTATGCGATAAAAGAGGTTTTTATGAAGGCATGCAAGCTTGATATTGTAAATTCCTAGCATAAATTTTGCTGAAGACCATACTAACAATAAAGAAACCAGACTGCAACATTGCCCAACTTCGAGCCAAGAGTTCAGAGTTAACATACCCATTCTAAAATATAAACCTTGTCTTCATCAAGCGTATTGTCAAAGTTTGGCCTTCCAGATAAAGTCTCCAATATGACCACGCCAAATGCAAACACATCAACTTTCTCGGTCATATGACCTCTCATGGCGTACTCAGGTGCAAGGTAACCACTTCACAGAAGAGTAAGAAATTGACATTAGCTCACATGTGAAAATAATCTGCATATGAAAAGGGGGCAAGATGGAAATGTACTTACAATGTACCCGCAACTTTTGTGCTGACATGAGTCTTCTTGTCATCATAAAGTTTGGCGAGCCCGAAATCTGAGATCTTAGGGTTGAGATTTGCATCAAGTAAGACATTGCTAGCCTTTATGTCCCTATGAACAACACGAATGCTAGACTCTTCATGGAGATAAGTAAGGCCTCTTGCAATGCCTAAGCATATCTCAAAGCGTGTTGGCCAGTCTAGGTTCAGTTTCCCACTTCCTGCAAATATGAATGTTTAAGTTTTACTATTTATATAAGAAACCTGAGCTCCTAGAGTTACTGTTGTGTAAAAATGTAATGAGCTTGTACCAAATAATGCTTTATCAAGGCTTCCATTCTCCAGGTACTCATAAACCAACAGTGGTTTATTTCCTTCAAGACAGCAACCATACAGCTTCACAAGATTACGGTGTTGCACTCGAGAAATAGTTTCTATTTCAGCTGCAAATTGTTGTTTTCCCTGATGAGATGTTTCAGATAACTGTTTTACAGCCACCACCCTTCCATCAGCTAATTTACCCTGCGAGCATGTGCCACTTTCAACAATGTAAGTTTGAACAGAAAAAAAAAAAAAGTAGCACTTCACTTTACCAAACATGTGTAGAAACTATAAAAGCAACTAGAAACAATAGAGAAGGAAAACAATGATGAATGTAGCTAGTGCATATATTGATAAATAATTGAAGCAAAGGATTTAAAATCACCAAAAAATGGAGATGAACTAAACATAAAAACTAACCATTTCTAGCATATAATAAAAACAAATATTGGTATCCCCTTTTGCTATGAACTTAGAAAAATTACTTTCAGAGGCTTCATAGAAAATTCACATCCATGAGCACTATAGATAAACTAACCTTATAAACTGACCCATATCCTCCTTCACCAAGAAGGTTACTTGAACTAAAATTTTCAGTAGCGGTCCTTAGTTCACCATAACTGAGTACATTGGGTCTTCCAACAATACTGTAAAGCTCTGAAAACATCAAAAAGATAAGTTTATAAACACAATCTCTTAGCTCGATTCATAAAACATAATAACTTGGGAGCATGGTGTCTCATTTACCTTGTTGCTCCAACAATAGTTTTCTCCTTTTCTGCCTCCACATACAGAGTCCAGCAAGTGCTAGTACTCCCAAAACTGCTGCACCAATCACGACCCCAACAATTACACCTGTTTTACTACTGCTCTTCTTCTGTGCAGAATTACGCACTGTAGGAATGAAATCTGTGAAAGTTAACTTGTTAGCAAAATACGATGTTATAGCAGAAGCAGTATTTGGATTATTAGATGTTTCTGAATTATCACTCATTTTAATGAAAGTGCACATGAGAACATTTAGAACGGTTTGAAATGGAGATGCACTATTATTATAAGTGCATGCATTGTTTCAACCCGCGCTTCTCAAAGTAGAAACTACACATGTGTTAATTTACACAAAGGAAATTATCTAAAAAATGCTAAACAATGATTGTATTTAAGGGGATTAGGTGAGTACTTGGAGTTGCACTCAAAGCTGAGATTGCAGGCCCGTAGTAGCCTTGATTAGGAATACAACAAGTGCCCTTGCCAGCCCAGAAAAGATGAATCTCAAGGAAGTTCCTAGTGACAGGAACAATATAGCTCTTCTTGACAGCAGTGTAAGATTTCCCCCCTGCTTCCTTCTTTATGTCAAAGTTCTTCTCCTTACGTTCGCCCTGTCCCAAACACAAGACAGAAAAAAAAAAACACAAAGTCTTAACCAGCTCATAAGCTAAAACTCCACAATGTAGGTAATCAGCTCTATAGGAACCAACCTGGAGATAGATATCAAAAACCCTTTTCCCAACACTCTTCCATGTCTGTGAATCTTCAAAGTCAAACTCTGCAAATTGAAGTGTGACTGTATAGTTTCCATTCTCGAGGCCAATACCATAGTATCTCAAAGATGATGGCGACATCCTTGCTGTCTGGAATAGTTCTGAATCTAGCGTATTCTGAAACTGGCGGGAGCTATAGATTATGTAACTTCCATTTGATGTATCCATGAATTTGCCGACATTGCTAACACCCCATGTTGGTGCTCCTGTAACATAATAGGATGCAGCTCCAAGATTGGTGTCATCAGGTTGATACATGGAGTTGTCAGAGCCAGATATAGATCTACTGCTCCCACAGTCCACAGCAAGAGAGGCAGCTGCAAGCAAGTCAATTAATTTGACATTGGTGTTAATTTAGTACATATGTCTAATATTTGTCAAGTAGGTTCATGCTTGAAATTGCAAGTGGCAAGCTCACATTGTGGAGAGCCAAGAAAACAGGGTGTGCCTCTCTGAAGGCACGACAGCCCTGAAGGTAATGCACTGCAGATGTAAAATATTGACATTATGAGTCCAATCTATGTGTTGAGAAAACATAATGATTGTACTGGTGAACTTGAGGCGATATAAGAATATGAGCTAACCTATTCATCACGAAATTGTTCGCCACCAAGTTCCTATGTAGAATGAAACACAGAAAAATTATTAGAAGGCATCACTGTGACTTTGATAGCATATTGAAAGTTTGTCTGGTTTAAGCATAAATCAAGATAAGTAGGGACAAATAATTGATTCAGTTTATTGTGCTGGTCTGTAAGGTTTCTATAATAAAGATTCTAAATCATATGTTGATTTGAATTGTAAGATTTTTTAAAAAATATATAATATGGATACCCAAAAAAACAACATTTCAGATGTACCAGGAATGCATGTTTAATGCATGTATATATAATAAGTCTAACAATCTAGGCAGGGTTGGATATGGTTCAGGTGGTCATTGAAGTTTCAGAACTCAGTACTCACAGTTGCAAATTGTTCTGAGTAGTCCAAGAAGGAAAGTTGCCTGACAGCTGGTTGTAAGAAAAATCTCTACAGAAAAGATAAAAGGGAAATGTTACAGATAAATGCCTCCCTGCTTTTTATATTGCGCAAAACAAAATTGGACTTCAATGACATACAGATTTTTAAGAGAAGTTCCTATAGTGCTCGGCAGGCTTCCTGAAAGACTATTATTACCAAGAAATCTGGTAGGAACAAATTTGCTAGCATTAGCAACATGGACAATGAATATCTTCAGAACGAAGGAATAAGTTGAAGGCAGTAAAAACTATACAAGAAGTTGAGTGAATTCAGATTCACAAGGGCTTCTGGAACTTGGCCCGTGATATTGTTAAAACTCAAATCCCTGTAAAGAAAAATGGAGAACAAGAGGGGAATAAGTAATTAAACAAAGCATAATCCATAGCAGTTACTTCATTAAATTTTGCACAAAACACACTTGACTGGAGTTTGAAAGAAACAAAAGGCCTTACAATAAGTTCAACTTTGCAAACTGTGAAAAGTTCACTGATGCCAGGCTATCAGATATCTTGCAATTCCTCAAAATTCTGCAATGAAGCATGCCAAGAGTATTTGAATCAATACCTTGATTGCACTACATCTATTATTAAGACATGGTTTGAGTCATTAAGTAGTGACAAAATTATGCATACAATGTGTTCAAAGATGTCATGTTACTGATGAATGTCAGTGAAGAACTTCCATTCACTATGTCACCTATTCGTCTGCACCACAGAAATAGGTAATTCAATCTTCCAGACAGTAAAATTACAATTTTTGAATAATACTTATTTACTCTTGCCATTACTTACAAGCTTGTTAGTTGGACCAGATTAGAAAGAGTAGCTGGAAGTGGACCTTGAAATGAATTGCCTTGAAACCGCCTACAAAATTGTCATTCTTGTCACTATTTTAAAGCATCATTTATTTACAGATGCATTTACTGACTACCTAGTCAAGAGAGAAGGAAGGTGACATTTCTTAAGTACAAGGAAAGTAAATAAATTTATGCAGCCACAAATATGAGTTTTTTTTTCAAACAACCCTGCATGCCTTTGTACTAACGAAAGAAAGAAAACCTGGATCAGTTACAATACCAAAATGCAAGAAGGAAAAAGAAAAGAAAAAAATGGCATTTTGCCTCACAATCTCACATTTGCTGTAAAATGTGACTTCATAGGAAAATATAAGCATAAGAAAAAGTTACTCAAAAAATACTAATACTAGAAATTTCTGCAAAACTAGCATTATATTAGAGATTCGACAGAATAAAACGTAAGAACACATCCAGCTTGTATGTCTATTTGCCTTTCTAAAGGAATTACAAACAATGAAGGTTAGTAAAAAAATCTTACAGTTCTGTTAAATTAGTCCAGCTCCCAATATAATCTGGTATTTGCCCAGTAAAATCGTTATCTGATGCCCACCTAAACGCCAGAGAATAACATATAAGATTGAATCACATGGAACAACATTATCAACAAAACATCTTTTATAGGCATACAGTGTCTTCATTCTTGTTAGCTTAGAAAACGTTGATGGTAGGGGACCACTTAGGCCAGCACTGTCAATATACCTGCAATTAAGAGAGATACATATGAAAAAACGTAAGTTATGGTGCCTACTAGTCCAAGCGAAGAATGAAAGAGAAAAATCCATTTTACAGCAAAATAGTGTTTGAATTTTAAAAAACAAAAGATGGGTTTATATTTTTGAAATTATCTGAATAACTTTTATAAGTAAATGAAGTGCAATAGTACTACGAACAAATACTATTCAAATTAAACTATCAAACAGAACTGCATTCCATATTAAACTGATTTAGGTTCGAAATAATCTTATGTACTACTTTTTTTCCTAAAGAAAAATGTATGGAGTGCAACAATCCTAGACTAAGCCCATCGCTGACAGGTGTAAAATTGATTTTTCTGAAAAGGAATGCCCAAAATTAGTGAAGATTCTAGACTCACAATTGCTCAAGTTTTGCCAGGTTTCCCAACTCTGAAGGCAGAGAGCCATTTAAGTAGTTCGAGCCAAAGCCTCTTAAAAAAAATAAAAAAGAGTCCAGGTTAGTCAAAAAAAAAATGACAACTCAAATATCTATTCATGATTTGTAGCTACCTTTCCAGAAAGAAGTTAATTACTTGAAGGAACAAAGGCACGAACATATGTTTCTAGTTTTTATGATTCGAAATATAGAGGTGATTTGTAGTGGAATAGTGCCGTGATATTAACAAAATATTTTCCTTACATAGATACAAGATTCGCAAGGTTTCCAAGCTCCTTCGAACAGATCCAGACAATGCATTGATGCCCAAATTCCTTGTATTTTGAAAGAGGTAAAGTTTAAGATTTGATGTTAAGTAAAAACAACGGGGTAAGATTTTATGCCATAAATCTCACATGTACTGCATAGCAGTCAAATTCCCAATGAAAGATGGCAAAGGTCCTGTTAAGTAATTTTGTCCAAAATTCCTGAAACGGCATCAGATCAGAGATATCAGTGAAAAGAGATTGATCATTACTTCATTAGGTAACATTGGAATTTGGGAGTAACATTGGACCGTGAAGTTAAAAATATCGTCTTAAGTTAATGCAAGCTTATGAGAAATATTAGCCACAGTAACAGTTAATAGCAATCGTCAAATGAAGCCTGTACTATTCTCTACCAGCAATTTCATGCATAAGGAATATGATGGTAGTATCAAATTTACAGTCCACAAAATCCATAATGGCAATCAAGAAAAAAAAAAAGGGGGATAAAATAAAGCATGACACATCAGGCAAATAAAAATAACAAGAGTGAACAGTTTTAACAATAGGGCACTTAAGATAATGTTTTGGGTCCCAGACAATTTCGTGCAAGAAAGTTGAGAGCACATACAGATTGGTCAAGCGCGTAAGGTTCTGCAGTTCCTGTGGTATGGGGCCAACTGCATTAAGTGCGTATATCTTCCTGCATTGGTAAAACAAAAGCACCCATCAGCTCATGCCATCTAAAGTCAGCCATGACGGCTGTTTGGTGTCATGTCAGGTATGAACACAACGAAGCCTGCCATGCACCGCCGCATCCTCCAACAAAGCATTTGGCTTTTGCAGTGACCAGTGTTGGTTAGCGCAGCTCTGCACATTCATCACGGCACGCGACAGGGTGGTCTCAAAAAAAAAAAAAAAAAAAAAAGCACGCGACAGGCCCAGCACGAGCGGCCCGGGTGAGACGAGCATTCCATCGAGCACCTGACGCGCGCGCGTTTAGAGAGGAACACAAGCACTTACAGCTTGGTGACGTGGCAGACGGTGACGTTGTTCTGGACGGAGCAGTCGCACTTGATGGCCGGGTTGAAGTTGGGGTTGTCGTCGATGGCAGTGCCGTCCGTGGCGGCGCGCCGGTGCAGGGGTCCCCGCTGATGTTCCATGCCGACGACGCCGTCTGGCCGAGCTTGGCGAACACCGCGTTCACCGCCGCCGCTGCAAGCAAAAACCGGGTTCACATTCACACATCCACATTCGCAGCCGAAACAGAGTGCCCCTTCTCCCCGGCCGTCCGATGGCGCCGCGCCGATCGGACGGCCAGGAATCAGCGGCCACGCACGCAAGCACGCTGAACCGGAACCGGCCAAAGCCTGGATGGACAGTGACGGTGGTGTGGATATGGATATTTTGTGTGTGCACGCACGCAGTCAAAAGGCAAAAAATGAGGCTGCCGCGGTTGACCTTCTAACCGAGACATCTGGAACAGAGTAGGCGGCGATGGCCGGGAACAGCAAGCCAGAGGAAGAGATCATGTTTGCAACTAGTAAAAGTAGCCGCCGGCGCCGGCGCCGGGGAAAACAATTTGTTGCACGGCACCATGCACGGCAGGAAAACACATGACTAAATCGACATGGCATGGGGAATTCAGAAGCTTTCCACGAGAAGGTAAAAACAGAGCAAAAAACAGAGATGAACTGTGCGTCCTCTACTCAGTGCAAATTAATAAAGGAAGCCAGCATCAGGAAGAAATAGAAGAACGACTAATGAGGAGGAGATGGAAGCAAGGAGGCGGCAGATGGAGCTGGTTCGATGAAAGCTGGTTCGTTGGGCTAATTCCATTCCCAGGAAGAACTGAAGATCGAGAAACTAGCTACGTATACTCACCTTCAACTGGATCGGTCTTCATCTGAGCTTGCGCAGCTGATGCAGCTAGAAGAAGAAGAAGAAGAAGCAGCAGCGTCGGGGGAGAGGCGGCGGCGGAGCCATGGAGGCACCGGCACGAAGAACGTCTCTGATGAGCTTGATCCAGACCTCATCGTGTCTCTCTCTACTCGAGCAGCGGCGCCTGCCTGGATTGGCTGCCCCCTCGGAGGCCGATAGGCGTTAGAGAGATATGATATGATGACTCGTCCTCGGAATAGGACGTGTCTCTGGATCGATCAGTTGGACCCGCACCTCGGCGGCGCGTGCAGACAGGATATATAGTTACGTTGTCGTATATTGTCGACGTAGTCATCCAATCGACGTTGCCACTGGTGGTACCAACTTTGTGTTTTCTACAGGCAAGTGGCGCCACTGCTGTCTACATTCAGAGGAGATCAGCAGGACGCATCGCAGCAACGGGCCACCAACTAGCTAGTTGCCTCCATTGCCCATTCCAACTCACACATGGCCATGGAACGGAACGGGACGGAGGCAAAGCCGATCGATCGAGTAGCCGACGGAGACGATTGACTCACCAGGCGAGGCGAGAAGAGGCGACCCGATCCAAGTATCCAACCTAGTACCTGTAGCTGAAACAAACATGTGTGGCCGCAAAACATGCGCATGTCGGCCCGGTGACGGCGATCCGTGCACCCCGTGCTGACACGGTCGGGAGACATGGACGGGCTTTGATCTTTGATGAGGGCGGCTTGGCCACCTTGCGCACTTTCTTCTTCGTCCACTGTTGCGCACGCGAAGAATAGTCGCCGCCTACACTCGACAAGCGTCCCGTATATATGTACAGGTACGGGCCGTATATATGTACAGGTACGGGCCACGGACACACATAAGCGTGAGCGTGACGTCGCTTGCATTGCCGACTTGCGCGCACGTGTGTTGTGAGTCATTGTCAAACTTGTGCTCCGCCGCTGAAAAGGTGGACTGCGCCCAAGAAAATTTCTTTTTTCCTGGCTGATAAACTGATAAGGGCGCGTAGCTTGATTAATCAGGCGTTGACTACTCTTAAGCGGCAGGATTAAAGAAAGCGCAAAAGCAATGCACCAGAGCCCTCGTGCTGGTTGGTTGCATTGACGACTTTGTTTGACGATCAACTTTAATTCTGATTTAATTATTAGCCAGGCAAATCACAACTTTGACAATTAATCAACTTACTTATTTATATATATTAATTAATAAACTATACGTAACACTGATTTGAGAATTGCCAAAACCTACAACTTTATTAATTATTGCATTATCATCAAAACGGCTGTATCCATGACAAGTTGGTGTATGCTCTGGCCAGTACAGGAACACGTACAGGAGCCACGGGCATGCTTGCGCTACCCCCGCCCCCACCCCCACCCCCAACCATCAGCAGGTGCGCTGATCGGGAAAGGCTGAAACCTCACCAGTTGGGCCGAATTCAGCCATAGACCGCCTACGCCCAGGTCGCTTCCCTCAACTGGGCCTGGCCGGCCTGCTAGGCTGCAGATCTCGATCGGATCGGACGCGGCTCACGTCGTCGTCGGACGTCGGTTCGTCCTCGTCGTCGCCCTCATTTCCGGTCAAAATTTCCTCCCAAATCCCAAACCCTACCTCCCATTCCTCCCTCCCTGGCGACGGCGGCGGCGGCGGAGATACTGGAGCGAGCGGCGGCGGCGGCGTAGCGCCCAGCGGGCCCTTGCCGTGAGCGGGTCGCACGTGCCACTCCTTCACGATGGACGTGCGAAGCCGCAGGTCGAATCCGAAACGACCAAGGGCCGCGACGGTATCCGTCGGCCACGGCGACGACGGCAGCGACGGCGAGCGGCGGCGGCAAGCAGCAGCGACGTCGGAAGCGGCGGCGTGGACTTGATCAGCGGCCTCAACGACGACTTGCTCCTGCGCATCCTGGATCGGGTACCGGCCGCCGAGAACGTCGTGCGCACCCACGCGCTCGCGGCGGTGGCGTGGCCTCTGGACGGGGGTCACCGCCCTGCGCTTCGACTTCGACAGCAGCCGAGGGTTCTGCAGCTCAGACGGTGCCGCCGAGAGGTACATTGCCTTCATCAACGGCGCTCTCGCGCTTCGTGCTACCGCTGCAAATGAGCCTGCTTTCGTTGAGGACCTGGCCATCTCGTTCAACATATCCAGACATGAAACAGAACAGCTCGTGCCCTTGTCCGTGGAAGCTGCACAAGGATGGATCCGTTATGCTGTGCAGCACGCGGTGAAATCTTTTATCTTGAAACTGGGCCTGCCATGGCAGCGCTTCGACATGGATGACAATGTCGTGCATCGTGTGATGACCCTTGATGAGATGGATAACTATGCAAAGATGGAGACCTTGCAGCTGAGATTGAGTGGGGCACAACTTCAACTGCCTTCTTCCGCAGTGGTCTTCTCATCCCTTATAGATCTTTCACTCGAAAGAATAGTGCTCCCAGACGGTGGTAGCGACCTCCTTTCTCGCCTCGTGTCATCGGCGTGCTGCCCACACCTCCACAAGCTTTGCCTTCGGCAATTGATTTTTGATAACTTTCCGATGGGAGGGATGTTGCGTATTGAGGCTGATACACTTTTGGAGCTGTTGCTAGAGTCAATGGATGAGCTGCAATTCTTGGTACTCAGGACACCTAGTCTTCAAGTTCTACACATTGTCAACTCTTTCAATCTCATTGAGTTCACAGTCTCGGCTCCAAGGTTGGAGAATCTCTGGTTTTGGGTACAACAACCTTTGCATATTAATGATGTTCATGGTCAATTGTCAAGTGTGGGAACTCTTAAGATTCAAATGTACTCATACGGAAACACCGAATTGAACACTGAGGACAGAAATGATGCTAGCATTCATATCCTGCAATGTTGTAGGTCAACTAGATGCCTTGAAGTGTCTTTTGAAATTCCAAAGGTATGTTTTATGCATTCATAGTGACGACCCATGAAAATGCTAGTGTCTTAATTAATTTATTTGTTCAATTCATGCACTTGAATGGATTAATTTGCGTTAAAATTGCTAAAAGAATAAAATGAACATCCACTAGTCTGCTATTTATTTTCTTTAGACAATGTTTCCTTTTTTCATCCATTTTTCCATTTTCTAATTAATGTGTTTGTTTTATCTTTATGGATCAGACAAAGTATCAAACCATTGACATAATCAAAGGCAGGATTCCGTTGCTTCCTTGTGTCACACAACTAAAAGTTGATATAAAAATGCGGGAACGACATTCCAGTGGACCTGGCGTAGCATGTCTCCTTGCACAATGCTCCAATATTAAATTTCTCAGCCTACGGTTACGCTACATCTTTACAAAGGTGTGATGTTCTTTTATTACTCCCTATATATTAAATGGTTTGAGTTTTTTTTTTTTTTCTTAATTTTTAATTCTCTTGTGTTTATTCGTGGAATAATAACGCATATATTCTTCCATGGTCTTTACTGCAGAGGAACCCATCAGAATTGGATCCCTTATGTGAGAACCAATCTGAATTGGATCTCTTATGTGATAATAACTCATGCCATTGGAAATCCCACGATTTCTCCTTATTAGCTCATCTCCAGGAAGTAGAGTTCAAGAAGTTGATGGGAACTGATTGTGAATTTCAGTTCATCCAATCGATACTAACAAAGGCAATAGGAATTCAGAAGGTGACTATTAGTTTGGACCGATTCTATTGGCAGAAAGGCAGGAAACATGCTTTGAAGCTTATGCCACCACTAGACGGTGGGTTGTGGACTTGCAAGGATGCAATGTTTTATGAAGACGTTGTCTGTGAGTGGGAGACTAGAGAGTAGCAGATTAGATTGCATAAGTGTTTCTATCAGTTTGTTTGATTGGCTTCAGATTCAAACGTTTTATGGATTCATGCAACAAGTTATGTAAAAAATTGTCTTGATGTTTATTGTGGGTCGTTTTTGCTTTGTTTAATCGGATCAGTCACATCGACTTGTGTTAACAGACAACATATTTAGTTGTGCCGTATTCCTAATTTTAATGTGTATGTGTACCGTATTCCTAGATTGTTGACCTGTTGAAAAACAATATATATTTTTTTGAATGGTGGGAGCACCTTGGCTACTCTATTATGTTTATAGTAATATACGTATGCAGTAGCTGGCTGATACTATGTAAATTTTGTGTGTGCCCAGCGCATGTAAACCCATACGGACGGGCATGCGCTTGGTTGTGGAGAATTGTACGTCTACTCCCCGCACGGCCGCTGAACTTGTAACAGGCGTCCGATATCCTTAGCCTTGATTATTTAGGCGTCGACGAATCCCTGGCATCTTGTGGTATCGCAGGTTGGCCGGTCGGGTGCCATAGATACGGTACGCTGGAGCTGCTGGCGATGATCGAGGTAATGCATGTACAGAGAACTTATGTTCCAAATTACATGATTTAGCTTAGTATGTAAAAAATAGAAAATCCACTTCAAAAGTACAGTGCCGCACAACAGCTTATCTAAATTCTCTTGTCTGTAATTTTGAAACCGCCACACGTTTTTATTCAAAGATCCGGTCGGCAGTGCTTTGTCCGTCGTCCGCATGCCGCCGGTCTCTGGCCAACAAGCAGAGTCTCGCCAGTCGTGGCCAGCAGAAGTCCCCAGGCCCCAGCCAAGGCACTTGGTTCGCTCGGTCACGCCAACGCTTGCCATCGCCGCCATGG